>SJYT01016407.1:144696-161633 GCA_006410635.1 Cephalophus harveyi | reverse complement strand
AAAGAAGAACTAAAGAGCCTCTTGATGAAAGTGAAAGAGGAGAGTGAAAAAGTTGACTTAAAACTCAACATTCAGAAAACGAAGATCATGGCATCTGGTCCCATCACTTCATGGGAAATAGATGGGAAACAGTGAAAGACTTTATTTTGGGGGGTTCCAAAATCACTGCAGATGGTGACTGCAGCCATGAAATTAAAAGACACTTGCTCCTTGGAAGAAAAGTTATGACCAACCTAGAAAGCATATTCAAAAGCAGAGACATTATTTTGCCAACAAAGGTCCATCTAGTCAAAGCTACGGTTTTTCCAGTAGTCATGTATGGATGTGAGCTGAGAAAGAAAGCTGAGCACAGAAGAATTGATGTTTTTGAACTGTGGTGTTGGAGAAGACTCTTGAGAGTCCCTTGGACTGCAAGGAGATCCAACCAGTCCATCCTAAAGGAGATCAGTCCTGGGTGTTCATTGGAAGGACTGATGCTGAAGCTGAAACTCCAATACTTTGGCCACCTGATGCAAAGAGTTGACTCATTGGAAAAGACCCTGATGCTGGGAAAGATTGAAGGTGGTAGGAGAAGGGGACGACAGAGGATGAGATGGTTGGATGGCATCACCGACTCAATGGACGTGAGTTTGAGTAAACTCCAGGACTTGGTGATGGACAGGGAGGCCTGGTGTGCTGCAGTCCATGGTGTCGCAAAGAGTCAGACATGACTGAGTGACTGAACTGAATGACTGATTGAATGATATTTATACAGTAGTTTGTAACTATTGCCATGCATGACACTGTTCCTTTCAGTATTTCAACCCTAACCCATACTACCTAATGTTAGGGTTGAAATACTGATATTCCTCTTCAATGTCTAGGCATTTCTCTTAAACTCTTATCTTGGAAATCAATGTAAATAACTTCTATCTTGACCAATAGCAAAAACGTTGCTTTGAGCCCATTTTAAAAAATTGTTTGGCAGATTGGTATGGAGGGAAAGCAGTGGGTGAAATGGGTGGAGGTGGTCAAAAAAGGAAAAAAAAAATGTTGTTACCTGGGTCTTGTCAAATGTTAGTTGCCTTAATTCTGAAAGATCATCTTTATTTCCCTTCCTCGTTTTATCCCTATGTACCCTTCGAGACTACTTCAAGACTGAAAGCTCCTTGAGAGCAAGGAGTATGGTTTCCTCATTCTATTTGTTTCCACCAGCATGAAGCATGTCTTTCAGTCCAATTGTACTGCGAATCTTTAACATGGAGAAAGAGTAAATATTCTGCAACATAGGAATGTTGATTTTGAAAGGAATGTCTAAATGTCCACTTTAGGACATTTAGAAAACAGATGGGATTCATTGGATCTCATCACCCTGAGAGGGGCACTAACATGTGGATGACCCAGCACCTCGCATTCTGACTTAGCCTCTGGGCTAGAGAGATGGGTGGGTAAGGCTGCCTGGGGGCAGACCATCCTGGCACCTCCGCAGCAGACACCAGAAGGTCCTGAGAACACGTGGCTTCCCACAGAGCTCAGTGCCAGAGAGGAATTCTGGTACTTGGAGGTGTAAGAAGCAAAGAAGATGTGGACATCATCACAGGAGGGCCATCACACATCATCACTGTGTTAAAATTCAGTATATTGGAGGACTTCCCTGGTGGTCTGGTGGCTAGGAATCCACCTAGTTCAATCCCTGCTCTGGGAAGATTCTTCCCCATGCTGTAGGGCAGCTAAGGCCGTGTGCTTCAACTACTGAAGCCCATGCACCCTAGAGCCTGTGCTCCACAAGAGAAGCCGCTGTGATGAGACGTCCACACGCCGCAAAGAAGAGTAGCCCTGCTCACTCCAACTAGAGAAAGTCTGCACGCACCCAGGGAGACAGAGAGAGGGAGATGAGTGAAAGAATGTTTAAAAGCAATAGAATGGATAACACAAAAGGCAGTCAAATATAAAAATGAAATTTTTTTAAATAAAAAATATATAGTGTATTGGAAAATGTGAGTTTCCAATAGAACAGAGACATAGGCCATTAAAAAGACAGTCTGTTACTCACAGATCCAATAGGAGGGCCACTGTGGGGACCACTAGGGTCAGCCAGGAGGCAGAAGGAGAGGGGAGGAGCTGTGGCAAGGGGCTGTATTGCAGTTTCTGCAGAAAAGATGAGCAAGGCAGGGTAAGCAAGCTCAGGATCAGCCAGCCAATCATTTCAGGGGGTGTGGGGCTCAGGGCTGTCCCCAGTTATCTAGTGTACCTGGCCCTGAGGTGATCGGGGTAATCTTTAACATGGAGAAAGAGTAAATATTCTGCAACATAGGAATGTTGATTTTGAAAGGAATGTCTAAATGTCCACTTTAGGACATTTAGAAAACAGATGGGATTCATTGGATCTCATCACCCTGAGAGGGGCACTAACATGTGGATGACCCAGCACCTCGCATTCTGACTTAGCCTCTGGGCTAGAGAGATGGGTGGGTAAGGCTGCCTGGGGGCAGACCATCCTGGCACCTCCGCAGCAGACACCAGAAGGTCCTGAGAACACGTGGCTTCCCACAGAGCTCAGTGCCAGAGAGGAATTCTGGTACTTGGAGGTGTAAGAAGCAAAGAAGATGTGGACATCATCACAGGAGGGCCATCACACATCATCACTGTGTTAAAATTCAGTATATTGGAGGACTTCCCTGGTGGTCTGGTGGCTAGGAATCCACCTAGTTCAATCCCTGCTCTGGGAAGATTCTTCCCCATGCTGTAGGGCAGCTAAGGCCGTGTGCTTCAACTACTGAAGCCCATGCACCCTAGAGCCTGTGCTCCACAAGAGAAGCCGCTGTGATGAGACGTCCACACGCCGCAAAGAAGAGTAGCCCTGCTCACTCCAACTAGAGAAAGTCTGCACGCACCCAGGGAGACAGAGAGAGGGAGATGAGTGAAAGAATGTTTAAAAGCAATAGAATGGATAACACAAAAGGCAGTCAAATATAAAAATGAAATTTTTTTAAATAAAAAATATATAGTGTATTGGAAAATGTGAGTTTCCAATAGAACAGAGACATAGGCCATTAAAAAGACAGTCTGTTACTCACAGATCCAATAGGAGGGCCACTGTGGGGACCACTAGGGTCAGCCAGGAGGCAGAAGGAGAGGGGAGGAGCTGTGGCAAGGGGCTGTATTGCAGTTTCTGCAGAAAAGATGAGCAAGGCAGGGTAAGCAAGCTCAGGATCAGCCAGCCAATCATTTCAGGGGGTGTGGGGCTCAGGGCTGTCCCCAGTTATCTAGTGTACCTGGCCCTGAGGTGATCGGGGAAGGGGGGCAGTGGTCTGGAACATGAGGACCGGATAAAAGAGGCAGAAGTGGTCGGGGTTGTATTTGACAAGTGCATCGGCAGGTGTCATTGTTGTTGTTTATGAGTCACGTCTGACTCTGCGACCCCATGGCCTGTAGCCCGCCAGGCTTCTCCGTCATGGGATTCTCCAGGCAAGAATACTGGAGTGGGGTGCCATTTTCTTCTCCAGGGGAGCTTCCCCACCCAGGGATCAAACCTGGGTCTCCTGCACTGGCAGGCAGATTCTTTACCACTGAGCCGCCAGATAAGCCCACTGGCAGGTGAGCTCCACGCTACCTCTATGAATTGGCGACCCCTGGAGGGGCAGTCTCAGCAAGGCCCCAGATGTCAGAGCATCAAATACAGACAATTACTGACAATAATCCAGCCTTTCACGGGGGGACACACTCTCTGGCCCAAGGAGCCAAGTCATGAGACATGAGCCTCCGGGTCACACCAGGCCTAGGGCTCATCTCCTCCAAGAAAACGCTCCTCCACCCCCGCCGGGTCTCCATTCCAGGGGCAAGACTGGGCTGGTTCACAGGTCCCTCCTGGGAGGAAAGAGTAATGAATGACTCGCCTTGCTCAGCGGTGAATGACAACGCCGAGTCCATCACAGGCCTAGTGCTCCCAATGATGGCAAGCTGGGCGGCAGAGTCTAAGGTGCCTTCCTGGAGCTTCAGACTGTCGAGTAGAGGGAGCCCGGGAGTGCGTCTAGCTGAGTCCATCACTTTTCAGAAGAGGAGAATGGCTTTTAGAATCAGGATCAAAGTCTAGATGTCTTGTTAACTCTAACTGTGCTTTCTCTGCCGCCCCTCCCTGCCCTTGCCATCCTGAGTGATTCAATAGAAAATTGCTATTTTATTAATACCAGTATGGTTGCCCACATCGTCACCATCTTCCTGATTTTCACGTGAACGGTAAAACCCCACTCCTTTGTCTCTAACGCAGTAATAAGGAAGCACTGACAGCCCCCAAACCCAGATGGAGACTGGATTCTCAAAAAAGCAGGTCAGGCAGCCAGGATCCTTGGGGGTTCCACTGGTCTTAAGCTTTGATTAAAGCCTGCATCTCAATGAGCAGAGCTTCAGGTCTCAGAGTGGGAGGAAAGAAGAGGGCTCAAAGGCAGGGGAAACTGAGGCCACACAGGCCCCAGGGCCAGCCAGGCTATGGCTGGACCAGAGCAGGGGAGGCAGGGCTGGGTGAAAGTGTCGGGAAGCATAATTAGCTTTTATTTTTTTTAATTGGAGTATAATTGCTTTCCAATGTTGTGTCAGTTTCTGCCATACATCAACACGAATCAGCTATACGTATACATATACCCCCTCCCCCTTGGACCTCCCTCCCAGTCACCCCCCCATCCCATCCCTCTAGGTCATCACAGAGCACCGAGCTGAGCTCCCCGTGCTGTGCAGTAGCTCCCCGCTATCTATTTTACATATGCTAATGTATTGCTGTTGCTGTTCAGTCACTAAGTCATGTCTGACTCTTTGCGACCCCAAGGACTGCAGCACACCAGGCTTCCGTGTCCTTCACCATCTCCCAGAGTTTGGTCAGACTCACGTGCATTGAGTCAATGATGCCACACAACCATCTCATCCTCTGTCGCTCCTTCTCATGGTTTCAATCTTTCCCAGCATCAGGGTCTTTTCCAATGAGTCGGCTATTCGCATCAGGTGGCTTGACTCATTGGAAAAGACTCTGATGCTGGGAGGGATTGGGGGCAGGAGGAGAAGGGGACGACCGAGGATGAGATGGCTGGATGGCATCACTGACTCGATGGATGTGAGTCTGAGTGATCTCCGAGAGATGGTGATGAACAGGGAGGCCTGGCGTGCTGCGATTCATGGGGTCGCAAAGAGTCGGACACGACTGAGCGACTGAACTGAACTGAACTGAACTCCTTCCTGAGACTCATCTTTTTATCAGAACTGTTCTACAACCAGGCTTTGAACTTCCAAACTTCTCCATCTTTGTACTGGCTGCCCTCTCTGCCCATTCCACAACACCCCCTCATCTGGTAAACCCCTCCCCAGCTCTCAGATCCAGTGGAATTGCGCCCTCCTCTGGGAAGTCCTTTAGATCCCACCCCCCACCCCCCAGCTAGCCCCCAAGGAGAACCCACTGTGCCCTCCCCATTGAGGTGTTATTAAAAACAACCGTTGTGAGCAACTAGCTCATGCCAGTCACTTGGCACACTTTGTCCCTAACTGGCGCATGTTTCCTGCAAGCATTAGTACTACCACTTTACAGACAAAGAAAGTGAGGCTCAGAAAGGTGAAGGGACCTGCTCAGATCCCTTCAGCCAGCAAGTGAGGCAGAAACTGGACTCCGCCTAGTTTTGCTTGAATCCCATGCCCAGTGTCTATCCTAGTGGCCAAACTGCCTGACCAGCTTTCTAGTTGGACACTAAGATCTCTGAAGGCAGAGACCCTGATTCATAATGTTTGCAAACATCAGAGCTCAAAAAATGTTGATGGATGAATAGACAAACGAATGGATGCATGGATTGCTAGAGTCTCCCACTTGAATGCAAGACCATTGTACACATGTAGATTTCATACCAGACCAAAGGTAACACTCTAGTCCTTATATCCCCAAGACTGGGAGGAAGATTCAGAAGGGTGGTATGTTAGGGTGAGAGCTGAGCTGCTGTATCAAAGATAGCCCAAAAGATAACTGTTCAAATAAAATATGATTTGGATTCTCTTGCATGTGTGAATCCAGGTATATAGGCAGCTCTATTCCAAGAGGTTCTATCAGAACGTAAAATGGTGTCACCTGTCTGGAAAACAATCTGACTGGTCCTTAAAAGTAAAACCTACAGTAACATGTGGACCCAGCAACTCCACTCCAAGTGCTGTATTGAAGAGAATGGGTAATACAGATCCACAGAAAACTCATATGGAATATTCACAGTAGCATTATTCATAACAGCTGCAAAGTGGAAACACCCCAAACGTCCATCAACTGATGAATGGATAGGGCTTCTCTGGTGGCTCAGTGGTAGAGAATCCGCTTGCCATGTGGATCTGAGAGGATCCCACATGTCTCAGGGCAACTAAGTCCATACACCACCACTACTGAGCCTGTGCTCTAGAACCCGGGAGCTGCTAACACTGAAGCCCCGTGCCACAGCTACCGAAGCTGGCCACCCTAGAGTCTGTGTTCTGCAACAAGAGAAGCCACTGCAATGAGAAGACCACTCACAACTAGAGAAAAGCCTGCACAGCAACAAAGACCCCGTCAATAAGCAAATAAAACTATTTTTAAAAATTGATGACTGGATAAACAAAGTTTAGTGTATGCATGCAATGAAAATATTATTCAGCCATAAAAAGGAATGAAGTACTGATACAGCATGGATAAAACTTGAAAACATTATGCAAAGTGAAAGAAGCCATTCATAAAGGAACATGTACTGGATGATTCTCTTTATATGAGATGTCCACAACAGGCAAATTCATTGAGACAGAATTCACAGTCGTCAGGGCCTGGGAGGAGGGAAGTAAAGGAGAGTGACTACTAATGAGGAAAAGGTCTCTTCAGAGGTGGTGGAAATTTTCTGGAATTAGTAGTAAAACCACTAAATTGTCTGCTGAAAATGTTTTTTATTTTACAAAATAAAAAGAAGCCATCCTATCAAGACATAGGCTAATGGGTCAGCTGTGCCCTTCTCAACCCACGGCTTCTAAGGTTGCTATACATTCCCCTGGACACACCATGACAGGCTGGCAAGTGCGGTCAAGCTGAGCAGCCAGCCATGTGCCTAGACAGAAGAGGATAGATTCGGACAGGACTGGGCAAGATAAGAATCTTTGCCCCCAATGGCCAATTAAACAATAATCAACTCTCATCTAGTTATTTACTCTGCATTGCAGGCAGATTCTTTGCCATCTGAGCCACCAAGGAAGCCCATTTACTCTGCAGATATTCATAACAACTGCTGGCATTTATACAGCACCAGGCCCTGATTTAGGTACCCTGTGTGCATCATTTAATTACATTAAACCTTTATGACATATATTATTACACCTACTTAAAGGTGGGGGAAGTTGAGGCACAGAGCATTAAATAATCTGCCCAGGCACCTTTTATGGAGCAGAGTCAGGAGTTGAACCTAGAATCATGACCACAGAGCTGTTTCTTACTCAGTATCCAGAAATGGTGAGACAGGGAGTGCAGCCTGGTAGGATTCATGGGTATTGGCCATTCACACTTTTGCTCTCCTGGTCACTTTGCTCTGCTCTCACTGGGTGAACCTAAGGCACAGATACTTAAGAGCTCAGCGAACTCCTTCAGTGAGCAACAGCTTGCTCGGGGCTCTTAACCTTTGGGGGCATCAGCCTCATCTACAGAGCCTTTGAAGGCCTGTCTTTCAGCAGGCTCAGAGTCTCCAGGCAGGAGCCGGCATGTTTCAAAGCTCCTGCAGGTGGTCAGACGTAGGTCAGGTCTGAGAGTCTGAGAAACACTGGCAAAGCCGACAATCAGCCAAAGTTTGCTCACATAGTCAGGGCATTCTCCAGGGTGAAGCCCCTGCGTCTAATTTACCACACTGGACCCTCTCGTGAGGCCGGTATCATCATCCCCATCTTACTGCTGATGAAGCAGAGGCCCAGAGAGAGAGCTGGGGCCCCAGGCTACTCTTTCTGCTTGTCATCCACGGCTCCAGGCCAGCTGTGACCCTCTTCAGGGACAGACATGGCTCTGTGATCTGCCTCAGACAAGGAACCCCAGGAGATCCAGACCTCTGCCCACGGATCCCCTAGAGATCCCCTTCCTCCAACTGTGTAATGACTCGCCCTGCATCTGCCACCTCCGCGACCTCTGGATCTCAAGCCTTCACCAGGAGTCACCTGAAGGATGGCTAAAGACACAGATTGCAAGGTCGGGCCAGGATGGCTCTGATTTGAGAGGTCTAGGGTATGGCCTGGAAATTGAATTTTTATTGGACACTCTGGGGCCAGCCTTGTTGGGGAGCTACCTTTTGGGTCTTCTAGTTCAATCCCCTCTTTTTGTGGGGTGAAAACCCAGACCCAGAAGGGTCTTGCCCTGTGCATCAAATCCTTGCTGTACTGTGGTGAGTTGCTCAGTCATGTGCAACTCTTTGTGACCCCGTGGACTGCAGCCCCCCAGGCTCCTCTGTCCATGGGGATTTCCCAGGCAAGCATACTGGAGTGGGTTGCCATGCCCTCCTCCAAGGGATCTTCCCAACCCAGAGACTGAACCCAGGCCTCCCGCATTGCAGGAAGATTCTTTAACATTTGAGCCACCAGGGAAGCCCAAGAATACTGGAATGGGAAGGGAAGCCTATCCCTTCTCCAGAGGATCTTCCTGACCCAGGAATTGAACCGGGGTCTCTTGCACTGCAGGCAGATTCTTTACCAGCTTAAGCTACCAAGGAAACCAGCATCAAACCCTTACTGGCTCCCTACTGCTCTTAGGTACAAGCCTAGCTCCTCCCAAGCTACTTCTTTCTCTTAAGGATCTCATTTCAAATGATCCGAGAGCTCCCCTACTTCCATCTGGCACAGTTCTTCCCTATTCGCCTCCCACTTTGCCTAACTGCTGCTCATTCTCTCAGCCGCACAGCGCCTCCTCCAGGCAGCCTTCCTGGATCCTTTAAACGGCAGGTTAGAGTTCTCTGGTCTCCCAGAGAACTGTGTCTGTGAACTCCACCCTGGCCCTCCCCACGCTGAACTGCATGGACCTGTTTACTTCTCCATCTCCCTTCATGGTTGTGAAGGCGGGGACCAGCTTGGTCCCTGCATATTATACTGTAGATCTTTGTCGAGTTAAGGAACGAACCGACGAGCATGAAATAAACAAGGAGCATCCCACAGGCCCCGGCTCAAGGTGGGATGGTGTCCCTTGGACCTCGAGCACTGGGCGGCGCCGCCGGCCCGGCGCGTTGGCGTGGCAGCGAGAGGGAGGGACGGCGCGGGCGGGCGGGCAGCTGCGGAACCATCTGCTGCGCGGGCGGCGACGCCCGCCCTAGTGTTTGTTTACAAACCAGGCTCTGCGTGCAAGAGAAACAAGGCTCTTCCAGGCGCGTGGCGGCCGCTGCCAGCCCGGGAGGAGGGGCCGTCGGGGGCCAGGGGTTGGAGACATAGGGACCGGTACGCGGAGGGCGCAGCCAGCCTGTCCGCTCCCCCTTCCACGTGTCCACTCCTGCCGGCGCCCCAACCCACCCGCAAAGGCTCGAGGTCCAGCCCCGCCCCCTCTCACCAGCCGTGGGACCCTTTCCAGACCATGGGAATAACAGTATCCACGTAAGAGCGCGTCGAGGATTAAAGGAGGTGATGCTCACAGTGGCATTTTATTAAGCTACTGCGGTGTCACTGAGTGATGCGCTGGGGGTGAAGCATTTCACAAAACGTCTCTCTAGTCCGAGTTCTCCACTAACTCAGGAATCCCGTTCAGACAGTCCAGGTGCAGATGATACCGCTCTGATTAAAATTCATTCAAGAAAGGAAAAAACTCACTCTGAAAAATAAAATCATTCTAATGTAAGTGCATGTCTGGGGTTCCAATTGTGGCTATGGTATGGTATGGTATGGTGTGGTATGATATGGAATGGTATGATATGGTGGCTGCCATTTCCCCCAGCAGCCACAAGCCCTAGGGGGAGCTCAGAGTTTGGGGAGGGTAGCAGGGGGTGATTCAGGAGAAGAACCCCAGGCAAACTCCCCTCCTAAGTACAGATCATGGCTTTGGGGGGCGGTGGCTGAGAGCCAGGCTTTAGAAGGACAGCTCAGTTCAGTTTATTCGCTCAGTTATGTCTGACTCTTTGTGACCCATGAATTGCAGCACACCAGGCTTCTCTATCCTTCACCATCTCCAGGAGTTTGCTCAAACTCATGTCCATTGTGTCAGTAATGCCATCCAATCATCTCATCCTCTGTCGTCCCCTTCTCCTCCTGCCTTCAATCTTTCCCAGCAAGATGGACAGCTATCAGTTCAGTTCAGTCACTCAGTCATGTCCCACTCTTTGCGACCCCATGAATCGCAGCACACCAGGCCTCCCTGTCCATCACCAACTCCCGGAGTTCACTCAGACTCACATCCATCGAGTCAGTGATGCCATCCAGCCATCTCATCCTCGGTCATCCCCTTCTTCTCCTGCCCCCAATCCCTCCCAGCATCAGAGTCTTTTCCAATGAGTCAACTCTTCATATGAGGTGGCCAAAGTACTGGAGTTTCAGCTTCAGCATCATTCCTTCCAAAGAAATCCCAGGGCTGATCTCCTTCAGAATGGACTGATTGGATCTCCTTGCAGTCCAAGGGACTCTCAAGAGTCTTCTCCAACACCACAGTTCAAAAGCATCAATTCTTTGGTGCTCTGCCTTCTTCACAGTCCAACTCTCACATCCATACATGACTACTGGAAAAACCATAGCCTTGACTAGACGGACCTTAGTCGGCAAAGTAATGTCTCTGCTTTTGAATATGCTATCTAGGTTGGTCATAACTTTTCTTCCAAGGAGTAAGCATCTTTTAATTTTATGGCTGCAGTCACCATCTGCAGTGATTTTGGAGCCCAAAAAAATAAAGTCTGACACTGTTTCTACTGTTTCTCCACCTATTTGCCATGAAGTGATGGGACAAGATGCCATGATCTTCATTTTCTGAATGTTGAGCTTTAAGCCAACTTTTTCACTCTCTTTTACTTTCATCAAGAGGCTTTTTAGTTTCTCTTCACTTTCTGCCATAAGGGTGGTGGACAGCTATGGGAGGACAATTTGTTAGCCCCCTGCTGCACCAGCTTTCCCTCCTCTCCTTCTCCCTGCCTCTACTGCAGACCTTCCCCCAACACTGTCTGTGTCTAGACACCCTGCATCCTCTGCGAGCCTACGAGGCCTCCATTGCACCAGAACTGGGCATGAGTTGGGGATGTTCCCATATGCTCTTCAAAGGTAGAGGTACAAAGTGCTTGCCCTGGATTTTCCAGTACCCAGGGGCTTGCTTCTGTATGATTATTGGTTTGTTTGCAGGTTTTCTGCTATGAATTGAAGAGGTAACAAAGTGATGACAAAGAGGAGATCATACCTTCTGTCCACAAAGGGACTCACATTCTAGAAGGGGGAGATAGAAAAAGCAGGAACTACCACTATTCATTGTCTACTTACCCAGTGCCCAGTGCTAAGTTTGGTGCTTCTCTGGCAATGCATTCAATAAATACTTATTGTGCCGTGTACTGGGCCCTGAGGATAGAGCCAAGAACAAGTCTTGTAGTCAAGAAGAAACATTTAAAAATAATTCAAATGACAATACATATGTCATAAGGGAATATCTCTTTTAATCCTGCAGCAATCTACTAACAACTCTGAATGGTAAATATGACTATCCCCATTTTATAGACATGGAAATAAGAGCTCAAAGAGGAGAAAACCTGTCCCCAATCTCCAAGCTGGGGTTTGGAGTCAAGTCCAAAGTCATGTTCTGACTGTAATGGCCACCTAGTGGAGGGCTGGAAATGGCCAGTTTCCTGCTTCCTGACTGGAATAGTTGGGTTATAGCCGCATCTTCAAAGAGTGGGTGGTGAAAACTCTTCGCTGAGGCTAAAGCAGGGCAGAGTCCACTTGGAGAGTCCATTTAAAAAATTCTGAACCAGTAAAAATTTGTCTAGGAGCCACCATCTGACAAACCCATTTGGCAAACACCCATGCCCATCGCACCCCCCACCCCCCCCGACTCCCAGCTCTGGTGAAGAGGTGCCCCTCCCCACTCTGTGAAAATCCACTCATTAGTTCACTCATTCAACACACCCTGAAAGACTGTCCTGCCTGGAGAACTCCAACCCCAGCTGGGAAGATGGAGACATACCCCACACAAGGACACTAAGGCTGGAGGAGCCCTGTCCATGGTGCTGAAGGATCAAAAGAAGAGGATGGAGGGTTAGAAGTCCAGTGCCCTCTGGTCGGGGGCAGGTGTCTGAGGGCAGAATGGGCCCATTCAATCTCCTTGGCCAATAGATTGAGGAGGAGGGGGGCTAGGCAGAAAAAGAGGGAGGGGGGAGGCCAGCTGTTGGCCGGCGGAGCAGAGACTTAACCTGAGGCTGTTAAAATGAGTCCCGAGTCGGTGTGCATGGGTCAGGCAAGGACACAGCCAGCATTAGATGCTGCTGCTCTTAGCTCCCTGGCCTGTGTCCCTCAGCTGCACTTGGCCCTCTGAAGAGCAGGCAGGAATTGTAACAAGGTGAAACCAGGACAGCAGCGGGCTAAGACATCCAGGGGAAAGCAATCTCAAAACACAGGATTTTGCGGCATGAACAGTCTGGGATGACCAGGACGCTGAGAGAAACCAGACCTGACAGCAGACAGCAAGTCAGACTGGATCTGGAGGTGAGACAGGGAGGGAGGAGAGGCTGTCTGCACCACCTCACCTGCATCCTCAGGTACTCCTGCCCAGGCTCACCCGGCGGGGGTCTTCTGGCTGGAGAGGCGCTCTGTCCAGGGCATACGAGGTGCTTGCCGCTGGCTGGGAGGTAGGTTTCAGGGAGCAATGTCAACTAACATACCCCAGGAAACGGGCAGCCAAGGCCAGAGGGTGAGGAAGGGCTTCTGGGCTTCTTGAGAGATCCAAGGCATGAACCTGTGATCTCTAAGCCAAATGTCCACAGGCAGAATCAGATATCCAGTGAGGCTGATGTCTTGACTTCCAGGTTCCTTCACTTAGCCTCACTCTCCCTCAATCCCCCAGTAAAAATTTATAAATCACATGTGCAGAGCCCAAGATCACTGGCTTCATGAGTCAGGAGTTATCTCATCAACAGCACCTCTTCTCTGCGTGCTTGGTAGAGCGTAGGACCCAAACAAACTAGGGATCGAGCAACTGAGAAAATGCACTATAGATTCTTTAAGACAATTTTGCTGAGTCCTTAAAAAAAGCAAAGGATCCCACAGAAATAAAACATAATTTTCTCTAATGAGAACTGATCTTAAAGTTTGAGTTTCACGTATCTTATGGAACAAATCTTTTTTTAATACAATGTCATAAGCAGCTAAGCATTTACCAAAAACGGTTCTTTCTTCCTAGGCAAGCAGTCAGACCGCATTTCCCAGAATGCTTTAGCAATCAGTGTGGTCACATGATTGAGTTCCAGCCAATGGGATGTTGAGTGGAGGTGCGCATCCTTCCAGGTCTGGCCCATAAACCTCTCCCCATGTGTAGCTGTCCGTTGTCTTTTCCCATGCACTGGCTAGAAATGAAGGACTCTGGTACCCACTAAGATGGAAGATGGGGTAGTCGGGGGGCCTGAATCACCCCATGGAAGGCTGCCCATGAATTACCCCACTGACATCCTATGTGGACAAGAAATAAATTTAAATCCTGTTAAGCCACTAACACTCTGTCATTTCACGACTACAGCATCCAACATTAGCCTAACTAACAAAAGCACTTACTACCTGCATAGACTATGGCGAGCCAGGCAGGGGTGGGGGATGTATGAGTCAGAGTGATATTTGAATATGTGGGGAAGGGACCATACCAGGAGCAGCCCCAGAGACACCTGGCTTAGTGAACATTTTTGGAAGATTCCCCACCTTCCACCTGTCCCCAGCTGCAAAGTGGACCTGGACACAGATAGTCACTAGTCACCTCTCCTCACCTCTCCCCCTTAGTGGCTGTTACGCCAGATATCGGGGCTGAACTGCTGTCCCCATTCTTTTTCAATGAGAGATTAGTGAATGCATCTCTTTCTCTTCAAACTTTTTCCTTAAGCTAATAATTTCCCTTAAAATCTACTGAACTTGCCGTTGGGGCTGGCAGAAAGCTTACTGAGTGCCTTGCTCCAACCCACAATTTCGCTCAACCTTCTCAAAGTTCCCTTTTATATCAACGCCCATCAACCCTTCCATTTACTGTTCTGGGTTACAGCTCTTTCACGCTTCACTTCTCTGCACGGCCTCATCACGTCCTCCAGTCTCCTCTGCTCTGCCCCGTTTCCGTTTCTTTTCCCATAAATGGTTTCCTTCATCTTTACTGTATTTCCTCCCTTCCCAGCATCCTCACCACAACCTCACTAACTCTCTGAGACACATTCCCTCCCGATTAATCTGCCAACTAGGAGAGAAAAGTTAGTTTCCCTTTGATCCCTGTGCATCCCTGTTGAAACGTGGATAACTATTAAAAATCAGTCGGGCATCGTCGTTTCTACTCTCCTGCCTGCTGAGGTGGTGACCAATCGTCTTCTGATCTCTTAAGTTTGAATTTCTCACCAGACTAAGGGGAGGAAAAAACTCTTCGTCTTTCAGGAAAGGAAACATAACAAATTGCAGGAAGAAACTACATTGCTTAGTCAAAAGGACAGTTCAACAATCATCACGATTTGTCCTCGACTTTCACCCCTTTAAACATTTCATTTTCTGCCATCTTAAGAAAAACACATTAACTTCTATCGAATCTCCTTCCATATTTCAAATACTTGCATCTTCAACCCTTGCATTCCTTTTTTCTCCAGGTATTTATACTTCTTCCGCTTTCAAAGAGATAGATCCCAAGAAGGCATATAAGTAATGAAGTAACTTTTAAAAATATAAATCAGAAATTTAGGAAGAGGTAATATAATTTAATATAAATTAAGGAAGAGGTAAGATCTATGGATCTGTGTACCTTAGGATTCTTACTGTCATTGGACAGAAAACTGAACCCTAAGATGCAAGTAGAGTTGATGACAAAGTAGAATGATCTTCATCACACCTCCTGTGTGATAAAGATCACAATGGTTAATGTTAGGAAGCATACTGTACATGACTGTATTATTTCTTACTTGTGTAATAAAGGCTTTAAAACTATTTCCTTACTTCCTGCCTATTTGCTAAAAAGATATGACACAGCATAAAACAAAAATAATTACTATAAAAATAAAGACAAGAAACAGGCTAAGTGGAGATATATAGGTGGAAGGAGGAATAATTATAACTTACTTTTTAAAATCTAGACTCAAGAGAATGAACACAACCTGTATGCAGAACTTAGCTCGAAGCCTCCCAGCAACCATGGCAAAGATGGAAACATGAGATCATGGCAGTGGATTGTTCCTACCTACAGTTACAGAAAGGATCACCTCCTAACTATGAGCTATGACAGGAAGTTGTCTCATGTGTCTTGTCACCTCCCTTAATCTTAAGAATTTTCCAAGTTAATCTTTAACCCCTTCATCTTAATCTTTAGAAAGAATTTTCCAAGGCTTTTGTTTCTTTTTAATCACATAATCCTCAAATGTCTTGGTGTACTCCACAGTCCAGTGGCTTCTTGTCTCCAATGTGACAGAAGAATGGTTTATGTTCGTATGGGAGAAAAAGTGTTAGTGTCTTCCTAATGCCATAGAAATGGTGGGAACCAGGGAAATTGGAGGTTGAAGAGTCTGGGTACAAGAAGCAGATACTGAGCTTGTTTTAGAAGAGGGGCCAGGGACAGAGGGCTGTCCGGGATGCAAGTCCTGCCCAGACCCCTCCACAGTGCCCCTGGGATGCTGGGCACAGGGACAGTGGGCCATACCTACCAGGCAACAGCATGTGGGTATGGAGATGGACGCCGGAGGCAGAAGCACCATACCTATGCTCAAAGATTTGAACTGTGCCAGGAGTGGCCTGCTAGAATCGCCTCCTTGTGCCACAAGAATTTGTGAGTGGCACAATCTGAAGTCAGGGTCCTGCTGGTATTTTCCTGAGAAGGGTAATCATTCACCGGCTGTGTGACTGATATCCAGTAACTTTCCTGGAATCCCCGTCCCTATGGAATTCTTGCACACGTGCACGATTTGAGTATCGGGATTCCCTCCTGGTGAGCAACACCCAAGGGCTGTAATGAACTTTGGAGGCTGTGTTTAAACAAATGGGCTAACACATGCTGGCTGAGAGCCAGGCATGTGCTAGGTACTGTGTCGGATCTGAAGGGTCAGAAGGGTTATTCAGAGACACATCCTGCCCATAAAGACCCACAGTCAAACAAAGGGGCAGAGCCCTGGACAGGAAGGACTGCTGAAGAAGGGAGGGAATGTGACATGCCTCAAGGTGACCGTGGTCCCCTAACTACCCTCAATCTGTGGACACTCTGTGAAAACACCTCCTGTCCATCTGGAACAGCCCACATGTAGTCTTTCTATCTAACATATGCACCAATCAATACGGAAGATGAATTAAACTGATGAAAATCAATCCCAAAGCCAGCTTTTCTTTCCAGACCAAAGATTTCCATCAATAATAGAGAATTAAAAGATGCCAGTAAATCCTGAGGCCTGTGTTGTACAGAGTTCAATCACAGGTTGTGAAAATAGATTTAGAAGTCAAAACCCTTGTCAAGAAGCTGTTCTGCTGGCCCTTGGCAGATGGAGGGGGCCCCTGACTGGACCTCAGTTCAGTTCAGTTCAGTCGCTCAGTCATGTCCGACTCTTTGCAATCCCATGAATTGCAGCATGACAGGCCTCCCTGTCCATCACCAACTCTCAGAGTTCACTCAGACTCACGTCCATCGAGTCCGTGATGCCATCCAGCCATCTCATCCTCGGTCGTCCCCTTCTCCTCCTGCCCCCAATCCCTCCCAGCATCAGAGTCTTTGCCAATGAGTCAACTCTTCGCATGAGGTGGCCAGAGTACTGGAGTTTCAGCTTTAGCATCATTCCTTCCAAAGAAATCCC
>SJYT01016407.1:107216-144686 GCA_006410635.1 Cephalophus harveyi | reverse complement strand
TCCTTTTCCTATTTGGAACCAGTCTGTTGTTCCATGTCCAGTTCTAACTGTTGCTTCCTGACCTGCATACAGATTTCTCAAGAGGCAGGTCAGGTGGTCTGGTATCCCCATCTCTTTCAGGATTTTCCACAGTTTGTTGTGATCCACACAGTCAAAGGCTTTGGCATAGTCAAGAAAGCAGAAAGAGATGTTCTTCTGGAACTTTCTTGATTTTTCGATGATCCAGCAGATGTTGGCAATTTGATCTGTGGTTCCTCTGCCTTTTCTAAATCCAGCTTGAACATCAGGAAGTTCACGGTTCACGTATTGCTGAAGCCTGGCTTGGAGAATTTTGAGCATTACTTTACTAGCGTGTGAGATGAGTGAAATTGTGTGGTAGTTTGAGCATTCTTTGGCATTGCCTTTCTTTGGGATTGGAATGAAAATTGACCTTTTCCAGTCCTGTGGCCACTGCTGAGTTTTCCAAATTTGCTGGCATATTGAGTGCAGCACTTTCACAGCATCATCTTTCAGGNTGGAGCATTCTTTGGCATTGCCTTTCTTTGGAATTGGAATGAAAACTGACCTTTTCCAGTCCTGTGGCCACTGCTGAGTTTTCCAAATTTGCTGGCATATTGAGTGCAGCACTTTCACAGCATCATCTTTCAGGATTTGAAACAGCTCAACTGGAATTCCATCACCTCCACTAGCTTTGTTCATAGTGATGCTTTCTAAGGCCCACTTGACTTCACATTCCAGGATGTCTGGCTCTAGGTGAGTGATCACACCATCATGATCACCTTGGTCGTGAAGATCTTTTTTGTATAGTTCTTCTGTGTATTCTTGCCACCTCTTCTTAATATCTTCTGCTTCTGTTAGGTCCATAACATTTCTGTCCTTTATCGAGCCCATCTTTGCATGAAATGTTCCCTTGGTATCTCTAATCTCAGGGTCAGAGTAAAGCTACAGGCCCTGAGCTGGAGAGTCCAGTCCATGGCCACCAGGGGGCTGCTCCCAGGTAGGCAGCCTGGGCACTATGGCCCCGTTCAAGAGGCCTGGAATCCAGGCCGTAGGTTCTGGAATCTGCCAGGAGACAAGCCAGTAACACGAAGAAAACACAGTGGTCTTTTTGGCTGTTTGAAGAAAATAATTGAAAGGGAACACAAAAACTGTTGAAACCCAGGTTTGGGTTACATTATGGAAGGTTACAAATTTTAGACTCTTAAGGCATTTGAGCAGGAAGGTGAGACTTAAAAGAGGCAGGCTTCCCTACTCTTGGGGCAACAGGGAGCCCGGATACTTTTTCAAAGTCCTGCCTCCGAGGTTCATGGCTACAGCCACAGGTCCGTTCTGTACCAGCTGCAGCAGACACAGAAAGAACGGAGCCAGGGCACTCAGAGCTCCGGTTAGCAGAAGCTACATGCTTTCTCTCAACTCTGGTCTCCCCAGGCTCGGTGACACCCACACAGCCTGTGGCCCGCTGTCAGTTGTCAGATACAACACCTGAGATCCATCCGGCAGCACTCCCCAGCCCCGTCTGGCGGATAGAGCTTCCGACCTCATGATTCATTCATGTATTCATCTACTCAATCAATCAATTCCCCAGGCCCTGGCTGGATACCAGACACTATGCCGGATGTGGAAGATGGATAAAGCAATGCCGGTGATTCCTGACGCACAGGCCCTGACCTAGAGAATACAGTCTAGACCTTTATTCGCTCAGCAAACATTCTCTGAGCACGTGCTATGTCCCAGACCTCCACTGGGCATGCAAGGACACCACCTCACCCCCGGAAGTTCATGATCCAAAGATGGGCAGAAAGATGGCAAAGTGTATGCAACACCTGAGGTGAGCCTTGAGGCCCAGGCCCCCGAGGAGAAACTGCCAAGTGGTGGCTGCATGCCAGGCCCCAGTGAAGTGATAATGCGCTGTTCTGGAATGACGTTCTAACGCTGGAGCATCTGTAGGCAGTCACCATCTGGAAACAGGTTAAGAACAGTGCTGAGACCCAAGATGAAGGGAAGGGTGTGCCCTCTGTTGTACTGAAGTCCTCATCCTCAATGTGACTGTATCTGGAGGTGGGGGCCTTTGCAGAGGTACTTAAGGTTAAACCAGGTATTGAGGGTGATAACCCACGATGACCAGTGTTCTTATAAAAAGAGGAGACACCAGGGAACGGTACACAGAGGAAAGGCCGTGTGAGGATACATCGAGGTGACCCCCTACAGGCCAGGCAGGGAGATCTCACTGGAAACCAAGCCAGCTGACACCTTGATCTTGGACTTCCAGCCTCCAGACACTTGAGACAATTAGAGTCTGTTGTTTAAGCAGTCTAGTCTGTATTGGTTATGACAGCTCAAGTAGAGATGACAGGATATTATCAGGCCCACTTCTCTGTTCAAAATCCTATGACTCTCTGCCCCTCCCTTACCCTCTGTGCCCATCCACACTGGTTCTCTCTCCATTCCCATTACACAGCCTGCTCCCACCTAGCACAGCAGTGTCCACCAGAATCATAATGTGAGCCATCAACTTGAGCCACAGATGTAATTGTTTTCATACATATGTAATTTAAACATATTTCACAAACATAAATTTAAATTTTCTAATAGCCACATTTAAATAGTTTTATTTTTAATATTTATTTGGCCGCATTGTGCCTTAGTTGCGGCATCTGGGATCTTTGTTGAGAGGCAGGTTTCATCACTCCACAGCATGTGGGATCTTAGTTCCCCGACCAGGGATCGAACCCATGTCCCCTGCACTGCAAGGCGAATTCTTAACCACTGGACCACCAGGGAAGTCCGTAAATAGCTTTTTTTGTTTTAGAAGATGAAATTAATTTCACTTAACTCAATAAACCAAATACTATCATTTTGATATGTAATCAATATAGAAGTTATTTGTGAGCTATTTCATATTCCCAAATTTTATTAGAAGCCATTGGAATCTGGTATGGATCTGACACAGCACACATCTCAATTTGGACTGGTCAAGTTTCAAGGGCTCAACAGTCACCCAGGGGCAGTGGCTGCCATGTTAGAAAGTACAGGCCTTGCAGTGTTCTTCCTCCAGACTCCACAGGCTCACTCCATTACCTCCTTCAGAGGTCACCTTCCTACGAGGCCCACGCTGACCACTCTACTGAATAACACCCTCACTCCCGTCTTAGTCCATTCAGGCTGCTATAACAGAACTCCACAGGTTGAGTGGTTTACAAACCACAGACATTTATTTCTCACAGTTGTGGAGGTTGGAGTCCAGGATCAAGCTGCTGGCAGATGTGATGTCTGGGGAGCCCTGCTTACTGGTTCATAGACGGTCGTCTTTTCACTGTAACCTCGCATGGAGGAAGGAGTGAGGGTCTCTTTCATAGAGGTGCTAATCCCATTAATGGGGGCTCCATCCTCAGGACCTAATCACTTTCTAAACCTCCAAATATCGCCCTCTTGGGGGTTAGCATTTCAGTGTATGAATCTGAGGTGAACACAAATAGTCTAACCCAGGGCAGTTGTGGGGCTACATGACAACTCCATACAAAAGCATTCTGCAGAGCACCCAGCTTGTCCTGAGTGCTTGATCAATGTTAGTTCCTTGTATTAAGTGCTATTAGTATTATCGCATGCTAGATCACTTCAGTCATTCCTATGCTTTGCAACCCCTTGGACCTCTGTCAGGCTCCTCTGTCCATGAGGATTCTCCAGGCAAGAATATTGGAATGGGTTGCCATGCCCTTCTCCAGAGGATTTTCCTGACCCAGGGATCACACCCGTGTCTCATTATTTAGAAGCAAACTGCTTCTCTGCCAGGGGTGGGTGAGGGGGGGTGAAGTCACTCAGTCGTGTCCGACTCTTTGCGACCCCATGGACTGTAGCCTACCAGCCTTCTCCGTCTATGGGATTCTCCAGGCAAGAATACTGGAGTGGGTTGCCATTTTCTTCTCCAGGGGATCTTCCCGACCCAGGGATAGAACCTGGGTCTCCCGCATTGGAGGCAGACGCTTTAACCTCTGAGCCACCAGGGAAGCTGAGAAGCTGGACTTTGGACGTACATGTCCCACGTTTGAGCCCTGATGCCAGTACTCGCTTTCTGTGATCTTAGAAGTCCCTTACCCTACGATCCACTTTTCTCATCTGTTAGGTAGAGTAACAGCCTGGGGTTTCAAGAGAAAAAAACAAGAAAGCAACAGTGAAAGAAGAAACAGTTGTGAACTACAATCCCTCATCCACAACCACAAATTCAAAAAAAACTTCAAACACCAAAGCTTTTTCATAAATCTTGGCAGTGAGACCTGCCCCCAGTGACAGAAGGCTACTTATAATCTCTACGTGTGTGCACATTCTTAGGCTTTGCTGCAGAAATATCACAGGTTTGATTGTGAGAGGCTGCCTGGAACTTTACACTCAGAGGCATGCACACACATGCACCATGTCACCTTTGGAAAACCCCAAAACTGAATTCCAAATGTGAATAGCCCCTAGGTAAGGGACCACAGAGCCGTCCGTATAAACTCGTCATCCTTATCCTCACTGCATGTCAGGAAGGAGGGTATAGGAGGAAGGTGGGCAGCCCTAGGGGGGAGGACCCAGCCCATCATGCGCACTGGGTGGGGCCCTGAGGAGGAGGTGAACTTCCAGGCCCAGTTCTCGTCGGGTCGCCTTTGGCTGAAGCCTCTAGACCAGCCAAGGAAGGAGCCCAGGGCTGTTTCGCCCCCAGCCCCCTCCATAAAGTAGAAACCCTTCACCATCTTCCCAGCTCCAGAGCGAATCTGGGCACAGATTCCGGTCCCCATGGCAACCGCTCCAATCTGTGTCAGCACGAGCGTGTAGTCTGCTGCTGCTAAAATTACAGGAGGGGGGACCCCTCACACACACAGCCTTCTCTGCTCAGAATCAGGACCCTGGGGGATTCATAGGAGAGAAGCTGAGCTTGGGAGCTGCCTCGGCATCCAAGAGCCCTGGCCCAAGCCAGGCTGGGGGTTCAGGGGTGAGATGTGGGTGGGCAGAGGGGCAGGAGTGAGGCGAGCACTTACCCCCTATTTGGAAGGGCCTCACTGTTGACCTTGATCTTGACCTGGGGCCACTCCAGACAGCAACGGTGCAGAAGTTCTCTGGGGAAAGGTATTCTACAACCTCCCTCGGTACCTGATTCTAGGATTTCTTGAGTCTCTGCTCAGCAGACTGGGAAAACAGACCTATTTTTAAATTTTCATTTGGAAGGATAAAGTAAGGGAGGGAATTCCAGAGGGAACGCAGAGCTGACGCTGACTTTATTTCTTACTCTGCACCCAGAGCTTTTATCGACATCATCATCTTCCATCGGCACTGAGAGCCCATGGATTGCCGTCCCCATTTGACAGAAGAGGAAAAGTGGCCCAGAGATCTCTCCTGACTGCCCACACCTGTCCCTGCCTACAAGCTCAGAATTCTGTTGTGTGCTCCTTCCACCAGAAATACCCCGCACGAGCCATCTGCACGGGGGTCTCCGTGGCCCCAGCGGCCCCTCATGGCCCGAGCTCCCTGCCCTGTGACAGCGCCCCAGCACTGCTGTCTCAGTCAGCAGTGTGTGTTTCTCAGCCTCCACCCCCAAGACCCTGGAATGAAGGAGTTTCATACTAGAGGAAGTCAGATACCTGAACACATGCTAGGGCGGGATGTCCGCTGGGGCTCCGACAGTGACCCAGAACCCTGGCACACCATGCCAGCCGTCAAGCCCCTCTGCATCTGTTCCTCACTTACTGCCCAGCACCCCACCCTGCCGCCAGGTCCGAGAGCTGCCCTGACTTCCCACCCTAAGAATCTGCCCACCCTCAGGTCCTCTGTGCTCCTATGCCCTTTCTGGACACGCTTCTGGGCTCACTCCAAGCTGGCTCCTTCTTTCCATCAGCTGGCACCCACCTTCTCTAACAAAGAACCCCACTTCGCTGTCTCATGACATAGCCCCAGCTCATTCTCCTCCAGCAATGGGGGCCCCCTGGTGAACACCCAGAGGTGCTCATGACTGATGGGTGCAGAGTCACCCAGCCTCTCTGGCTCTGGGTCCCCTGTGCCTGACACAGGCCACCCCCACAGGAGAGGGGGGCACAGGCTGTTCCCAGTGGCAATCCAGGAAGGTCCTAGCCATTAAGAGTCCATCCAGAGGTTCCTGGCATACCAACGAGGCCGAGAGAGGAAGGGGAGCCCGTTTAGCCAGCCCCACAGTGGGGAGCCCAGAGTGATCCCATTCAACCCCCCAGGCAAACATCCTCTCCTGAGGGGGCCCCATCCCCATGAGCAGTCTATTTCAACCAAGCTCTGCTGATGGCCAAGGTAAAGGGACCCCTGGGCAAGGCAGAGAAACAGGGCACCAGTGGACCTCAAAACCCCAACCGTTCTGCAGCCTGAAGTCCGCTCCCCTGGGGCAGGAAGTAGGACCCATGGGTCGATCTCCAGCCACCACTCACAAGGAGAGAACTTCTACTCCCCTGCAGAGAAAAAAGTGACCTCTGGGGACACGGCCAGCATGGACAGCCGTGTGTGGGCAGCATCTTCTTGCTAGTTGGCAACAGTAGGAGGAAAGGGGAGGGGGTGAAACATACGTTATCAGCAGGAGAAAAAATGGAGAAATTCTGGAGCATCACCAAACATATGGAACAATGGAATAAATACAGCCTTTAACAATAAGGAAGCAGGTCTGTATCTCTGACTGGAGATTCATCCACAGCGAGAAAAGCAAGTTGAAGATGGTGTGGCTCCTATTATGTTATTTTTGTGAAATAAAATCTGTGTTCTGTATATGAGTTTGACTAAGTATGAAGAGTCTGGTTGTTCCCTGGTTGGGGGCGGGTGATGCTGGAGCAGGAAGAGGGGCAAGGACAAAAGGGGAGGATGTGGGTTTACTTTATAACACGTCTTTGAATTTTGTTACAAAGACAAAGTAATAAAAATAAATTTTGTAATATAAAACCAATGGAGGTAAAAAAAAAAAAAAATCCAAACGGTACCTGAATTACCCCCAAAGGAGAGCCCAACATACTTCCTCAAACAGGCAATACCCTGAACTGTTTCCAGAGACGCACATCAAAAAGCAAGAAAAAAATGCACTTGTTAATTGACATATTTTTTTGTTCTTTGCCTAATTAGAAGAGCCCAACCTCGCCAGTCATTTTTGTCCCTGTAATAAGACAGCTTTCCAGTGAACTAACAAAAAGAGGTCTCTTCTCACACTATTTGTCCAAGCTCCAGTGTATGCCCAATCAGAGATGTGTCTCTTTATAAAACAGGACAGATTTTAGGAGGAAAGTAAAGAAAGAGGAAAAAAGAAATCAGAACACGTCAAAAGAGATATCGCTTACAATTCCACTGACCTGATTATAGGGCTCATTTTAGCAGTTTAACTATTTATCTATTTCTCCTGGTAGAATGCGATCATCGAAACCTGGGAGATGCAGAGGCAGCGCCTGCCGCTGGGTCGAGTCCGTCCCCAGCTTAATGTGCTGGGGACGAGCTGGGCAGGACTCCCTGGCTGCTCCCCAGAGCCATCCACACAACCCGCTTCTGTCCAGCTGGCCGGCCAAGAAG
This sequence comes from Cephalophus harveyi, assembly GCA_006410635.1. Classification (NCBI taxonomy): domain Eukaryota; kingdom Metazoa; phylum Chordata; class Mammalia; order Artiodactyla; family Bovidae; genus Cephalophus; species Cephalophus harveyi. Next base: position 137,147 of record SJYT01016407.1, on the reverse strand, counting down.
TCTCTGCTGAGTGCTGGCTGGTGCCAGGAAATAATTTGGAGGAGGAGACAGACAGCCCCTGCCCCTTGAAAGCACATAATCGAGTCAGAAAGAGACCCAGAGGGAATGCCAGGAGACCAGAGTGTGGCTGATCTCCACCATTTACGCCAGCCTCTCGGGCACTGTTGGCCCGTTTGTGTTGCCTATCTCTTTGGGAAGGAGAGTGGAGCTACCATCATCTCCATTTACACAGGAGGAAACAAAGGCCCACTGAATAAGATGGGTGTAATAAAACGACCAAAAGTATAGAACGCATCAATGGTAAACAATCATGAAGGAAACTCAGGGGCCTGTAATGATTTGGGCCAAAGCCCTTCATGGCAAAACTTTTGGTAAAGCTAAAACCATTAGATATGCAGATAATACCACTCTAATGGCAGAAAGTGAAGAACTAAAGAGCCTCTTGTTGAGGGTGAAAAACGAGAGAAAAAGCTGCCTTGAACTCAACATTCAAAAAAATAAGATCATGGCATCTGGTCCCATCACTTCATGGCAAATAGATGGGGAAACAATGGAAACAGTGACAGCCTTTATTTTCTTGGGCTCCAAAATCACTGCAGATGGTGCCTGCAGCCATGAAATTAAGACCCTTGCTCCTTGGAAGGAAAGCTATGACAAATCTAGACAGCATATTAAAAAGCAAAGACATCACTTTGCTAACAAAGTTCCGTCTAGTCAAAGCTATGGTTTTTCCAGTAGTCATACATGGATGTGAGAGCTGGACATTAAAGAAGGCTGAGCACCAAAGAATGGATGCTTTCAAATTGTGGTGCTGGAGAAGACACTTGAGAGTCCCTTGGACAGAAAGGAGATCCAACCAGTCCATCCTAAAGGAAATCAACCCTGAATACTCATTGGAAGGACTGAAGCTGAAGCTCTAATCCTTTGGCCACCTGATGCAAAGAGCCAACTCATTGGAAAGTGCCCTCATTCTGGGAAAAGACTGAGGGCAAGAGGAGAAGGAGGTGCCAGAGGATGAGATGGTTAGACAGCATCACCAACTCAATGGACGTGAATTTGAGCAAACTCTGGAAAATAGTGGAGGACAGAGGAGCCTGGCATGCTGTAATCCATAGGGTCGCAAAGAGTCAGACACAATTGAGTGACTGAAAAACAGCAACAAAAGCACTCAGTTTAGCTAAGAGTAATGTAAGGAACCCCTAGGGGACTAGGAGAGAGAGCCCCTGCTTTCTAGGCTATCTGCCTGAAAATGGCACAGGTTTCACGCACAGAAGACCAAATTCTGAGAAAACTGAGGATTACTGAGAAAATCGAAGGTGCCAGAGAAACTCAGAAGAGGGACTGTATCTTCGGCATGACTTCAGCTTCCTAATGCATTCATGACTCAAATGGAATAAATCTATTCCTGCAGGAGCAGAATTACACAGTTCTCTGTGATCCAATGTCAAATAGGTTATCCTTTGATTAAGGTCTTAGCATGGATGAGAGTTTTATTGAAATGATTTCCATTATCTGCACAGCAGTTCATCACAAATGTATCTGGCCCAGTGTATTTCAAATATGATTTGATCACACAATGAAATTGTGGGCATTTAAGGCATTTTAATTGAGAAATTAAATGCATCTGCCTTGCTTCCTCCCCTGGGGCTGATCCATCCCAGGAATTCCCACGGCAGAGGCTCAGATGAGCCCTCGGAGGTAACTTGGCTCAGCCTGGATTCTCCCTCCTTTCCCCACAGCTCTCCACCCCGAGTTCTGACTGTCAAGTTGAAAGGGAACCTTATAATCAAAGAAGATGTAAATAAGAATAAGCCCTGCCGGCTTAATGGGGAGAGAGGACAGCTTTTATGTGCATTAATTAGTAGGGGGCTTCCTTTGCAATAGTTCATTAGGAACCAATGCTAGTCCCACTGTTTCCCCCAGGGTCACTCAGGCTGCAGCCTCACTGCCTCAGTCAAAGGCGGCATAAAGAGCACGCACTCCTGGTCCTTTGAGGCTTGATGGGGCACCAACAGCTCAGAGAGGCTGTGCACAGTGTGGGACACCCACTTGAGGCCGCTGCTGCCTGCCTGCCCTCTCTGCTAAGCCCTGGCAGCAGGCCTGGAGCATGGCAGCGTGGGCTCTGTCGAGGGGCCACTCACTCCTTCTACCACAGAATATGCCGCCGCTTGGCTGGGAGCAATGTGCTGGGTGTAGGAAATCGGAGGACAGGATTTCTGTCCCAAATACACACTCTCTGTGACCCCATGGACTGTGGCCCGCCAGGCTCCTCTGTCCATGGAATTCTTCAGGCAAGAATACTGGAGTGGGCAGCCATTCCCTGTACTAGGGGATCTTCCCTACCCAGGGGTCAAACCTAGGTCTCCTGCATTGCAGGCAGGTTCTTTACCATCTGAGCCACCAGGGAAGCCCTTTCTTGCTTTCCTTTTTTTTCTGCCCCAAGCATAGCAAAGGTGGTCCAACACTGCCTCTGGGGGGAGTCTGGAAAGCCCAGCTTCACTCTCCGTAAGATGTCACTGACAACCGGGAGTCCAGAACATCTCACCAAGTTGGGGTGGGGCTCAAATCATAATGTGCAATCTGTCCACACCATGCTGTAAGGCAGGAGCAAGAGTTGGGCAAAGTTGGAAGGGATGTAGTTCAAACAGCCTGTGAACCTCAAAATCTGAGCTGAAATAATGTGGGTGCACCCTGCAACCTGGGACAAGGGTGAAGTAGGAGCCTCTGCTCCAAGAGAGGCCCCTGAAGCTTCCCTTCTTCGCTTGGCCCCCTGCCCTTCCTCAGCCCCTCTGAGACACCCTGCCCAGATCTGGTGAAGCCCAGGAAGTAGTGGACACACCCCGCTTTCCTGAACAGGCCTTGGGTTGTGCTGCGATTCTGCTATCTCTGGGTTCAAGGACGGAAAAGGAGCTAAAGAGGCCATGAAAGGGTAAGAGGGGGTCCCTGGGGCTGACCTTCCCACAAAAGAGAGTGGGGGGCTGTGAGCAAAGCCTGTTGGCCTCCAACTTTTTCTACAAAGTCAGGGGCCAGGAGTGGGGTGGAAATGACATCTCTGGGTTCCTCCCTGGAATGCACAGGCTACCACTGCACAACGACCAGCCACTGCAGAAACAGGCCCCTCTTGTAGACCTGGGGGAGCCCAGCTGCCTCTAAGAGTTGGAGGGGGCCCTGCGCCCTGCCACTATCATCGCTGTGAGGAGACCTGGGTGCAGCTCGAGGGTGGGGAGATGAGGGGGGGTCACGGTGCTCTCCCCACCCTCCTCCTCCTCCAGCAATCCGGCTGTGGGGTGTCTGCCCCTCCCCCAGGGGTCCCTGGGCTCCCAGGCCTGAACTGCCATCACCTCTCACACGTGATCTCTGGGATTTGATGGGGCACAGCATCCTAGACAGCGCATTAAAAAGCAGAGACATCACTTTGCCCACAGAGGTCTGTCTAGTCAAAGCTACAGGTTTTTCAGTAGTCAAGTATGGATGTGAGAGTTGGACCATAAAGAAGGCTGAGTGTCGAAGAACTGATGCTTTCTAACTGTGGTGTTGGAGAAAACTCTTGAGAGTCCCTTGTACAGCAAGGACTGTCCAAACCAGTCAATCCCCAAAGAAATCAGTCCTGAATATTCACTGGAAGGACTGATGCTGAGGCTGAAGCTCCAATATTTTGGCCACTTGTTGCAAAAAACCAATTCATTGGAAAAGACCCTGATGCTGGAAAATATTGAAGGCAGGAGAAGGGGACAACAGAGGATGAGACGGCTGGACAGCATCACTGACTTGATGGATATGAGTTTGAGCAAACTCCAGGAGATGGTGAAGGACAGGAAAGCCTGGCATGCTGCCGTCCATGGGGTCACAAACAGTCGGACACAACTGAGCGACTGAACAAGCATCCTCACTGGGCTCCTGGCTTTATTTATGCTTTTTTACTGCACTCTTGGGTGGGCTCTCCCCAAGCCTGGGTCAAAACTTTTCCTTCCAACCTGTGTGCGCTTCCCCTTCAAGGTCTAGCGATGTTTCTACCAGGTAAGAGGGCAAGGAACTCATTCAAAGCAAAAAAAACACATGTACCAAGATGCCCACACCTGCATCAGATGTCAGCACTAACGATCTGAAAACAACCTAAGGGGCCAAACAAGAAGGGAAGGGTTAGTTTCAGTGAGAGCTCTGCCAAACTGTCACAAAAGTAATTATGAAAACCATAAGGGGAGGTGATTTGTATTATATTAATTAAGAAGGGGAACACAGAATGGTGTGCCCACTATGATTACAACTACATATTTTAAATGTTTTGCCAAGAAATGCAGAAATACGTATATATATGTTTTAAAGTTTTTGAGGTAGGAAGATAAAGCTTTTTTTGTTGTTAAAAAAAAAAAAACTCCTTTAGGTAAACGGAAAATGGGGATTCTAGAAAAGTGTTTGTATCTTATAAGTGAAAATTCATTGCCTGGGTTTTCTTGATTCTTTGAATAACATTAACTTGAATATTGTTATTTATATAAAAAAAAACTCATTTAGTAACATTTTTACAACAAATAACATCAAAAGAAAAAAATAAGGAACCTGGTGCAAAGGGGGACCTCTGTGGGGTCCCAAGTCCAGTCTCTGTGGTCACCACATGGCCCACCTTTAGTCCTCCCTGAACCTCAGTTTCCACACGTAGGCTGAGTAATTAGTTACAGAGCGTAACTGCCAGTGTATCTTCCAGTTCTGATCTTCGACAGTTTTGTCTGCCCACAAACAAGTGTTCTGTTGCTGTTATTTAGACGCTCAGTCATGTCCGACTCTTTGCAACTCCATGGACTGCAGCCTGCCAGGCTCTCCGGTCCATGGGATTTCCTAGGCAAGAATACTGGAATGGGTCATCATTTTCTTCTCCAGGGGCTCTTCCTGACTCAGGGATCGAACCTGTGTCTTCTGCTTGGCAGGCGGATGCTTTACCACTGGGCCACCTGAGAAGCCCGAAACAGCGTTTACTGACCTAATTAAACTATGGCTTCGACCATCAGTATTTACCAAAGTCAGAGAGTTGGAAATCTGGCCAGAACACCATCTGCGTGCTCTGTGTCCTCAAGAGCTCAGAATAATTTGGCACGTATGATTTCAGCCGTGCTCAACTTTGCACAAATAGAAGCTACGATCTTGCCTCAAGGCTGGATCACTTAGCACTCCCCGGAATTTAGGGGAGTTTAAAAATAAAACTCTCCTGCTTCAGAGAACTGTACTGTTTATCATAGAGCAGATCCTGACTGGGGGTGGGGGGAGGGCAGAGAAAATATTTATTCTGAAAGTTCTTTCTGTTTACATAGCACCTCACGCTAATGAAACATCTACCCGATCTTAATGATGAGAGGAAGGTGTAAATTTAGAACTCCACCCACCAGCCTGGCGTATTTCTGATTCAGTCCAAATCTGTTTGATATAAGTTACCAGACTTCACCAGCTTTCAGAGTTAATGTGTGGGATCTATTTTTTCCCTTTTACAAAGAGGCACTTGCCAGTAAAGGCTTCCCTATTTCCCAAGATTCAGAAAAGATTCTTTTCTGTCAGTGCTGGGCCGGCTGCCAGCTTCAAGGGAAGGGGCGGTTACTCACACTCTAGATGGGAAAGAACTCTCACATCCTTTGTCTTGCTCATCAATTTACAATCGGTCAGCTCCTAAGGAAACATTGGCCTAGGCCAGTGAAATAAACTACCTGCCTGATACTGGACTCCAGGCGATGTTCATCACCCATCTACGAGGCAAATTCCAACTCCTTTGCCTGAGAAATAAGTTGTTGGGGTCTGGTGCCCCCAGCTGCACCTCTAAACTGTTTCTCACCCCCCAGCTCTGTCTCTGCGGGGCTGGCCTCACCGCCCCATCCTCTGCCACATGGTCATCTCCTTCTCTTCCTTCCAAGAGCTCCTTTCCAGCTTTCCTGACCCTCGGGCAATGCCCTGCTGTCCTGACACCCCAGAGCAGCTTGCATGAAGCTCTCTGAGCATCAGCACTTGCGTGATCCCACGACCCTTACAAATTATCCTCCGTGCCCTGCCTCCCCATGCCATGTGAGGCATTTAAGGGCAAGGAGCATGTCTTCCCATCTCTATAGCCCTGGCAACAAGCAAAGTTCCACAGGTGTCCATGGCACGCCTGTCCCGGGTGCCAGGTGCCAGGCATCACTGCCTCAACCCCTGTGCAGGGACCGAGGCTGGGAAGAGCACCTGAGCACATGTGTGTTAGATGTGAAAGTTGTGTGTGTGTGTGTGTGATGACTGCATGAATCCTCAAACCAATCCCACGAGAGAAGCTAGTTCTTCTCATTTTATAGAATGACAATGGCCAGGGTTCATTGGAAAAGACCCTGATGCTGGAAAATATTGAAGGCAGGAGAAGGGGACAACAGAGGATGAGACGGCTGGACAGCATCACTGACTTGATGGATATGAGTTTGAGCAAACTCCAGGAGATGGTGAAGGACAGGAAAGCCTGGCATGCTGCCGTCCATGGGGTCACAAACAGTCGGACACAACTGAGCGACTGAACAAGCATCCTCACTGGGCTCCTGGCTTTATTTATGCTTTTTTACTGCACTCTTGGGTGGGCTCTCCCCAAGCCTGGGTCAAAACTTTTCCTTCCAACCTGTGTGCGCTTCCCCTTCAAGGTCTAGCGATGTTTCTACCAGGTAAGAGGGCAAGGAACTCATTCAAAGCAAAAAAACCACATGTACCAAGATGCCCACACCTGCATCAGATGTCAGCACTAACGATCTGAAAACAACCTAAGGGGCCAAACAAGAAGGGAAGGGTTAGTTTCAGTGAGAGCTCTGCCAAACTGTCACAAAAGTAATTATGAAAACCATAAGGGGAGGTGATTTGTATTATATTAATTAAGAAGGGGAACACAGAATGGTGTGCCCACTATGATTACAACTACATATTTTAAATGTTTTGCCAAGAAATGCAGAAATACGTATATATATGTTTTAAAGTTTTTGAGGTAGGAAGATAAAGCTTTTTTTGTTGTTAAAAAAAAAAAAACTCCTTTAGGTAAACGGAAAATGGGGATTCTAGAAAAGTGTTTGTATCTTATAAGTGAAAATTCATTGCCTGGGTTTTCTTGATTCTTTGAATAACATTAACTTGAATATTGTTATTTATAAAAAAAAAAACTCATTTAGTAACATTTTTACAACAAATAACATCAAAAGAAAAAAATAAGGAACCTGGTGCAAAGGGGGACCTCTGTGGGGTCCCAAGTCCAGTCTCTGTGGTCACCACATGGCCCACCTTTAGTCCTCCCTGAACCTCAGTTTCCACACGTAGGCTGAGTAATTAGTTACAGAGCGTAACTGCCAGTGTATCTTCCAGTTCTGATCTTCGACAGTTTTGTCTGCCCACAAACAAGTGTTCTGTTGCTGTTATTTAGACGCTCAGTCATGTCCGACTCTTTGCAACTCCATGGACTGCAGCCTGCCAGGCTCTCCGGTCCATGGGATTTCCTAGGCAAGAATACTGGAATGGGTCATCATTTTCTTCTCCAGGGGCTCTTCCTGACTCAGGGATCGAACCTGTGTCTTCTGCTTGGCAGGCGGATGCTTTACCACTGGGCCACCTGAGAAGCCCGAAACAGCGCTTACTGACCTAATTAAACTATGGCTTCGACCATCAGTATTTACCAAAGTCAGAGAGTTGGAAATCTGGCCAGAACACCATCTGCGTGCTCTGTGTCCTCAAGAGCTCAGAATAATTTGGCACGTATGATTTCAGCCGTGCTCAACTTTGCACAAATAGAAGCTACGATCTTGCCTCAAGGCTGGATCACTTAGCACTCCCCGGAATTTAGGGGAGTTTAAAAATAAAACTCTCCTGCTTCAGAGAACTGTACTGTTTATCATAGAGCAGATCCTGACTGGGGGTGGGGGGAGGGCAGAGAAAATATTTATTCTGAAAGTTCTTTCTGTTTACATAGCACCTCACGCTAATGAAACATCTACCCGATCTTAATGATGAGAGGAAGGTGTAAATTTAGAACTCCACCCACCAGCCTGGCGTGTTTCTGATTCAGTCCAAATCTGTTTGATATAAGTTACCAGACTTCACCAGCTTTCAGAGTTAATGTGTGGGATCTATTTTTTCCCTTTTACAAAGAGGCACTTGCCAGTAAAGGCTTCCCTATTTCCCAAGATTCAGAAAAGATTCTTTTCTGTCAGTGCTGGGCCGGCTGCCAGCTTCAAGGGAAGGGGCGGTTACTCACACTCTAGATGGGAAAGAACTCTCACATCCTTTGTCTTGCTCATCAATTTACAATCGGTCAGCTCCTAAGGAAACATTGGCCTAGGCCAGTGAAATAAACTACCTGCCTGATACTGGACTCCAGGCGATGTTCATCACCCATCTACGAGGCAAATTCCAACTCCTTTGCCTGAGAAATAAGTTGTTGGGGTCTGGTGCCCCCAGCTGCACCTCTAAACTGTTTCTCACCCCCCAGCTCTGTCTCTGCGGGGCTGGCCTCACCGCCCCATCCTCTGCCACATGGTCACCTCCTTCTCTTCCTTCCAAGAGCTCCTTTCCAGCTTTCCTGACCCTCGGGCAATGCCCTGCTGTCCTGACACCCCAGAGCAGCTTGCATGAAGCTCTCTGAGCATCAGCACTTGCGTGATCCCACGACCCTTACAAATTATCCTCCGTGCCCTGCCTCCCCATGCCATGTGAGGCATTTAAGGGCAAGGAGCATGTCTTCCCATCTCTATAGCCCTGGCAACAAGCAAAGTTCCACAGGTGTTCATGGCACGCCTGTCCCGGGTGCCAGGTGCCAGGCATCACTGCCTCAACCCCTGTGCAGGGACCGAGGCTGGGAAGAGCACCTGAGCACATGTGTGTTAGATGTGAAAGTTGTGTGTGTGTGTGTGTGATGACTGCATGAATCCTCAAACCAATCCCACGAGAGAAGCTAGTTCTTCTCATTTTATAGAATGACAATGGCCAGGGATGAAAGAGTGGAGCGAACAATGATCGGAAGCGGGGCAGGATAGATAATGACCCAGCACCACGGTACCCAGGAAAGAAGCTGCCAGAGGTCGGGCTGCTGGTAACCCCTCTTCTCTGGAGAGAGGTCAGCCGTGGAATCAAACTGCCCTGGGGCACCCACCCAAGACCGCTCCTCAAAGACTCTCACCCCCGGGCTGCTGGTGTGGGCCTGGGAGCAGCAGGGACCTCCACTCTGACTTCTCCCCACGCGCTTCCCACCTCAGCTCACACTGTCTCTCCAGAGGAGGCCTTGAAATGGGCAAGCTGACTCTGCTCTTGCCGCTCTGCCCTGACACCAGCCCCCCGCCCGGGGGGCTCGTCTGCCCTGGGTCCCTGGTTCTCCTGTGGGCCGGCATTCCGTACATCAGCAGGACTGGCGTTGCCCTCCCTGGGATTTACAGCTCTTCGGCACCAGCATCCCATGAGGAGCTGTGGGGCTCCACCTGCACTTCACCCCAAATGGACCAGGTCAGGATGTCTGCAGTGGGGCCCCAGGAGGATCGGCAGGTGGGGAACTGGGAACGTGTGCAGGTGGGGACCCCAGCATGGATGCAGGTGGGGACCTGGGCTTCACAAACTCCCCAGGGGGCCCTCCTGCTCACTGAAGTCTGAGCATCACCAACGGGAGGGACCGAGTCTCCAGGTGGGCCCGGGTCCCCTGGAGGATAGTCTCCATACAGCTCATGGCACCGCAGCTGCTCACATTCCCTCAGGGGACGATTCAGGAGCAGAAGCCAAATGTGTTTTCTAAAAAAAGAAAAACAAGTGGAATGCACCTCCCTAACCCAGACTTGCACTAATGCACGGCTTCGGTGATTTATAAACGTTTGCTTAAACATGAAGAAGGTATTTGAGAAAGCTAATCACACTACAGGTAAACCCAGAGGTTGAACTGGGTTGACCCGTGGAATATTCTGGAAGTCTGAGCACTAATGAGCCGGAGCTGCAGATACAGTCGGGCGCACGGTAGGTGCTCAGGCAGTGCTAGTTTTTAACTGTCGGTATCAGTAACTATCAGCCTTCAGCAGGGGTGGGCATCACACGTGGCGGTGCTCATGAGGACAGCGTCCAGTCACTTTATTAGCACTGTCGCTGAAAAGGATCCCAACGCGATGAAGACACTGTATCCTGCTCGGCCCACACAAAGGCAGCCTGAGACTTCACACCTCTGATGCTGGAACGAGGAAAAAGCTTTCAGGGGCAGCAAATCGAGATGTGCACACTGGAAAGCTGCGTGCGGGCGGAGGTTAAATGACTTACCTCAGCTACAGAGTAAATCCCCAGCGGAGGCGGGAATATAATCCACGTCTCGGGTGTCCCACTCTGATAGTATCTCCTTTCTAGATCCCGCCGCCTCCTCGGTGAAAGGGGAGACTTCAAACAGAAAGTCAGCGCAGTAGTTTGCTCTGCTACTAATAGATGCAGTGGTGCGGCGGCGGCCGGCATTCTCTGAGAAGGTTTAACGCCAGAAATATCTGAAACAGAACAGAGGCCTCCGAGGTCACTTGGCCAGTCCCGTGCCGCAGGGATGGGTCCTGCCCTTCTTAGCGATCTCAGAGGTCTGCCTTCGCTCACTCCGGGCTGGAGGGTGGATGAATGGAACCCGTTCACCCCGAGCCCCGTCTCCACCCAACACACGTGGCTTCTCCTCTGTCCTCTCCTCGCCGCCCTCTGTTCCAGGGTCTGAAAGTCTTTCTCCACAGTGTGCCTCTCTTCCTCCTTCCAAATCTTGTAAAAATCATAGCTTGGGGCTGTGCTGTTTAAACACGGCTAAATCTCCCCTCTGAGGAGGCGTGCAAGAGTGGTCTCCAGGAAGAACACCGGGCTGCCAGTGTTTGTGAACCACCCATATCCTTCCTCCCCTCCTTTCGGTGAGCAGAACTCTGATCGTGATGGTGTTCCTCCGCACAGGGAAAGTGGGGCCGCTCTCAAGTTCCAGGGTGAATTCTAATGTGCCTGCATCAATCTTAGAATCCCATCCCTCCTGGGATTAACTTTAGGCACAGTAACAGGGGAGATGCCCGCCAAAGACACACGCAGAGGCACACCGTGGGAAGTATATGAAGGTCTCCTCCTTCTTAACGAGAGACGTGTGTAGCGACTTCCCTTGTTCAGCGGTTAAGACTTCACATTGCCAGTGTAGAGGGTACAGGTTCGATCCCTGGTTCGATCCCGGCCAAGCGACGCAGTCAGAAGATTAACAAAGAGAGAGAGATGTGGAAAGAGACCTTCTCTTCTTTCTCTGGACACGTCATAGCGCAAAATTACACTGTGATCAGTGAAAGTCATTCTGCAAGCACAGTGGGACCCAGTCTGATGTTCTGAGGATGACAGAGCATTAAGATGGAAGGAGCCTGGCTCTCTGATGTCATTTTGAGCTACTGAATTAACCAGCCCGCAACCCACTCCAGTACTCTTGCCTGGAAAATCCCATGGACGGAGGAGCCTGGTACTCTGCAGTCCATGAGGTCGCTAAGAGTCAGACAGGACTCAGTGACTTCACTTTCACTTTTCACTTTCATGCACTGGAGAAGGAAATGGCAACCCACTCGTGTTCCTCCCTGGAGAATGCCAGGGACGGGGGAGCCTGGTAGGAAGCCGTCTATGGGGTCGCACAGAGTCGGACACGACTGAAGTGACTCAGCAGCAGCAGCAGAGTTACATTACCTAATGGACTTCTTCTTAAATGACATGATAAATTTTCCTTCTTACACAGGCTACTTTGAAGTGCATTTTCTGTACCTGTAGCCAAAAGCACCCTAACGGATCAGCAATCTCTCTTCTCAATATGGCCTTTGCATTGAATTGAGGAAACACAGTACAACTAACACCAATTTTCACACTATGCAGAGAACCAACACACTACACATTAGTGTGTTTAACATTTTAGAAATGTTTCCTGCATGACTGGTTCCATCCCTGGGTCAGGAAGATCCCCTGGAGAAGGGAATAGCTACCCACTCCAGTATTCCTGCCTGGAGGATCCCTTGGACAGAGCAGTCTGGTGAGGTACAGAGCATGGAGTTGCAAAGAGATGGACACGACTGAGCAACTTAACACACACACCTGCAAGGCTGGAGTGTAACCCGAAGGCCCTCCTTCTCTCAAACCTAAATCCACGGTGAATTCTTTTACATTAAACCAGAGCAAACAGCCCCATGGTAAGCAGGGAAGGTTTCCATGATGATTATGGCTCTAGGGAAAAACAGTCACGAAGTGTCACTTAGTTTATCAGCAGAAGCCGGCAGGCTGCCTGGGACAGGGAGAAGCAGAATACTAACCTAAGGCGTGCTCTTTTTCCTGGGGCGTTGTTTAAATTCAGGAAAACACAAAACATTTTTGCTTGAAGTTTGATAGTCTAGAGGTCAAACCAAGACTTTCAGACAAAAGGAACGTGACAAACAATGTCTCTGTGGGCTACGATGTGAGGAGGGGTGAGGAGAAAGCAGCACCGATTCAGGAGCAGGTACAGACCTGGAATTGCTTTCCTCCTCCTTGTATCTGAGTTCCTGATAATGGGGGAAGCGGAAACTGGCTTGCCCTGCTACTCAAAGAAACTGGGACCCAGTACAAAGCCCCTCAAGCCAGAAAATGGAGCTCAGGTTTGCAGGAGAAGGGTAAGGGGTGGGTGACTCTCAAATCTGCCCGCTGGAGATTACCCCTGGGCTACTGGGAGGAAGTGGTTTCTGCCAACCCAGCTGGAAGCTCCCCATATGGTTTCTGGACTCCCACAGCATTTATTACCTGGACTTCACACAGATGGCTCAACAAATACAGCTCTGCCCTGTAGTTTTAAACAAAGACAGTTCACAGAGATGCCAGTGAAGAACGATGTACTGGGCATGCTGAAGCAACAGGGTGAGCCGAGACCAGGGAGGGGCACTGGGCCGCAGTGGCACGAGCACCATGCTGGAGCCCCCAAAGCCTGGGTGCCAGCCTTGGCCCCGCCTACGCCATCCACGGGACCACCTGGACATCTGTAAATGAGACAGGCTCTACATCCTATTCCAGCTCAACACTCCATGAGATTTTTTTCCTCTTGGCCATATCCTGTTGGCCACTCATTCAACAGCTGCTGTATCTATGAGAGCTCACTCGGCACTGAGCGCTCGGGGACACAGGCAGAATGAGATGAGGTCCCTGCCCCATCCAGCGGGAAATGCCGTCTGGCCCAGGTGGTTGGAGGAGCAGGCACCATCCAGGTTTTGGGGCAGGGTTGGAGGGAGCGTCAGGAAAGGCTTTCTGGAGGATATCATGCCCAGATACGAGAGGAGCAGGAATCAGGCAGAGGAAAGGCTGGGGCTGTCTAACCCTGCCTGAAAGTGCCAAGAAATGATGACATGTCCACTAAGAAGCTTGGAGAGCAGCGTTTCCAGTGCAGAACCAAGAAACCCCTATGTGACTGACCACGATCAACCCAGAGAAGCCCTGTTTCCGTTTCCTGAGAAGCACGGCCTCTCAAGAAAGACAAGCCTGGCTTTGAATGCCAGCTCCAGAATCTACTACATGTGTGATTTCAGGCAAGTGAACTTCTCTAAGTCTCCGCTTCCTCATCTTAAAAATGGAATTCATACCTGTTTCACGGAGTCAGGAAGATGAACAGGGATGACCGCAGGAAACTGTCCAGCCACAGAAGGGCCACTGAGGGCCACAGAAGATCAATAAATGGGAGCAGTTATCACGTCTGTCTTCCCTTTGGCTGTTAGATGTGCTGCTGTGGTTGTGGACGTGCGGGGTTGCAGGGACATTATTTTTGAGGAGTCACATGATATTACTGGGGGTGGAGACCGGATGGCTGGTCCTACTGTTCTGGCTCCAATCATGCCTCCTTCACCCCCCCTCCTTCAAATTCCACCTAAACTGGAACATGTGGCGGTGGCAGGGCTTCGAGGGCTACCAGACAAGACTCAGATTTATGGACAGATCCGACTCTTCCAATTAAGAGCTTGACATAGAAGAACTTCATTTCATGAAAGGACCACTCTAATTTCAAAGCAAAAGAAAAAAAAAAATATATATATATATATAAATCTGTTTTTAAAGGACTATTGCCTCAAGACAGATGCAAGTGCAAAAACACCACATGCAGATGAAAAGATGACAGCCAATATCTGCATCTGGCAATACTCTGGTGATAAAATAATTAAGTGGCTCTTGCACTTAATGCAAGGGAAGCCCTCATAACAGAGCCTCTGTCTTTGTCTTATGTTCCATCTAAGCATGACTCCTTGTGAAAGGATCCTGAAGGCTGCTGAAAAAGGAGGGGGCTGGGACCCGCGGCACGGGCACAGGTCCCCACTCTCCCACACCGCAGCTACAGGACCTCCGCGTCCTCGTCAGGGCAGCACGGGGACCACGGAGCCGCCTGCTGAGAACTCAGCTGGGACGCGTGTTCAGCTCTGAAGAGCAAGGTGCTCTGCTGTAATCAGCACTACTCCCAGGATAAGACCGATGTGGCTGGCTCAGCGCCGGATGTTTTGTCACCTGTGCCATTCCCAGGAGTCCTCACAATGTCCTGGGAAGGGAAGCATCCTTGGGCCCATTGTACAGAGGAGGCGAGGGGTCTCCACCATATCACACAGCCTCGGTGCGGGGCGGGCAGGGTGGCTTCACTGGGGAAAGAAGGCTAGGACAGCATAGGAGAAAATGCCCAATGCATTGGCTGGTGATACAATTCAACTCTCATCCTTCTAAACAGAATAACAAACCAAAATGAAAAAAAAAAAAAAGCCCCGGCTCCCTGCAAAAGCAGCATTGGGAATACAGACTGCACCTCTGTCTTACAAGCAGGGCTGGTATGACTCTGAACCAATTTTATCCTGCCTGGTAAACTACCACCCCATGTGCTCTTCCTGCCACACTGCTCCACTCCCTGGGGCCTTGGATTTAATACAGTCCTGCAACTAAAGGCTGGTCCTCGGCCCCCGCCCAGCCTGAGGGAGTATCACTTGACTGAGGGGTCTTACGAGTCTTTTGGGAGTTTAAATATTACTCCTGCCTATGAGATCCTTCCACTCAGTCACCTGTGGCCACTAATCATCCAGCAACCAGCTCCCGTGAGTTCACTCAAGCTGGCTGCAAATCCATTACTTTCAGCTTTTAGGCCCCAGCTGCATACACAACGGTGGCCTTTAAAACACATGGTGAAGAGTGCACCTCCTACTCATGTTCACTCCTTAGAGTCAAGACTGGCTCTTTCTCGAATCTAAGACACCATCTCTGTCCCACCTTTAGACCTCTCTGTTGGGTCAAACTGGTGAATGGAACATCTGGGGGGCCCAGGACAGAAAGGGACATGGTCAGAAGGCAGAGGAGCAAGGTGGTGGGGTGCGGCCAGGGGCACTCGAGACGGTGCCAAGACGGAGCCAGGGCGGGAGGGGCTCGGGCAAGTGGAGGGGCGCCAGGGCAGCCAGGGGCTCCAGGGACTCTGTCCCAACTCACAGAACCCAGAAGCAGAGAAAACAAACTTCTGAGTGTTAGAAAGGTCACAGAAACACTTCCATTTCAACAGCAATCTTGACTGTGCTTTAAGGTAACCCAGGAAGTGAGGGATCATGCTGTGTTAGTGAGAAGCCCGCAGTCATGGAGGAACATCGATCACCCTCTGCAGTACAGCCCCTAATGCCAGCGCCGGCCTAGTCCTGGCCCGACGGGCTCTGGACCCTGCAAGGCAGGGCTCAGTTGACACTGGTTCTCTTACAAACTCACATTTCCCTCTCTGGCCAATAAAACAGACATGCCAAGCTCAAAACACAGAGGAAACGAATATTCTTTTTTCTTTATTTTTAGGTGTCATATTCAATATAATGACTTCAGGACTTGATCAAAGTCTGTGACTGAAACGGAACCCCTGCTGGCTCTTAGGCATCCAGCAGCCCTCTCCTCATTGGTTGGGCCCCTGGCATCCGTGTAAGTGATCTCGGGAGCAGGGGGTGGCCACTGCCCGCCCTGGAAGTGGAAAGCTCCATTCACTTCCTGTGCTGGGAGCACGACTGGAGGGGTGGTGGTAGAAGCGGTCTCAGCCAATCAGATGTGCTGAGCAGGCCGCAGGGCACCCGGAGGTTCCAGGGTCATGCCCGAAACTTTGATGAGCTTGTTCCTGCTGGGGTGGCTGTGGCAGGGCCTGTGGCTGCCACTCCCCCATGCACCCATCAGCCGTCATCCGTCTGCTGTCCAATCCATACTCAGGCACCTAAATGCTCCCTAAACCTTTGCACTCGCTCGTCCCATTGCCTCCCCACTCAGACAGCCAGAGGTGGATCCCACTGTTCGTGGCTCCGGAGGACAAATGAGCCATTCACAGTGATCGTAAAGGCACTTGACCAGCATTCTGGAGGTTCAGTTCAGTTGTCGCTCAGTCGTGTCCGACTCTTTGCGACCCCATGAATCGCAGCACGCCAGGCCTCCCTGTTCATCACCATCTCCCGGAGTTCACTCAGACTCACGTCCATCGAGTCAGTGATGCCATCCAGCCATCTCATCCTCGGTCGTTGCTTATATCTTTCCTTTTCTCCTTTGCTTTTCGCCTCTCTTCTTTTCACAGCTATTTGTAAGGCCTCCCCAGACAGCCATTTTGCTTTTTTGCATTTCTTTTCCATGGGGATGGTCTTGATCCCTGTCTCCCGTACAATGTCACGAACCTCATTCCATAGTTCATCAGGCACTCTGTCTATCAGATCTAGGCCCTTAAATCTATTTCTCACTTCCACTGTATAATCATAAGGGATTTGATTTAGGTCATACCTGAATGGTCTAGCGGTTTTCTGTACTTTCTTAAATTTAAGTCTGAATTTGGTAATAAGGAGTCCATGATCTGAGCCACAGTCAGCTCCTGGTCTTGTTTTTGTTGACTGTATAGAGCTTCTCCATCTTTGGCTGCATAGAATATATATAATAAGTTCCTAGTGAATCTTATTTCACTTGTAGCATGCCAGTGAAACACAACTTTAAGACAACTGGACAGAGTCTTTTGGGAGGGATAACATGGGAAATGGAAAGACAGAGGAAGAGAAAGGATTCCAAAAAGTATTGGGATTAAGTTAGTTTTGTACTTGATATTCCATTTTTTGTAATTCTCAACTCTTGTTTTTGTAATATTTCATAATATCACTCCACTGACACTTCCACAGAAATAATAAAAACATCTTCTATAAAACCTATATGCTCATTGTGTCTTTCATCGTGTAAGCCTACTTTGTAGCTCTTCAGCAAAGTCTATCAGATACTGGGACATTGGTAGAGACCATTTTTTAATCTTCAGCCCTCAGTTCTTACTTGGCTTACCTTTTGAGTCTGCTGTGTGCTTTAACAATGAACAAATAGCTTGTCTGCCTTGCTCTATCTGGTTTTGTGATACTCCTGTCACTATCCATCAATGAATTGCAAACTCTGATCAATTACATCAATGTTTCCACAAAGCTTTCAAATGAGAACAGTCTGCAGTCACTTGAAGAGAGTCCTGACCTTTCAAAGGCATTTTGTTCTGATTTCCTTAATCATTTCTATTCTCTTTCTCCCTCCCAGGACACCAGTCCTCTCTTGAAATTCCAAAATGTGAAACTTAATAGCATCCCCCGCCCCCCACTTCTCATTCTGCTCACCTGACACCACTACTCACTAAAATTGGATAGTATTTAAACATGCATATAAGGAATCCCCATTTTCTTTGCACTTTCTCCACTCAGGCTTGTTTTCTTGCAACACTCCTGTGCTTTTAGTTTAGAAACCACTAATGATGTTGCTGTATATCTCTTTCACAACTTCCCACTTCTCTATCCAGAAAACCATTACTTCTTCAAGGCCTAGCCAGTGTTTCCTACAGAACCTATCTTACCACATACATTTAGCCTGTTGACTTAAAAAAGATGCACAACAGGAGAGTTGTGAGTTAAGTTTTATTTGGAGCAAAATGAGCACTATAGCCCAGGAGACCACATTTCAGATAGCTCTGAGAAACTGCTCCAAAGAGGTAGGGGGGAAGACCAGTATATATGTGATTTTGTTGAAGGAGGAATACATGTAGTCAAGCACTCTTTGACTGTATTTTTGCAGGAGGTTTTTGCTAGTCATGAGAAGCAGATGTCACCATGAAGGAATTTAGTGCTTTTCTAGACATAAGGAGATGCCAAGAATTGGGGTCATAAAATCAGCTTCTGAAAACCTCTTAGCTCTCTGAAGACCTGTTCTACCAGTTTTTCCAGAGCAGAGAGTGCCTCATTTCTGATATCTACTCTGAACTCCCTTCAGTAAGTGCTGAAAATCAGCAGCTGAAGCAACACATGATTTAATTCTTGTAGAGGTAGATGGCCAGTGCATATTTCATGCAAAGATGGGCTCGATAAAGGACAGAAATGGTATGGACCTAACAGAAGCAGAAGATATTAACAAGAGGTNTCATGCAAGGATGGGCTCGATAAAGGACAGAAATGGTATGGACCTAACAGAAGCAGAAGATATTAAGAAGAGGTGGCAAGAATACATGGAAGAACTGTACAAAAAAGATCTTCACGACCCAGATAATCATGATGATGTGATCACTCATCTAGAGCCAGACATCTTGGAATGTGAAGTCAAGTGGGCCTTAGAAAGCACCACTATGAACAAAGCTAGTGGAGGTGATGGAATTCCAGTAGAGCTATTTCAAATCCTGAAAGATGATGCTGTGAAAGTGCTGCACTCAAGATGCCAGCAAATTTGGAAAACTCAGCAGTGGCCACAGGACTGGAAAAGGGCAGTTTTCATTCCAATTCCAAAGAAAGGCAATGCCAAAGAATGCTCAAACTACTGCACAATTGCACTCATCTCACATGCTAGTAAAGTAATGCTCAAAATTCTCCAAGCCAGACTTCAGCAATACGTGAACCGTGAACTCCCTGATGTTCAAGCTGGTTTCAGAAAAGGCAGAGGAACCAGAGATCAAATTGCCAACATCTGCTGGATCATGGAAAAAGCAAGAGAGTTCCAGAAAAACATCTATTTCTGCTTCATTGACTATGCCAAAGCCTTTGACTGTGTGGATCACAATAAACTGTGGAAAATTCAGGAGGTTAGGGCTCCGATAATGTCAGGACTCAAACCAAACTGCAGCAGACCCACTGCCAGCAGATCCTGAACCCCATAAGGAGGATCAGGACTGCTCCCTGGAATGCTCCCTGGGAACCACTGCTGGGAGAGACGAGCCCTCTCACTACATTCAGACAACACGGTGTTTAATCCCACAGTGATGGCATCAACAGTGAGAAATGATGAGCTCCCCGTCACTAAGAAGATGCAAGCAGACACACAAGGCAGAGAAGAGACATCTTCCGGGAATGAGCAAAGTCCTCGAAAGATTCCTTTCAATCCTCAGTTTCAAAGATCCTCCCCGGGTAAGGAATAACCACAAACACAGCCAGCCAGCCTGTGACTGGTTGTTGGAAACAGGAAGTTAGCCAGTGTGGTTGGAAACCATCTCCTGGGAGTGTACCGGAAAAGAAGGGGTGCGAGGGAAGCCGGGAGCGTTCACTGACACCTGTTTTGAAAATGTGCGAAGAAAATTCCATTCAGTGTCAGGTCAGAAAGATTGCGGGCTCGCACTTCATAGAATTGTGCTATCAGAAGACAACTTCAGCTTACATATAATAGAGATGTTGTTAAATATCTACTTGAGCCAAAACAGTTTTTTTTTAATAGAAATCCAATCTGACATAAAATGATAATTCTGACCCAGATCCCTTTGCAAAAGAATAAATCTCTCAAAACCAGTCTTACACGACCAAGCATAAAACAAGCTGTTTCATTACGATTGGTTTCAGATCACGATGCCAGCACCAGTTCTCTGACCCACACCTCACATGGCCTTGTCTTCTTACTAATTTTCTGTGACACCATCTTCCTTCTCTAACTTCATGCCAAGACCCTAGAGAGGTGAGATCACGTCGGGTGCCCCAGAGTCAGGTTCCCAGTGAATATGGAGGCAGAAAGGCTGAGGGGAGAATGTCCCCCCTTCCTTCAGCCAACAGATGGAAGTGAGGGCGGGATACGCTCACTAAAATCAATGAGCTGAAGATGCTGAACACGTGGATTCGGGTGAGGACGCTTAAACCATAATGTTAACACTGCTTTCAGCGTTTTGAACGTACAACCTGAAATTTATTTCTTCAGGCATATTTAATGAGCTCCTACAAGTGCAAAACACTAAAAATGAATAGGACCGTACCCGTTCTTTGGTGCCTAACCTGACAAAATAAAGTGTAATATGATAAACACCATTTTAGAGGTTTAAGGTATTTAGGGGGTTTTAAGAAAGTTGTGATTACTTACGTCAGAGTGAACCGGGGTAGCCTGTATGTGCCCTGCACACAGGAGAGGCTCAATAAATGGATGACTGGGTGAGTGGATGGATGAATGGAAGATGGAAGTGAGTGGATGGATGGATGGAGGTGGTGGATGGAGAAATGGGTGGATAGATGGACAGATGGGGGTGGGTGGGGTGGGTTACTATAACCAGGTGAAAAGGATAAGGAAATTCCAGCCAAAAAAACCACCCAGGCCAAGACAAAGGGACAGGAAAGCATCAAGCACCAAGTCTGACTTGGGACCCCACGGCTGGAACATCAGGTCCAACGAGGGAACAGCTACAGTAAAGACTAGAAATTTCACCCATGGGGGTCTGAAATTCCCAAAGAATTCATCTCACATAAACTTTTTTTCTTTCCACACCTGGAGAAGGAAATGGCAGCCCCCTCCCAGATGCTTGCCTGGGAAATCCCACGGACAGAGGAGCCTGGTGGGCTACGGTCCATGGCGTCGCAAAGAATCGGACACGACTTAGTGACTGAGCATGCATGCACCCCTGACACTCTGCACAACACAGAGGCCACAGAAAGCATTAGATAAACATTTGCTGAAAGAAGGAAAACTGTTAAACTCTACCAGCCCTTACTCAGGTCCGCAGTCTCTATGGTTCAGCGTTTTGTGGCCCTTAGGAAAGTAATTAAATGCAACAAGCCCGCTGGGGTCAAAGGGACAACTCCATTCTACAGTTAAGTGTACAAATATTCATAGTAAGTGGGATAAAAACGAAGATCATGGCATCTGGTCCCATCACTTCATGGGAAATAGACGGGGAAACAGTGGAAACAGTGCCAGACTTTATTTTTTTTAGGCTCCAAAATCAATGCTGATGGTGACTGCAGCCATGAAATTAGAAGATGCTTACTCCTTGGAAGAAAAGTTATGTCCAACCTAGATAGCATTTTCAAAAGCAGAGACATTACTTTGCCGACTAAGGTCCGTTTAGTCAAGGCTATGGTTTTTCCTGTGGTCATGTATGGATGTGCGAGTTGGACTGTGAAGAAGGCTGATCGCCGAAGAATTGATGCTTTTGAACTGTGGTGTTGGAGAAGACTCTTGAGAGTCCCTTGGACTGCAAGGAGATCCAACCAGTCCATTCTGAAGGAGATCAACCCTGGGATTTCTTTGGAAGGAATGATGCTGAAGCTGAAACTCCAGTACTTTGGCCACCTCATGCGAAGAGTTGACTCATTGGAAAAGACTCTGATGCTGGGAGTGATTGGGGGCGGGAGGAGAAGGGGACGNAGTTGAGTGTCGAAGAATTGATGCTTTTGAACTGTGGTGTTGGAGAAGACTCTTGAGAGTCCCTTGGACTGCAAGGAGATCCAACCAGTCCATTCTGAAGGAGATCAACCCTGGGATTTCTTTGGAAGGAATGATGCTGAAGCTGAAACTCCAGTACTTTGGCCACCTCATGCGAAGAGTTGACTCATTGGAAAAGACTCTGATGCTGGGAGTGATTGGGGGCGGGAGGAGAAGGGGACGACCGAGGATGAGATGGCTGGATGGCATCACTGACTCGATGGATGTGAGTCTGAGTGATCTCCGAGAGATGGTGATGAACAGGGAGGCCTGGCGTGCTGCGATTCATGGGGTCGCAAAGAGTCGGACACGACTGAGCGACTGAACTGAACTGAACTGATAAATACCCTTAAACCACTGCAGGTCATGTTCTGCTGCCAAATGAACTAGTGCCAAACTTAAGAAAACAGGTTCATGTTTTGGAATGTGGAATTGCAGATAAGGGATTGTGAGCCAACAACATTGCTTTGTAAGCTTTTCTGAGTACAATGCAGAGTAAGAAATACAGTTTCCACTGAAACTCACTATACACACACACACACACACACACAAATATATCAAACGGAAACAAATGTTTTGTTAAATAATACTTCCTTACAGTACGTGAGGCACTTTGATATTTTCTGTTTTTATTCTCTTTATTTTTAGAATTCTGTGCTCTGCTTAGTTGCTCAGTCGTGTTCGACTCTGGGACACCATAGACTGTAGCCCACGAGGCTCCTCTGTCCATGGGGATGCTCCAGGCAAGAATATTGGAGTGGTTGCCATGCCCTCCTCCAAGGGATCTTCCCAACCCAGGGATCAAATCCAGACCTCTGATGTTTGCAAGCGGATTCTTTACCATCTGAGCCACCAGGGAAGCCCAAAAATACTAGAGTGGGTAGCCTATCCCTTCTCCAGGGGATCTTCCCAACCCAATATGATCTTTTCTTCTCCTTGTGATGCATTCAAATCTGAATGAAGCATTTTCTACATGAAAATGATATTAAAAATTGTATACTTCAGGCCACACCTCTCTTTTTTGATTTTTCATAAGAAATAAATGAATCATCTGTAACACAAAATTTAGCAGTTCATACTTCAGTGGAAATATATTATCTGTAACAAAATTTAGCAGTTTATACTTCAGTGTCTTTCTATTGTCTCTTTTTGTTGGAGGCATATATAATTTCTCTAACTGATCAGGTGAACTCAAACAGAGAGAGACCTCTCCTTGGAATCCTCCATCTCCTGCCCCTAACCCTGAAATATCCTTCTTCAAGTCACCCAGAGCAGTGAACAGCTGGGGGATGGTGGCACCACGTTTAATGGGGTAGTTGCCAGCTGCCAGACCCAGGACTTCAATTACCACCTAGTCCTTCTTATAGCCCTATGAGGCATACCACCATCATTTCCGCTGTTTCCGAGCCTCTGAAATGCCAAGGCTGGTCCATGCCTTCCTCTCACCTCTTATGGGTGGAACGGCTGCTCCTTAGAATTCAGGATGCTACTTATGGGGTGGATAGTAAAAAACAAACAAACATAGATTGATCTGTAGGCAAAAAATACAGGTTGATGTGCTTTCCTTATAAAACGTTTTAATGAGACAACTCTAGGCCACAGAAACAAAAGTGTTCACTAGTGAGCATAGAGAGCATAGTTCAAATCTGTTCAGAGACACAGAGCTAGCCATTTTTGGTTCGACTTGCTTTTCCCATATTGTAAATACTTTCCCCAAATTTGCAAGGTCTATACGCCATTCCAAATGAGATACTGCCATATATCATAGAGAAATGAAAAGTGAAAGTTAAAGTGTTAGCCGCTCAGTCGTGTTTGACTCTTTGCGACCCCATGGACTGTAGCCCGCCAGGCCCCTCTGTCCACGGAATTCTCCTGCAAAGATACTGCAGTGGGTTGCCATTTCCTTCGCCAAGAGTAATGAATCTTGGTTCAAGTAAACATACAAATGTGAAGTATCACACTCATAATTTGTAAATATATTGTACCTTCTGATATATTGTAGATATTCTTCAAAGAGGTTGCATTCTATATATATTTATCAAATATACTACATTTGTAAATATTTTATCTCTTCCAATTATATTTTTTAAAAAACAATCCATTTGCCATAGTGTAGCGCAAGCGTGCAGGTCAGCCGCCGAGCTTGGAAATAATCACAGGAATGTTCACTAAACGTGGACTTGGGAGAGTGGTGCCTCCAGAGGCCCATTGTACATATGCAGGGGGCTCCCCAGTACTCTGCTCCGAGTCCTCTTCTTCAGAAAGCACTCTGACCTTCCTAGTTAACAAGCAGTAAAGGGTAAGACAAAATACCTACTCTGTTAATAAAATGTAATGCTCAAAGCAAGCAGAATTTAAAAAAACATACATATAACCTGGCTCTGCTCTTACGTTTGTGGACTTATGGAAGTTTCTTTCTTATTTTTTTTTTGGCCACACCATGTAGCAAGTGGGATCTTAGTTTCCTAAGCAGGGATTGAACCCATACCCCCTCTACTGGGAACATGGAGTCTTAGCCACTGGACTGCCAGGGAAGGCCTGGTAGTTTTTTTTTTTAAGCTTCAGATTCAGTGGCTCTGGGGTGTGACTCAGGCATCTGTACATTTTTAAAAGCCTTCACAGGTGATTTTGATGTACACACTTGGTTAAAACTAGCTCACAGGTAGTTAGTTGGTGGCTGTAGTTTCCTCGAAATGCTTGCTGCCAAGTCCTAATTCCACTGTCTTCCAATTAAGTCTACAATTAAAACTAATTTCAATCATCTCATTTCAGGACTATGAAGACATTTTTAAGTATAAATGCAGAAGAAAGCATAAAATAAAAGACTGAAAAATTTGACTAAGTAAAAGTACAAAATTTTCTAAATGTCAAAAATACTATAAACAAAGTTAAATGAGGGGAAATATGTGTACAAGTGACAAAGGTAAAGACAGAGCTTTCAGGGATTAGTGTAAAATAGCTAGCTAGTGGGAAGCTGCTGGATAGCACAGGGAGCTCAGCTTGGTGCTCTGTGATGAGGGAGACGGGGGGAGGGGGTAGGAAGGAGGGAGGTCCAAGAGGGAGGGACTCATGTATACAGACGGCTGGTTCACTCCATTGTACAGCAGAGACTAATGTGATTGTAAAGCAATTCAATTCCAATAAAAAATCTTAAAAAAAAAACCAACAAAACTAAGAGAAAAATGTGCCAAGAACCTAAGAGGCATTTCATGAAAGAAGAAAATGTAAGAAATTTAATCTTAATGAAAAGCAATATATAAAGGTAAAAACAAGGGATACCTTGTTAAAACTGTCAAAGAGGCAAAGTTTAAAAGCAAGGCCCCCAAATAGCCAGAGTGAGGTATATATATATTGGACTACCATTCTGGAGCAGGCTTTGTTCATATTTATCAAAAGGCATCAATCATCCAACAAAATGTGGAAAAATTTTTAAAGAGATGGGAATACCAGACCACCGTTATCTGTCTCCTGAGAAACCTGTATGCAGGTCAAGAAGCAACAATTAGAACTGGACATGGAATAACAAACTAGTTCAAAACTGGGAAAGGAGTACGTTAAGGCTGCATATTGTCACCCTGCTTATTTAACTTCTATGTAGAGTACATCATGCTAAATGCTGGGCTGGATGAAGCACATGCTGGAATCAAGATTGCTGGGAGAAATATCAATAACCTCAGATATGCAGATGACACCACCCTTATGGCAGAAAGCAAAGAGGAACTAAACAGCCTCTTGATGAAAGTGAAAGAGGAGAGTGACAAAGCTGGCTTAAAACTCAACATTCACAAAACAAAGATCATGGCATCTGTTCCCATCACTTCATGGCAAATAGATGGGGAAACAATGGAAACAGTGACAGATTTCATTTTCTAGGGCTCCAAAATCACTGTGGACAAGTGATTGCAGCCATTAAATTACAAGACGCTTGCTCCTTGGAAGAAAAGCTATGACAAACCTAGACAGTGTATTAAAAAGCAGAGACATCACTTTGCGAGAAAGCTTTGTCTAGTTTTGACTTTTTATGGCTTTTATGGCTTTTTATGGTTTTTTTCCAGTAGTCATGTATGGATATGAGAGGTGGACCATAAAGAAGGCTGAATGCCAAATAATTGATGCTTTCAAATTGTGGTGCTGGAAAAGGCTCTTGAGAGTTCCTTGGACAGTAAAGAGATCAAACCAATTAATCCTAAAGGAAATCAACCCTGAATAATCACTGGAAGGACTGATGCTAAAGTTGACGCGCCAATCCTTTGGCTACCTGATGCGAATGGCCAACTCATTGGAAAAGACACTGAGAATGGGAAAGATTGAGGGCAGAAGGGGGGTGGGCGACACAGGATGAGATGGCTGGATGGCGCCACTGGAGTAAACTCTGGTAGACAGTGAAGGACAGGGAAGCCTTGTATGTTGTAGTTCATGGGGTTGCGGAGTTGGACACAACTCAGCGACTAAACAACAATATCAATCTATTGAATGCATTAATCCATTAAAATGTTTTCTAAAGGCACAGTGACCTTCCAACTAGAGGACTGTTAGCACCATGGCTGCAAGGGATCATTCAGGCCGAGAAGGAGCTGGAGGCAGGAACAACTTGCTAGCGAGGCTGACCCTGCCTGGAGACCCAGCCCCAAAGTCCGCTCCTTTAAGGCAGTTGGGGCTTTTTTTTACATCTTCGGCTTTCTTCCAGATTCTTTACATGCTCCCAAGTCTCTTCACAACTCCTGAGCTAGGTGCAGTAGTGGGGGATTCATTCATTCACTCCTTCAAATATTACGTATTTACTGAGTATCTATCACATGTCAAGTGTCGTTCCAGGCTTTGAAGAAACATCCAGGAACAAAACAAAGACCTTGTCCTCTCTGAGCTTATGGTTTAGTGGAGGAGACAAATCTTTCCTGTTAGGGTGTGATGGTTGCAAGGGGAAATAAAGGAACGAATATCAGAGATGCTGCTTTGCACAGGCTGGTCAGAGAGGGCCTCCCTGATGAGACAATTTAGAGAGAGCTAACTGAAGCAAGGTGGGGAGCCCTGTAAGCCCCTGGGGGTGCATTCCAGGCAAGAGGAACAGTGAGTGCAAAGGCCCTAAGGCAGAAAGGAATGGGAATTACCACTGGGGCTGGCCAATGAGCAGAAGAGGTGACATAGCTATGGTTTCTCATGAAAAGGAAGTGAAAGTGTTAGATGCCTAGTTGGGTTGACTCTTTGTGACCCCAAGGACTAGCCTGCCAGAGTCCTCAGTCCATGGGATTTTCCAGGCAAGAGTACTGGAGTGGGTTGCCATTCCCTTCTCCAGGAGATCTACCCAACCTAGGGATTAAACCTGGATCTCCTGCACTGCAGGCTGATTCTTTACCATCTGAGCCACCATGGTTTCCAAATGGCACCCATCTTTAAGAAGAGGGAATAGACCTTATTTATGACTTGAACCTAAGTCAAGCCTCCCATGTAACAGGGCACGGAGTCTTGGGCTCCTTGAGTTCTGCTCATTGTGTCTAGTACACAATGGCTCGATCTAGGAACCATCTAGAGACCTTAAGGATGAAAAGTGGCTAGGGAGGATGGCATGTATAGAGGACCTCCTGAGTAACCCCATTCGACCACCTCCAGAGGTAATATTTCCCTGAAAGAACAATAAGGAAGCAACACACTTAATGCTCATAAAGCCTTGCTACTCTGAGAAATAGATCAGGGATCTGCCATAGGATGTTCAGCTGTTCAGAAAAGCGTGTTGTCTCTGATCTGCCTAATGAGAAAAGTGAATCTTGGAATCAAAGCAGCTTCATGGGAAGACGAGAAACTTCTGAGTTTGGCTACCATATGGGAGAAGCACTTACATACTGAGAGGGCTTCTGTGGACAGCGGGGCTGGGACCCGGGCTTCTGAAAGTGGCTGCAGACGCAGACACGAGACACGGTCCCCTAAGCGCCCAAAGCGGAGGCCACCACTCTCAACCACGAGCCACTGTTCTCACGAAGGCCTGAAGACATAAACCGCCGCTGGGACGCACAGGAAAGTGCACGAACACGCAAAGGCACGCACACACGCACTTGCGTACATACGCACAGGCTCGCATGCAAACGTCCACAAACCTGCACCCGCACCTGCGTGCACGTGCGCGTGCAGCTCCCAAGAAACCTCGCGGCGCTAAATCCCAGTATCATGTATCTCTGTTGTAAGGATCCCAGTTTTCGGAATTGCCCCTAATTTATAACAAGGAGATGATTGGGTAAGTTGCAGACACTACAGAGTGATATTCACTGAAATTTATAAGGGTGAAAACGGAAAAGAACCTGAATAATGAAAACTGTAAACCACTAAATTTCCCGCAATAGAGTGTTGGTTGTATCTGCACAGAGCATCAATACTATATACTGCTGAGAATGAAGAAGTCTAAACTGAAGGTGATCAGGATATTCACAGTAGTGAGATGGTGAACTCTGCTTTTTATTTTTCTGTGCCAGTTAAAATTTTTACAAATCAGATCCTTTTTATGAGGAAAAAAAATTTATTGCATTTTGGAAACATAGGTATTGAGAGATGGAAGGGAGGAAATTACTACTAACCACCTTCTTTTCCATTCCCCAAGAGCCAATGAATCTTTGCTGTACTCGATGGAAACGCTCTCGTGGGAGAAGCCCAAGACAGCAGTGGTCCCATGTTGCCTGTAGAACCAAACCCCTACTCCTTGCATGGCATTTGGTTCCTCCACCACCTGTCTCATTCTCACCCGCCTTGAATGTGACCTTGATCAGCCTGTCCTGTCCTTCTAACCCCCTTTCAAAGTACATGCCGCCTAGGCCTCCTTCTACAAGCCCATCCTTTATTAGCGGACCCTCCCTACTCTGCCATGCAGTGCAGCTTGTTAGGACCTTGGCCATCGCCACAAACAGTGTCATGGAGATGCCATCTGGGCTGGACCCTGGGAAAGAAAATTCTTGGCAGGAGGAATGACAATGGCAGAAATCAGGAAGAATGTGCACAGCTGTTCTCAGATGCAGTGCAAGCCTCTAACGTAGGTCAAGGAGTGGCAAGAAAACCCATCCACAACTGTTGGAAATGTTTCAGTATTTTCTTTCTCCCTTCAGATAAACCTGTTTTTTCAGCTCCCATTACTGCGGTCATCTTTCTCAAATCACACTTTTCAGGGAGGAGACCTCTGATCTCCCTATTTGAAAACTGACACCTGCCCCTCCATCCCTCACCAGGGTCCCGGGCACATTCTCGCTCTTTTCTGTTTATTCCACAGTGCGATCCTTCACTTGTGTCTGTTTACCTTTGCCAGAATGTAAACAATATGCTTTGTGTGTTGTTCCTCAAGAGCCCAGAAGACCGCCCAGGACAGAGTAAGCATCCATCTATATAGTGCAGGAATGAATAATTTACTTAACTGCCATGGCACCCCACTCCAGTGCTCTTGCCTGGAAAATCCCATGGACGGAGGAGCCTGGTGGGCTGCAGTCCATGGGGTCGTGAAGAGTCGGACACGACTGAGCGACTTCACTTTCATGCATTGGAGATGGAAATGGCAACCCACTTCAGTGTTCTTGCCTGGAGAATCCCAGGGACGGGGGAGCCTGGTGGGCTGCCGTCTATGGGGTCGCACAGAGTCAGACACGACTGAAGCGACTTAGCAGCAGCAGCAGCAGCAGTATGTCCAGCTGTACGGTGCATCTCAAGATCCTCTACGGAATAGTTTTAGAAGAAATGATTTTGCTGGAGACTCCCACCTTTTCAGGTGCGGAGAAACAGAAAGCAACGGTGGCAATTGTTGAAAAACGTGATCTTTTCATTCACTCACTCAGCAGTCAAAAGATGCAGAAACTCTGCCCACTTGTTTGCTGGCTGGGCACCAGGGCATCCAGGGCTTAGATATTTCATTTGTGAGAATTCAAGTCTCCATCAACAAGAGGAAGATGAGGATGAAAAGAGAATCAGAAGAGGCAAAGGTGCCTCAGGTCCATTGTGTTCAGCCATAGAAACCAACAGTAATTATACTCTAGTCCAGCATTTGTTGCACTTTAAGAACACAGCCCTGTGCCAATTCCCTTCTATCATCTCTTAAGTCTTGATCTAAATTTTAAATCCTTAAAGTGGCCAGCAACAAAAGAACCGTAGGGGCAGGAGACCAAGAATGGAAAGATAGTTATGTGGAAGCCTGGGTGGGAGGGGAGTTGAGGGGACAATAGATATATGCATATGTACAGTTCAGTTCAGTTCAGTCGCTCAGTCGTGTCCGACTCTTTGCGACCCCATGAATCGCAGCACGCCAGGCCTCCCTGTTCATCACCATCT
>SJYT01016407.1:54007-106568 GCA_006410635.1 Cephalophus harveyi | reverse complement strand
CTGAAGAAGGCTTTCTTATCTCTTCTTGCTATTCTTTGGAACTCTGCATTCAGGTGCTTATATCTTTCCTTTTCTCCTTTGCTTTTCGCCTCTCTTCTTTTCACAGCTATTTGTAAGGCCTCCCCAGACAGCCATTTTGCTTTTTTGCATTTCTTTTCCATGGGGATGGTCTTGATCCCTGTCTCCCGTACAATGTCACGAACCTCATTCCATAGTTCTTCAGGCACTCTATCAGATCTAGGCCCTTAAATCTATTCCTCACTTCCACTGTATAATCATAAGGGATTTGATTTAGGTCATACCTGAATGGTATGCATATGTACAGATGAGTCCTTTTGCTGTTCACTTAAAATTATCTCAACATTGTTAATTGGTTACATCCCAATACAAAAGTTGTTTTTTTTTAAATAATATAGTGCTTAACCAGATAGACCCAACTGCATTCTGCTACAGCAGTGGTATTGTTGACATAATTGGTTTTGTTATTGTAGTGTTATATATTTATAAACATATCTTCCTTTAGAAATGCCAGCTTAAAAAAATAAAAAAGAATGGAAAGAGAAAGGGCTGTTACAAGGTTTTCATATGCTACTCAGACCAAATTTATCATTTTTTTTGAAATCAGAATTTAGGACTTGGAAGATGAAATTTTAGATCTGCAGCTGATGGCATTTTTTTTTAAAGAGGAAACGACTGAATTAACTCTACTTTTAAATCTCAATTTAAACATTAAAAAATCTTGAGGCAAGGAGAAACTACAATTTGCTACAATGACTTTCTGAAAAGATGTTACAAAACAAGCAAACAGTAACTGCTTATGCTGGTAGATCTCAAAAGCCACACTCCATCACCTGCCTTAAACTTTCTGAAGTCCAGCAGTGGTCCTTAGCCCCAACACCTGGGTAGGGGGCGGGGGCAGTCCTACTGAATCAGGCCCAAGAAGTACTGGGGAAGGCCTCGACTGAGATCCACAAACCAACCATTCACTAGAAAGGATAATCCTTCCCTTTTCAAAGTGAGAAAAACTAGCCTACAACGATGTGAATATTTTTGTATTTCATAACAGATCCTGCAAAGGGGGCTTTTAAAATTGCACAACTCACTCTGTGGTATATTGGGTTGGCCAAAAGTTCATTCAGGTTTCCTATTAACAGCGTATGGGAAAACCCGAATGAACTTTTGGCCAACCCAATAGTTTTCTAAGGTCAAAATGAGGCCCAGAGAAGCCTCAAGCCTCTGAGAGCAACTCAGGAGCTAAAGAAAATCCTAATTCCTAAGGGAAAGTTCCTGAGGCATTATCTGACTAAAAACATTACTTGGTTTGGAGTAAGACTGAGATGTGAGTGAGAGGAAAAAAACTAAATTCCCTGCATATAACTGTGTTATCGAAGGCCCATAATAAGAAATTTGTGCTTTCTCTTCCCAATTCAAAATTGCAAACCTACCACAAAATCTTGGGTCATATTTTAGGTGAAACGACTTTCATCAATTATTCTTTCTCTGCTACAAAATTACAGATGCTCAGAATATTTAATCCAAAATTTTAATGGGAAAGTAGTGCCTTCTAGTATTGAAAAACTTAAAACCCTTGCTGATTGTTTTCTACCCTTGGGAAAGGATGCACGACATAGAGGAAATGAAGTCCAAAATCTCTCTCAAACCCATTTTATTTGGTAATTTCATTCTTGCTTTCAAGTCCCAGTGAATAGAGAAAGCAGGTGTCTGCCTCACTAATCATAGCCCTGGGTTTAATAACTCAATGTTGGGTCTCCTAAGATAAAGTCTCTAAGGAAAACACAATGTAGAATATGACAAGCTTTCCCTAATGAGCAATTTAGAGAGAATTTTGTAGCATCCCTGGAAACAAAGGTACTTTGGAGTATTGTAAACCACGGCTAGAGATCACCGACTCCCTCTGAACTTGCCCACAAGCACCTGTTCAGGAAGGATACTGATCGTCTCAAAGCTGTCAAAGGAAGAAATCTCAGTATCTTTCTTGGAAATTCACCCCTAGACACATTTTACATAAATGTCACTTAGCACAGTGGCAAGCACGTAAGTGGATGAGATACAACATTGGCGTTATGTAGCTTGTACTTTTCTGGAAAATGCCCTTTCAGGGATAAAGATGAAGGTCATCACCCTGCCGCCCAAACACGTCCTGGGTTCCTTCCACAGTTTCTCCTTCTTCCAGATTCTTTCGTCTGGTTTTTCTGAAGATAAATCAGTAAAAGTAGTCTAGTCACACAAGACTATTCAATTTTGAACTCTGATACTAGAGATAAGCAGAAATAGAAATAAAACAAATTATAACCACTGCATAGAACCTAGTCATTTATTAGTGTAGAATTTTCTGCAGGTTGGTGACCATTTTACAGGTTGAAAAAAAGTAACTTCAAAGCAGCAAAAATAATTTCCTCAAAGTCGGTATTGTAGCAGATCTTTGTGTTGTCAATTCATTTTCACACAAAACTACTGCAAATGTGTTTGGGACATTTCCAGTCAACCACTGGCTGAAACGGGATACGAGCCATCCTTTTAGCTGCTAACCTTAATGAGGTGTAGCAGTTTGAGATGATGACGCCCTTTGCACAGCAGTGCTGAAGTTAATTATCTACACGTTCCCAAACTGTTCTGACACCCTAATCACTGTTCTGCGAGTTATGGGTTGTGGAATAAACAACTGGGACCCTAATATGCTAATACTGCAAGAATACTGGAATTAATAGTCCAAGCAGCAGCCACTCCCAGCCTTTTGATTTCACAGACCACTATAAAAATCTCTTAAATAGCTTTAAGAGAACTAACTCGGGATGGCAAGCTTTTTATTTTTACCAAATAAGGGCACAGAGTAGACAATTTTTTTAACTGAAAATATATTCTGAAGTCGTTATACCGTCTTTTCTTTTGCCTATTTTGCCTCAGATCAACACCCTTCTGCTGGTCATTCACCAACGGTGGGTTGAGACTTCTAGCACCAAGCCTAACCTTGCCCTTAGGGTCCACAGGTCACAGCTTACACACACTGACCCACCGCACAGTCGACTCCACAGGGCTCTTTCCTTATCCCTTCAAGCTACAAATCCCACCTCCAGCCCACTCCTACGGACTCACTGTCACTGTTAACTTGGATCCACCCCACCCCTGCCAACGCACGACCACTGTTAACTTGGAGAGAGAAAGTTCACAAACCCCTAATTGAGGCCATGGCATTTACAGATCTTTTTGTTCCTTTCCTTTAACTTTCACATATTTTATTTAACAGAAGTATTACCAAAAGCTCCTTCAGGGGACAAAGCTACTTTATTCGGACGAAATTTCCCAAATATACAGAAAAACTTGAGATGTATTTCCAGTCAGCCCAATCCCAAGCATTTGGTAATTACAGCCAAAAGTTTGGAAACTCTTACTGGAGACATGACCCTATTTACAATATTTTTATTTTATGTGGAACACACACACACATGAGCAGCTTCTACTAATATCTGTACATTCTATGAGAAGTGAAAATAGTTTCATGCCATGCTATAGAAGTTTACTCAAAAACAATTTCAAACTATTGGGCTTTAAATAATGAGACGATTTAATTTTATTAGAATAACAGAATATTATAATCAGTATATACTCCTCTGCACAAAACACATTTTCACGTGTTTCTGAAAGCTACTTGTAAAAAAAAAATGTTTAGAGGTACTATCTATCATGTTTTGAAAATGCCCGGGTACTTTGGTAGTATCTTCTAAGCATTATGTTAATTTGTGTATTTTTTTTAAAGTAAGACAAAACTGGATGGTCAATGCAGGTTTGTGTAGGTTAACCTAAAATCTGGCATATTCTTTGACAAAGCTTATTGATGTTGTTTTCTCGGCACCTGATTTGTTTTACAAGCATCTGGGGGAAACGTATGGATCTCTTCTAACTTTCTCACTAACTCATGACTCCAGGAAGCAGCAAGCTTACAGGAAAGTCAGACTGGCTCACCCTTTGCCTGAGGCGAGATGAGGTTTGTTCCCGGCTCTCAGGAGGACTGAGGGAGAGTGGACAGCCACACCTGACTGAGCACAATCAGAGACACCTGCCAACACCACAGCTAAGACGCTCTCTTTAAGATACTATGGACTTCTGCAGGCAAGTCTTAGATAGCCAAGAGTGCTAAGCCTGCCTCTATTCTATTTCCCCAGAGGAACATGCAGGGAGGGAGATGGAAATCCAAGGACACCAGGAGACTCCTTCAGAGTAAAGCAACAGGAACCTCCCGTTGCAGGCGGAACAAAATGTGACAAGAGGGAAGAAGCCTGGACAGTATGGTTATATAATTCTACCCTGACCTAAGACAAAGGGGCGGAAATTGGGCTATGTTTAGAAGAGTTGAAAAGGAAATGGAATAAAATTACCCAGGAAGGAGAAGTGGAACGGACTTAACAGATCTGATCAATTCTGGAATCCTTTATGCTCAATGCTTTCCCCACATTTAGGTCAAGAGTTCAGGAACGAAAGGACGGCGACCAAGCATCAGGGCACAGATGAACTCAGGCTCTTCCGTCAGGGCAGGTGAAACTGACAGGCACATACTGTAAAATCCAAACACTATATTCCAAAAGGAACACAGAAACACCTTTGAATGCGTGACATCTAACTTTAGTCAGCTTGAAAGAGCCAGGCTCCCTCCACCAGTGTGAACGATCAAGAGTTAGCTGTCCTGGTGGCAGTGTTTCAGAGGCTAGAGTTGTGCTTTTCTTAGTCAAGATACATTTTATCTGTCTACAAGTCCATTCACAGAAGACATTCAAATTATGTTTCACGTACAAAAGCAGGGAAGTCTAAGGTGTGCTGCGCTGTGATATGATCTTCCATCTTTCTACTCATCCCCAAATTACTTTCTTCAGATTTCTTATTTTTCAAGGATGACCTTCTCAGTGGAGTTGTATTTTGCAGAAAAGTCCCAATGTACGCTGTAATGAGCAGTTGGTCTGAGATTCCAAAATGGAGATGAGAGCTACTAAAAATGGAATTTTTTTCAAAACACACTGCTAATTTAAGATAAATCCAAGTATTCTGAGTCAAGACATAAACTTAAGGCAGTTTTCTCTAAACTTATAAATAGATTAATAAAATTCAGAAATAATCATATACTCAAGAAAACCTGCAAGGAATAAAGAACGAAGTATCTGGGCATCTTAATGATTTTCCTGAAAATGTGCTACAAATTTCAGAGTCACAAATAACAGAATCCCACATTTCCAGTCACTGTGTTCATTTGAAGTACACATTTCATTTGTACTATGAATGTGATATCCTAAAACATGAGAAAAAGTCACATGTAGGTAGAAAAGCTTTATAATAATTAAAAATTTTAGAGGAAATATGCTCATTTTTTAAAACAAAACATTAAGATTGAATTTACTATGAAATAAACGCCCCTAAGCCAGCAGGAGGTAGGTACTACCTAGGAGGGCCGTCCCACACCTAATGCCTCAGGCCCTGTTCTTACCATCTGCACCTTTTCGGCAGCGCTTTGCAGAAAGTTTTTTCACCATGACGTCACAAAGCTCTGGACTTGTGGCTTCAAGAGTTCAGTGTGAAGGCGGTAGGTATCCTTCAGGATCTGGTGCTCCATTCAAAGGTGACAGACAACTACTGATGGAGAGGGACAACAAGGCCGGAACAAGGTCAGGTGTGAAATGAAGATGGTCTTCAAGATCAGGGCTTCCTGGATGACAACCAACCTCTACACTCAGAAACTGCAGTTCTGTTGTGGAAATGATCCAAAGCTTTCTTCTGATCTTCCAAACAGGGTCTAAAACGTCCAAAATACAGACAGCTGTCGTTTGAGGCTCACGGCCTTGTGTGTGCTGCTGTGTACTGACTCTCCCCAAATATCTAATCAACCTTAGGGAACTAAGTCAGTCTCTGAAGCCGCACAGTGATGTGCAAGGCTGTGACGTGCAGTGAGCCAAGGAGGTACAGACCCTCCCATGGGACATACACACTAGAAATGCTACTGTCGTACAACTGAGGCCAACACAAAACAAATTTAGGTTTCCTTTAGAAGCTTCTAGAAGGCCACCATCAGATACTGATGATATTCATGCCATCAACTCTCCACTATGTTCCGGATTCTCAACAATATTTCCTGAAGTTATACAACAGGGACAAAAGACCCATTTTTACGGTATTTTCTCTAATATTTAAGATATTTTGAATTAAGCTAATACTTGAGCCACATGCCCATTCATAATATACCAGAATGAAATCAAACTCATTACTAGGAAACACACTGTACTTCCCAATATCACCTGCCACTATCTTTAAAATAATAGTATGCCAGTGTGAACTACCCAAATTAACATCAGAATGCCTACTCTTCACGAGATTTCCCATACTATCTCATAATCTCCAGGAAACTAATTCCCTGCCTTCAAGCATCTTAGCTTAGTTATATAAGAGCTTACCCCTCCCCTCATCCCCACCATCATCTTTATTCTTAGGCTCTTAAGTTTTTCCCCCTCTTGGGTCTCTTTCATTTGTACTCACAGTGTTCAGAATCTAAGAAGGTCTTTAAAATATTCATTCCAGTAGGGACCAAGTCTTTTCCTGGCTAATTCCTTTGGGATATATCAAATGCCTAGGCCCAGTCAATACTGTGGCTAGGATTGGCTAAGAGGAAACACTTCTATTGACAAAAGTATCACAGAAGGACCGTTTTTTTTTAAAGTCAGTTGTAATGGGAAAACAGCTAAATAGGCAATACATATTTAGGTTAAAATGTAACTTGATTTTTTTAAAATTCTGATTTTTTCATTGTGCCATTTATTAAATATATATCAGCCAATTCCTATTAAACCAAGCAAAGCAAGGGAAAGGAGGATGCAGTTACAGTATATCTTACATAGTTTATCAGGTTCTACACGCCTTCTAACAGAAACGTTATCAAAAGTTCTGTTCTACCAATTTCTGTATTACTGGATTATCTACTACTAGTAAAACTTGGAATAAATAATTAACACCCTACTGAGCTAGCACTCAGTCTCTAAAGTTCCTTGAATTCTCCTCATCCTTTCCCTTTAATCTTTTTTCAATTGCTCTGAATAAGGTCTTAAAAAAAATCAAACCTTTCCCCAGTTTTGGTCAAAAGAAAAGGGAGGCAATCATATTTGACCATCAATATAACTACCCGTCCCAGAATGCTTAAATCTCTTAATCCCGGCAGGAACAAGCCAGAGAGGACAACCACCAATCATGGCACTCCAATCACCCAAAGAATGCCTGATCCTCCTATCAAACACCAGTGCTCCATCCATTCCTTTGGTTGAGAATGTCCTAGTTCACACTCTGGGTCTACTTCAGAGTAACCCCCAGTTTTAAAACAGTGCACGTGGAATACAGGCAGCTTTCCCTTTTTAAGAGAAATAGTCCTTCTTGGAGAGTCAAGTTTTGTTCCTTCTCCTCTTCATTCACACAGTCTGTTTCATGGCCATTTTCCTTTCCTAATTCACTCATTCAACAACAGGGAGAGAGAAGCAGGCGAAACCAAGCGGCTCCTTTCCCTCTTTATTGGCACTTCCATCCCACATGATGATACCTAATTTGAAAACGGGCAGCATTTTGCCACTGGTGTATCTGGATATATCGGGGAGAATTTGCATATCCTGCTATGACCATGCTGAGGCCATTTCCAGGTTGAAGCTTTCTAATTACTACCTTTAGGACTATCGCCTGACCAGTATTTCATCTTTCTCCTCCTGATCAAGAATCACCTCTGACTAAGAAAGCGACACTACATGAGGTAGAGAGAAAGGCAAAAAAGCTGACCAAATTGGCATGGGAAGATTATATGAACTTCCTGGGAAAATACAAGGTCCATAAAACCCCCCAAATCTTCAAAAGATAACTGTCTCCAGAGTATGACATTGATACTAACAGCTGAGAATTTGAGACATGCATGCTAAGTTAGAAATACAAAATTATAACACCTATTCTTCTATATGTTTTATTAAATCTATTGATTAACCTAGTAAGTCATTATATATACAAAAATAACAATTTCCAGAGTTCCTAAATATTTCCAACATATTCAACTTAGGGATCCAAGATTCTGAACATGCCATCACCAAAAAAAATTGCAAACCTAAAAAACAAAAAGGAAAAAAAATTAAACAATGTCAAAAGGAAAAGATTTTCTTAGAAAAGGTCAGTATTTTATAATTTTCAAAATGACATTTTAAAGTTAATGCTTTTCCTCCCATTTACAGTTATAACTTTTTAAAGTCTAACATCAAAGTTCTCCTTAATAACAAGGCTGTTTACTTACAACAAAATAAATACTAAACTATACTCATACATGTTACCTATTTAAATATTTACTGGGTCAAAATACCTTCATATTTACAGTTTGAAAATATAAAGTGGTACTGGTTTTGGCTTTTTTTTTTAAGCTATCATTAAGGTAACAAACATTCAGATGCATAAATGAAATTTTTTATCTCCTTATATAACTCACCTTGAGAAACTATGTTTTAGCCAGTTAACAGTGGTTAAAGTCTTTGTACTTCTACTACACTAGCTTTTAGCACGTGAAATAAGAAAGATGACCTTCAAAGTTCTTGTAAACTCAAAAAGGGTCCACCTATATAGGATTTATTTGAAAAAGAAAAACAATTTTGTTTTGGAACATATAAGACATGGTTATTTTAAACCAGTAACTCTCATAAAAACATTAATATACAAAAATGAACTACAGGAACAATTCTCTTAATTACAGGTTTAAAAACCATGCTATTTAGACCAGCCTATTTAATGATTCCACAGAAAATTGAAAGTTCAGAGTTCACATTTCCAAAAGAAGAGGAAAACAACAAATTAGGAAACAAAATAAAACAAGGAAACAACCTATTGTATACTGCTTTTTTTTAGAACAAGGCTAGGGTGAATTATTTAAGTATAAATTGAACTCACAGATATTAAGTTATTGCATTCTGGATTAGCCAAAACAATGCCTGGATTTACATAACATGTAAATAAGTGTATCATTACAGAAGGTCATATAACATGAAATAGAAGAATATATTTTATAAATTTTAGGTCATTCTCAACATCTGAGAAAATACTATCCATAAAATACTATTTGTGATACTATTTGGAGGACAATGCTGTTTGTAGGCAACTTAGGTGCTGTTTAGAACTATACTATAACTGAGTCTCTAGAAGAAAACATGAAAATAAACATGACTGTAAAAAATAATTCTTAATGCTCTCAGTAGTTTAGAATTTGCCCTCTGTATTACTCTCTGGCATAGAATGACAATTTCATTTTCTCAGCATCTCATCAATTAAACAAACTGATGCATAATTTATTTAGACTAAATATAAGTAAATTTATAATATTACTTTTGCTATTAATGGCATTACATGTAGTAGAGGAAATGAAATAACATAAAGAACCACTTATTCTGAAAAAGTAGCTAAGTATAAGATCTGAATTTGAGCAAAGAATCTGCTGAGATTCCATTCTGGGGGGGTCTGGGAGGATCAGGTCTAGGAATTGTCTGCTACATCAACATATTTAACAGGACATGGTCCATCGGAATAAACTTAATAAAGAGACCCTCTACACCCCCCTAAAAATGTTTTACTATAATAGGGTGCTGCTATCATAAAATATATTTTGAACTAAGATACATGCAATAATAAGAGCAGAGTTAACTGATAGAACTAACACTCTTAATGGGCACTTCACATTTAAAAAAAGCAAAAACACACACATACAAAAAACATCAAAATTCTTTATGACAGAAAAACCTGTGGCAAGAATCTTTACTATCTAATCTGAAAACCTTGTTAAGTCCACAGTTCCTTTTGAGAGCAAACTATATTGGATTTCAAAGGGGGGAAAATTATTTCAATCTGCAAATACCTAACAGTCTGAGGTGCTTTCCTATAATAAACATTTTGCTGCTATTAAGTAGCTCACAAGATCTCAATTTTTTAAAAGTATGGTTAACCAACTCTAAAAGGTTTAATTGATATATAGTTTAATATAATTAATCTTTTTGCTATTAAACACTTGAACCAGTTAGGGTGCCAGCATGTTGTTTAACATCTTCGGTTCACAACTTACAAAAAAATCAAGCTTATAAAGAAAGGAATTGGGGTAGGAGAGGAGACACAGAAAAACATGAAGCCCTCTCTTTGTCTCAGGCTTTGCCATTACCATTCTGTCTGCAGTGGTTTCAGGACGAGGCGATCGCACACCTTCTAGTCAGAAATCAGATGACCTCAAAACAACCTCATTTCAGTCTTAGGCCTCATGTCTTTCGTTTAGAGCTAAAAACAAAAATACATGTGAATGAACAAAAGGTCATGAAATGAAATCTCTAACATGACACTGAAATGTAAAATATTAGAAGCCATTATTAATCTCAGAAAAATGAATATGTACACATTTCCATCCAGAGTATCGTAGCCTTACTTAGAATGAGAGGGTACCCTTCTTACCCTGTCAGCTGCTAGGTATGACAATAATGACAATTTAACTCCAGGGTGGTTCAACAGAGCCAGAATAGTATTTTATTCATTCATCTCCTGAGATTATGAGATGTTTATTTCTTACAGAGTTAAATGTAACAATATCATTAATGAAGCTAATGATGTTAGACAGCAACTAAGCTCTTCTTCATGCACATAAACCAAGGCAAGAAAGAAAAGTGTAATAATGAACCAGAAGAATGGTCTGGCCCTAAGAAACACATTTTTGTGTAAGAACTCCTCATTCCAACAGTAAAGTAGAAAATTAACCTGTTTCTACAACCAAAGTATGTGCTCACTCATTCAACAAACACTGAATGTTCTAAGTGCTGGAAGCCAAATGCTAAAGATGAGAGATGGCTCCAAACCTCAGTGAGCGGGATCCTAGCCTTTTACTTCCTAACTTTTTGTCTTAGGTCTGGGTTATAATGCGAAGAGGACAGAAAATAAGGACTGCTCTGTTTCCACGAGAGGAGGAAGGCAGTATGTATCAGGGACAACAGAATGAGACGGTAGGGCTGGAAACAAAACCTACTGAGAAGCACTGTGCTCACGATGAAAGTGAATGTCAGTCACCAACTGGTCTCTTTTTAATTTTTTTTTTTAATTTTAACTTTTTTGGCTGTGCTGGTCCTTGCTGCTGCAGGTGGGCTTTCTCTAGCTGTGGCGAGTGGGGGCTGCGCTCCCATTGTGTGTGAGAGCGTCTCACTGCGATGGCTTCTCTTGTTGCTGAGCATGGCCTCAGGCTCGTGGGCTTCCGGACTTGGGGCGCACAGGCTCAGTAGCTGCGGGGCTTCACAGCGTGTGGGGTCTTCCCAGACTGGGGATCAAACCAGTGCCCCTCACACTGCAAGGCAGATTCTTAACCACTGTACCACCAGGGAAGCCCTGGTCTCTATTTTAGTGTGAAGCTTGTGTTTTCAAAACCCTACATTAATCCTGAAAATTAGTTCTCTTTCATTCGTACAGCCTCAATGGTTTCAACAAGTGTAAACATTTCAGACTACTTTGTAAGGTTAAACGAGCCAAGAGGCTTTCAAAATCACTTACTCTGAGAGTACTTCATTCACCTGAAGCCACAGTTCAAAACTCAGAAACCCTGTAGCCAAAGTTCCACTAAAAGAGACAGCCTTAACTATAGTGTAATGAAAATGAATATCTTATAAATCTTTATGCCATTCATAAATATCCATTAAGTACAATACATGAATTACCACTAGAGTCTACACATTGTTTAATGTTGTGCATTTCTCTGCTTGATCTATACCAATGAAATTCTTTAATTGTATATGAATATGGTACCTTCCCCCAAAATACCAAAATATATACATATGGTTCAATTTAAACTCTATGTTTGTCTTAAATCAAGGGTCATAAACACATCTGAATTAGCTTATCTTCTTAATTTTTTATGTGAAGTCCAACTAAATTTAGTATCTAGACAACTGTTACAATGTTAAATGGTTTGACTTTGAAGTTTCTAGGTCTCAGAACCATCCTTTAATAAACTGTAATTTATACTTAAATATTTAGAATAAAGAAGAAAAGAACTGTTTTGAGTCATATCTAGATTTAGGGTATGATTTGCCTCAAGTGAAAATATTAAAAACAAATTCAATAAGCTTTGAAGATCATTTTCCCATGGATGTTCATAAGATGATTCTGTAAGCTTTTATTTTGATGCATTAAAATTTTCATCAAGGAAAACTGCATGCCAGTCTTATTTGTAAGCAGCCAGTACTGCCTCCTTTATCACGTATGTCACAGAGTCCTGTTTTCCGTTGCAATAAATTTCAAAGAAAACATAAATAATCGCTAGATGCACACTTTTTCTATAAGCCTTAAACACTTACCTAAAAATCTCAAATTTGTGTCTTACATCAACAAAGAGAACTCACAGTCCTTCTCAACTCATATTTGCTAGAATTCTTTGGCAAAAATAAAAAAGCAGCTGCCTCTTCAAAACTCAAATCTTTCCCTTGAGTAACTTTTAGCCTCATGCATACTATGTTCACAGCTTCAGTCATAGTATGTTTTGTCATACAAATTACAGCTCTATCATATTCCCCGAACCGATTCATCCAACCCAGAAAATGCAACAACAAATATCTGACACTATTTTTCAAATTCTACAAGTTTCACTGCTCCCACTTTGGTCAAGGCCTTTAATGATAAACCAGTGAGATTTTAATATTCAGAATACATGTTTTACAGCTGATTAAGGCAAGTAATTTTATACTCAGTTTTAAATTACACTAATCATAAAACTCCATTTGTCACTTCAAGACTCCTATATTGAGGTCTCCTGTTTAATAAAATCAAAGAGTTCCATTAAGTTAATTATAAATTTCAACAAATCATACAATCAAATTTCTATAAAAACAATGCCTATCTGTTTAATTGTATCCAATGAAATATACATTCTCATGAAAAATCAGTCCCTTAGTTTAGATGTTACTATAAGTGCCATATGTTTATTAGTCAGAAAATCTCAAATTCAAGGATTCTATGAGAAGATGGGAAAATGTTCCAAAAAATGATGTTGAGACAACTGCTAGCCATTTGGAAAACTTATGGCTAAATCCTTACCTTCATTCCTTTACAAAACAAATTCCAGGTATATATCACAATAAAGTTAAAACATGAGCCTATAAAAATACTTCAAGAAAAAAGTATTTAATAAATTTTGAAATACAGGAAGGACTTTATGATTTTTTAAATTGTAGAAGTCAAAAAGAAGTCACAATTGATTTTATAAAAGACAAATCAAACAAAAAAATCAATTATAAACAAAAACAAACAATAAACAAAGGTAAATATTTGCATCAAATATTAATATGCACAGTCTTGACAAATTGCTAAGAAAAAGACAATTCATTGGAAAATGGGCAATGACTACAGACAATTCACTGAAAAATAAAAATGATCTATAAACATGAAAACATCTTCAAACACTTCTAACTTAAGAAATGTAAATTAAAACAACATACTAACAGATGAGCAATGACGATCAAGAATTGGGGGGATGGGGTGCTCAACTATACCACCAGGAGAGGTGTAAACAGATACTAAATGTTGGTGGAACAATGGCAATATCTATAAAAATGTAGAAACCTACATGTTTTTGACCCACAAATTTGACTTCCAGGACCAGGATTCTTTATATTTCTTCTTTCATGTAAGCAAAAATATTTGTACAAGGAGACTATAATGACAATGTTACAGCTTTAACATTAACCTACAATAATGAAAGAAAAATCCGGAAAATCATCCTAATGTCTGTCAAAAGGACGCTGGTTAAAAAAAATTATGTTTCATTTCATCTAGCTGAGGAAAGGTGTCCTATGGTTTCACCATAACTGTCTGAAAGAACAGCAGTCCTATAAAACCTTTCATACGCCAATATGGAATAAAGCAAAGAAGCAATTACCTTAGGACACATCCTGCTAACGGATGCACAAAATAAATCGAGATAAGCACAGATGCTCACATAGTTCAAAGCTATGGCAGCTAGATACCGAGATGCTGAGTGTGGTTCCTGGGGAAGGACTTTAGTGGGGCCACTTTCACTGATTGGCGTGCACACTGCCTCTAACAGCCAGCTGGAAAACAGACACCGAAGGCTATTTTGGCTTTTTGCTTTTTTTCATAAAAGCAAAAATCCTCCTTGGAATTCTTCTGGTTAGAGAAAATAGGCACTAAAGTAGGACTTTCTTTAAAATGAAGTAGCATAAAGAGAATTTTCAAAAAGTAGGGGATACCAGTATCAGAAAGTGCATAAATGACACCACTAAACAGATAGATACACAATATCATTCACTTAAAAAATAATTTTTAAAAAGCATGCAAGAGTGTGAGTAAAAAAAGGTGAAAAACATGAAAATTATGAAAAGCTATCCAAGAAACTGTCAAAACATGTAAGAATTGGGAGAAGGGCTTTCTACTTATTACTTTATAACTACTGTATGTAATTTTTGTTATATATATAATTATTGTTTATAACTAAAATGGTTTTCAAGGATGCTTTGCTATTTCAGCATTTGAAGACTATGGATTGATTTCTCAAAATGGAAGAGAATCGATAGCCTGGAGTCATGTCTCATGAGCCATCCTCTGAATATGAGGATGTTTGAGGACCACAGGGGCACTCAGTGGTCACCCCGATATAAACTGTCATCAGTGGCCCTGGGCACTGTGCTTCTTGAAGCTGGCCACCACTAGCTTCTTCATGCCCTTAAATCTGCACCTGCAGGCAAAGTACACTCTCACTCTTATGAACCAGGGGCAGGCTGCAAGGTTTTGAGTTTGCGTTTAAGTGCCTAATGGGCTATCCAATAATAGCCCAGCATGTGCCTCACTCAGTCATCGCTTGTTTACCATGCCCTCT
The DNA here is from genome assembly GCA_006410635.1 of Cephalophus harveyi. Classification (NCBI taxonomy): domain Eukaryota; kingdom Metazoa; phylum Chordata; class Mammalia; order Artiodactyla; family Bovidae; genus Cephalophus; species Cephalophus harveyi. Next base: position 91,657 of record SJYT01016407.1, on the reverse strand, counting down.
ATCCTAGAGACAGAGCCAGTCCAATGAGCGTGTTGTTGCTAGAGATGTCTCCAGCGATCGTGGTCGCCAAACCCAACTCCTTCAAATGACAATCTTGCCATTCGATGTGATACCCACTATGAGAGACAACACATGAAACTGGCCAGGCTTCCCAGTAAAACATTGCTGAAGAAAATCAGTCTCCTAGGAAGGAGGGAAAAATGAACAAAATAGGCTCCAAAGAAAAAAAATCTGTCCATTTAAAAATGGTCTTAACTCTATAAAGCTTTTCACGTTTATCCCAAATCAGCACTAAGCAGAGACAGAACTTCTGAATTATTCAGCAGGACAAGGAGGAATATCTCCTCCCCTGGCACGACTAGATGTTGCAGGAGCCCTTCACCCTCAAAAGTTTATGACAAATGGACCTGATAATTACAATGCACCATTTCTCACTGGGAGCCACGGTGCACAACCACTGGCATGTACACAATTTTGAACATTTTCAACCTGCATTTTTCTTCAGTTATTAGGCCACTATAATTGAAAGTGCTGTGGGACTTATCAGCATATTAATTAATGCTAATTAATTTTACCTGAGCCCTTACTAATATATTATAATAAATTCCAAACCCTTCTCTCTCTCCTATGTAAGGGTACACAGGGATCTCCTTTCCAAGGCTAACTCTTCCCCTATCACACAGTCCCTGTGGAATTTTATTCCATGAATGAGTCCCTCCTTCATTTACATCTTCCGCTTTCTCTCCAATGGTTCCTTTCCTTTTGTCCACAGAAACTTTCAGATTTCCTTCTCCAGAGCTAATCCACAATCCATTTCCTTGAACACATCACTGAGTTTAGCGAACGTCCTTCTTCCTCTTTGTGGCAGATATCCTGCCACATTTGTAGAGGGATCTACCTTTGTTCATCTACTCTTTTCTGAAAAGTGAGTGTGTGCCAGAGCGTGGGGACACACATCAGCACGGCCCCCCCGGGAGCTTATGGCTCCATTGCACAGGTAGCAAATACAGTTCACTGCCAAGTACTCCCAAGGCCTCACCTACAGGCTCCCTGCGTGCTCCTAACAGGCGGCATCTTCTCTCTTCAGCTGACAATTCAGTTTCTGAAATGACTTCTACCCTGAGCTTAAAAGCACGAGCTGTCACTGATTTTGTATCTTCCACTTCTCTCAGTATTTAGCTTAATGTTTTCTATATAGCAGGTATTCAAAATGGGCACAGTGGACAAATCAGAATGGAGGAAAACAGACTGATAACGAAGCTAATTATAACAGTAAAAGAAAGCAAGCATATTTAATAATATTCCCTATTAGTAGGCATATTTCAAATTGCCTTATCATTTTGTCCTATTTTCTCTCATAATGATGAAATATGTATGAACTCAAACAAGAAATGTCTTTAAACAAATGCCCTGATACAACCTGATCACCATGTGAACACAATGCTCAGATTATGCTGCAATTCATTTGTGCTTACCACAGTAGCTGTGGGTGGCAGTGGTCTAGTTCTCCCATATTGAAACTATTAAAATTAGGTAATAGACATCCAGGTAAACCCTACATTTAATTGAAAAAAAGGATTACTTTGTTACAAATAATACAAGCCACTGACAGCCCATACTAACTAGCCATTATATCCTGCAAGTTATTGTATGTATGCTACCATTTACCTGTATGTGTGTATGGGGCTGTTTGAAACTTTGAAACTTTGCAGAACACTGCTATTCTTTCCACTGTTCATAGTTTTAGCAAATGCTAAACATCAATGTCCACCATGTGTATCGATTTTAGCAGCAAATTAAAATACTTATATTCTAGTAAATGAAAATAAGCATCGAGTATTTTCACCTCATTTTGGTAGGCAGAGCAAGATATCAAATTTAAGTTAAACATTTAAGGGTTCTGACTATATTCCATTCGAACTATTAGAACAAATCCAGAAAGATATTTAAGAGTTATTTTAGAAAGTAATGTATTCATCTAACATAAGCTGTAGATATCTTAGCTCTTCTCAGGCCTTTTTTTTAAATTGGAGTATAATTGCTTTACAATATTGTATTAGTTTCTGCTGAACAACAACATAAATCAGCCATGTGAATACAAATATCCCCTCCCCCTTGAGCCTCCCTCCTACCCCTCCATCCCACCCCTCTAGGTCATTACAGAGCAATCTTCTGACTTCCATTAAATTTTATCTTCTGATAACTAACACTTCACATTTTTTAAAAATGATACAGTACAAAACTCTACACTTGGTTATGCTATATCTCACCTGACTTTTGGCCTATTTTTCCAAACTATCCAGATGTTGAAATTATCTTGATTCTGAAAACTGACATATTTGCCTCTTTCCTGGTTTTCAATTACAGAAATTCAGTTCAGCAAAGCTCACTCATGTTTGCTTCTCAGCTTTGCAGAAGCAGGGCTATGATACCTGGAGAAAACATTTTATGTTCCACAAGCCTTCTGGGGTTATATTACCTAGCTTAATTCCAAGATCCAGAACTAATCCTCTGAGGGTCTGCAAAAATAATCCGTTAAAGGTATCCAGTAGAGTCATCTCCCAGGGATGGACGTAACTAAGACCAGAATACCAGTTCAGCAGTGAAGAGTTCCAAAAGCCAACAGAACCAAGAGAAATGAGAGCCTCTGGTCAGTGTGTTCTCATACACCCAGGTCCACAAGCAAACCATATTGGAAACCAATATATAATCAAACGGAATCAGATAATTGAATCACTTGCTCATTGAACTCTTTCCATGTAGACATGCACACAGGAAGCTAAATTATAATCACTCATTTGTTCAGGGTGCACAGAAATCTAAGCAAAAGAATCCATTATCTAACATATTTTAAAATGTCAGGGTAAACAGTCTCTGGTATCATTCTCTACCATAGGATTATTACTTTAGTAAAATTGAGTTTTCATTCCAATCCCAAAGAAAGGCAATGCCAAAGAATGCTCAAACTACTGCACAATTGCACTCGTCTCACACACTAGTAAAGTAATGCTTAAAATTCTCCAAGCCAGGCTTCAGCAATACGTGAACCGTGAACTTCCAGATGTTCAAGCTGGTTTTAGAAAAGGCAGAGGAACCAGAGATCAAATTGCCAACATCCGATGGATCATGGAAAAAGCAGGAGAGTTCCAGAAAAATATCTATTTCTGCTTTACTAACTATGCCAAAACTTTTGACTGTGTGGATCACAATAAATTGTGGAAAATTCTGAAAGAGATGGGAATACCAGACCACCTGATCTGCCTCTTAAGAAATCTGTATGCAGGTCAGGAAGCAAAAGTTAGAACTGGACATGGAACAACAGACTGGTTCCAAATAGGAAAAGGAGTATTTCAAGGCTGTATATTGTCACCCTGCTTATTTAACTTATATGCAGAGTACATCATGAGAAACGCTGGGCTGAAGGAAGCACAAGCTGGAATCAAGACTGCCAGGAGAAATATCCATAACCTCAGATATACAGATGACACCACCCTTATGGCAGAAAGTGAAGAGGAACTAAAAAGCCTCTTGATGAAGGTGAAAGAGGAGAGTGAAAAAGTTGGCTTAAAGCTCAACATTCAGAAAACGAAGATCATGGCATTTGGTCCCATCACTTCATGGCAAATAGATGGGGAAACAGTGGAAACAGTGTTAGACTTTATTTTTTTGGGCTCTAAAATCACTGCAGATGGGTGACTGAAGCCATGAAATTAAAAGATGCTTACTCCTTGGAAGAAAAGTTATGACCAACCTGGACAGCATATTAAAAAGCAGAGACATTACTTTGCCAACAAAGGTCTGTCTAGTCAAGGCTATGGTTTTTCCAGTGGTCATGTATGGATGTGAGAGTTGGAATATAAAGAAAGCTGAGTGCAGAAGAATTGATGCTTTTGAACTGTGGTGTTGGAGAAGACTCTTGAGAGTCCCTTGGACTGCAAGGAGATCTAACCAGTCCATCCTAAAGGAGATCAGTCCTAGGTGTTCATTGGAAGGACTGATGTTGAAGCTGAAACTCCAATACTTTGGCCATCTGATACATAGAGCTGATTAATTGGAAAAGACCCTGATGCTGGGAAAGATCGAGGGCAGGAGGAGACGGGGACAACGGTATCAATGAATCAATGGACATAGGTTTGGGTGGACTCTGGGAGTTGGTGATGAACAGAGAGGCCTGGCGTGCTGCAGTTCATGGGGTCACAAAGAGTCGGACACGATTGAGCGACTAAACTGAACTGAACTGAAAACTGAGTACTAATTGAGGGTGCTCTGGTATTTGAATTAACAGTATAAAAACCTGCCTGTATTACTTGACTAACCAACTCCATTCCTGACAGTGCCACTTCTTACCTAGATACAATATACCCCACCAGGCTATGATCAAGTTTGGCCGGCCTGCAGGTTAGTCTGCCCTACAGACTCTGTAGTCATACTGATACAGCTCAAGGCCAACTCCTGCTTCTGTAAGGCTCTAGGGGAGCTTCTAGAGACCGCATCACATGCATTGGCAGGCTCAGGGTCCCTTCCTCCATCTTCAAGGTAGGCATCAGCAGCAGTGCAGATCTTCAAATCCCTCTGACTCTGAGCCTCCTGCCCCCTCCTTTCACTTGTCAGGCCCCCTGAGATTATATACCCCACCCTAGATAATTCAGGATAATTTACACCATCTCCAAATCCTTAACTTAATCATGTCCACAAAGTCCCTTCTGCATTGTGACTTAACATACTTAAATAGTTTCTGGGGCTTAGGATATGACATCATTGGAGGATCATAATTCGGCCTACACAGAGTTACTGCATATATACTATAGTCTTACCACTGATTCTATGTTATCCATTTAAAATTTGGTGAAAAAGTTCAATTTATCTGGAAACTTCAGTACTATTAACTAAGGAGAACATGGCTATTTCCATGCATAGTTTATACTAAAATTAGACTTCAGTTTTCTATTTCCGTTTTTACACAAGATGAGTGATGTCTGATTTACCAATGGGGGAAAGAAGAAAATATCAGTTAAGCAATCATTAAACACTTAACCCTGTACTGATTAACATGGGACCAATTAGCCAGAATGAAGTTAATATATAAGAGAGATCTAAATGTTTTATTGAATTCGTCCTATTAAAAATGGGATATATGCAAAGGATGGAAACAAACTACTGAGTTTATTAATCATACTCTAATTACCAAACAAGGGCAACCTTTCAACCATCTCAATTTTAAGCATCCTATTCACCCACCACCTAATCTTCCAGAGCAGTCGTCCTGACTATTGCTTACCTCCCGGAGATGCCAGCTCCAACAATTCCTCAACCATAATGGATCCTTCAACTCACTGATCCTACCACTTTTTGTTATTCCTCCCCTGTCCTGATCCTCACATTCCAGTCTCACAGTCCACCACTCCCTATGGATACATTCTTGTCCCTCCCCCCTCTCATCTCATGGTACCACAACTAGCAAAAACCCAACATTCATATCTAACTTTCTTCCTACTTCATGCCAGCCCAAGAGCAGTTTAACACGGCAGGAGAAAAATCACCACCACTAACTTCAAAGAGCTACTTTCAGCCATCCCCTAATCAAACTACATTTCCTCAATCCACTGATTCTCCACTTTGCCAGATAATTATTTCACACTCCCACCCTCTGTAACCCTGAAGACCTTTCTTCCCCAGTCTTCAATTTAAGCTGATAACTGTTACTTCCTATTTCACTCAGCAAACAGAAACCAACAGATCCATGGGATCTCACCTCATCCTGTACCCACTGACTTGCAGCTTACCCATATATGCGCCTCTCCCTCCACTGGTCTGGATTAACTGGCATTTCCTCATCACAGTTTTTGATTTTTTCCTTCTTTAAAAAAAAATCAAGGCTGCAGCTCTAGCTCTAGCTTCCCTCCACTCCTGCTTCATCACCTTTTCTCTCTGGAGCATGTTTATGAGCAGACAAAAAGCCTGGAAGTTTCCCCATTACACATACCTATTCAGTTATCTTTCTCCCATCTTCTCCTGGGCTTCCCTGTGGCTCAGCTGGTAAAGAATCCGCCTGCAATGTGTGAGACCTGGGCTCGACCCCTGGGTTGTGAAGATCCCCTGGAGAAGGGAATGGCAACCCACTCCAGTATTCTGGCCTGGAGAATTCCATGAACTATCCATCCACGTATGGATAGTTCATAGAGTCACAAAGAGTCGGACATGACTGAACAACTCTCACTCACTCTCCTTAGCCCACACACCAGGTGCTCACCCACAACATACCGCAGAAACTTCACATCAAGGCCATCAGTAATCCTTCAGTTCAGTTCAGCTTACTTGCTCAGTTGTGTCCAACTCTTTGCGACCCCATGGATTGTAGCACGCCAGGCCTCCCTGTCCCTCACCAACTCCCGGAGTTCACTCAGACTCACGTCCATCAAGTAGGTGACGCCATCCAGCCATCTCATCCTCTGTTGTCCTCTTCTCCTCCTGCCTTCAATCTTTTCAAGCATCAGGGTCTTTTCCAATGACAGTTCTTTGCATCAGGTGGCCAAAGTATTGGAGTTTCAGCTTCAACATCAGTCCTTCCAATGAATATTCAGGACTGATTTCCTTTAGGATTGACTGGTTTCATCTCCTCACAGTCCAAGGGACTCTCAAGAGTCTTCTAGAACAACACAGTTCAAAACCATCAATTCTACAGTGTTCAGCTTTCTTTATAGTCCAACTATCATATCCATACATGACTACCGGAGAAACCTTTGTTGGCAAAGTAACGTCTCTGCTTTTTAATATGCTGTCTAGGTTCATCATAGCTTTTCTTCCAAGGAGCAAGCGTCTTTTAATTTCATGGCTGCAATCACCATCTGCAGTGGTTTTGGAGCACAAGAAAATAAAGTCTGCCACGGTTTCCACTGTTTCCCCATCTATTTGCCATCAAGTGATGGGACCGGTAGCCATGATCTTAGTTTTCTGAATGTTGAATTTTAAGCCAACTTTTTCACTCTCTTCTTTCACTTTCATCAAAGGCTCTTAAGTTCCTCTTCGCTTTTTGCCATAAGGGTAGTAGCATCTGCATACCTGAGGTTACTGACATTTCTCCCTGCAGTCTTGATTCCAGTTTGTGCTTCATCCAGCCCAGCATTTCGCCTGATGTACTTTGCATATAAGTTAAATAAGCAGGGTGACAATATACAGCCTTGACGTACTCCTTTTCCTATTTGGAACCAGTCTGTTGTTCCACGTCTGCTCCTAACTGTTGCTTCTTGACCTGCATACAGATTTCTCAGGAGGCAGGTCAGGTCATTCTTCCATCTCTTGAAGAATTTTCCAGTTTGTTGTGATCCACACTGTCAATGGCTTTTGCGTAATCAATAAAACATAAGTAGATCCTTTTCTGGAATTCTCTTGCTTTTTCACTGATCCAACGGATGTTGGCAATTTGATCTCTGGCTCACTGCCTTTTCTAAATCCACCTTGAACATCTGGAATTTCTTGGTTCATGTACTGCTGAAGCCTGGCTTCAAGAATTTCAAGCATTACTTTGCTAGCATGTGAGATGAGTGCAGTTGTGAGGTAGTTTGAACGTTCTTTGGGATTGAGATGAAGACTAACTTTTCCAGTCCTGTGGCCACTGCTGAGTTTTCTAAATTTGCTGACATATTGAGTGTGGCACTTTCACAGCATCATCTTTCAGGATTTGAAATAGCTCAACTGGAATTTCATCACCTCCACTAGCTTTGTTTGTAGTGATGCTGCCTAAGGACCACCTGACTTTGCATTCCAGGATGTCTGGCTCTACGTGAGTGATCACACCATCGTGGTTATCTGGGTCATGAAGATCTTTTTTGTATACTTCTTCTGTGTATTCTTGCCACCTCTTCTTAATATCTTCTGCTTCTGTTAGGTCCATACCATTTCTGTCCTTTATTGTGCCAATATTTGCATGAAACGTTCCCTTGGTATCTCTAATTTTCTTGAAGAGATCTCTAGTCTTTCCCCTTCTATTGTTTTCCTCTATTTCTTTGCATTGATTGCTGATGAAGGCTTTCTTAAAAAAAAAATCACTCCTTGCTATTCTTTGGAACTCTGCATTTAAATGAGTATATCTTTCGTTTCCTCCTTTGCTTTTCCCTTCTCTTCTTTTCTCAGCTATTGTAAGGCCTCCTCAGACAACCATTTTGCCTTTTTGCATTTCTTTTTCTTGGTGATGGTCTTGATTGCTGCCTCCTGTACAATGTCACAAACCTCCTTCCATAGTTCTTCAGACACTCTGTCTATCATACCTAATCCCTTTAATCTATTTGTCACTTCCACTGTATAATTGTAAGGGATTTGATGTAGGTCATACCGGAATGGTCTAGTGGTTTTCCCTACTTTCTTCAATTTAAGTCTGAATTTGGCAATAAGGAGTTCATGCTCTGAGCCACAGTCAGCTCCCAGTCTCACAGTCAGCTCTCAGTAATCCTTACATGACTAAATTTAACAGCCGATTCTTGGTCTTCATATTACTTAACCAAGATGGTGAATCGTTTTCCATGAACAGTTCTCATACTTGACTTTCAAGACACCAGAGTATTCTTGTTTTCCTTTCACCCTACTGGCCAGGCCTTCTCACTACTCATTGCCAGATTCTTCTTGCCCAGTTCAGTTCAGTCGCTCAGTTGTGTCCAACTTTTTGGGAACCCACGGACTGCAGCACTCCAGGCTATCTCCCAGAATTTGCGCAAACTCATGTCCATTGAATCAGTGATGACACCCAGCCGTCTCATTCTCTATCGCACCCCTTCTCCTCCTGCCCTCAATCTTTCCTAGCATCAGGGTCTTTTCCAATGAGTTGCCTCTTTGCATCAGGTGACCAAAGTATTGGAGCCTCAGCTTCAGCTCAGTCCTTCCAATGAATATTCAGGGTTGATTTCCTTTAGGATTGACTGGTTTGATCCCCTTACTGTCCAAGAGACTCTCAAGGGTTTATCCAGCACCACAATTTGAAAGCACCAATTCTTCAGCACTGGGCCTTCTTTATGGTCCAACTCTCACATCCATACATGACATAACCCTAAAAGTTAAGAGGTGACCCAGGGTTAGTCCTCAGGCCTTCCTGTCTATACTCCCTTGGGAAAGTTACTCACTCTCAGGATTTGAACCACCAAACTGTGCTGACAACTCCAAACTTTACATTCAGGCCTGGATCAGAGCCCTGACCTGCTGCTATCTCCTAGATTATAACTACCTACTCAACAGCCTCTCTTAAGTGTCAAGCAGGTACCTCTGCAAGTCCCAAACCATATTTTTGGTTTTCCTTTAAGCCTGCTCCTCAGAGTCTTTCTCAGCTCAGTATATACAACTTTATCTCATCCAAAACCTGAGCATCACCCCTGACAACTTTCTTTTCCTCATATTCACCACTGTATCCATCAGTAGACCCAATTAGCTCTACCTTCAAAAGATACAGAATCTAAACACTTACCAGCTCCAGCAATACCATCTTGAGCCAAGCCACTGCTAACCAATCTGTTTCCAACTTTGTCCCCCTGTATTAATACAGTCTATGTTTATATCTGTGTTTATATCTCCCCCAAATTACGTCGAAACCCTAACCCCCAAAAGTGACAGGATCAGTAGATGGGGGCCCTTGGTAGGTGATCAGGTCTTCAGGCCCTCATGAATGGAATTAGTGCACCCCAGGGAGCTCCTTTGTCCCTTCCATCATGTGAGGACACAAGGAAAGCTTCCACTATGAACCAGGAGTCTATGCCCCGACCAGGAACGCTGAAGAAGCTGAAGTTGAATGATTCTAGGAAGGCCTACAAGACCTTTTAGAACTCATCCAAAAAAGATGTCTTTTTCATTATAGGGGACTGGAATGCAAAAGTAAGAAGTCAAGAAACACTTGGAGTAACAGGCAAATTTGGCTTTGGAGTACGGAATGAAGCAGGGCAAAGGGGCAAAGGCTAATAGAGTTTTGCCAAGAGAATGCACTGGTCACAGCAAACACCCTCTTCCACAAAACAAGAGAAGACTCTACACATGGACCTCACCAGACGGTCAATACTGAAATCAGACTGATTATATTCATTGCAACCAAAGATGGAGAAGCTCTACACAGTCAGCAAAAACAAGACTGGGAGCTGACTGTGGCTCAGATCATGAACTCCTTACTGCCAAATGCAGACTTAAACTGAACAAGGGAAAACCACTAGACCATTCTGGTATGACCTAAATCAAAACCATTTTGATTATACAGTGGAAGTGAGAAATAGATTTTAGGGACCAGATCTGATAGACAGAGTACCTGATAAACTATGGACTGAGGTTCGTGACATTGTACAGGAGACAGGGATCAAAACCATCCCCAAGAAAAAGGAATGCAAAAAAGCAAAATGGCTGTCTGAGGAGGCCTTACAAATAGCTGTTAAAAGAAGAGAAGTGAAAAGCAAAGGAGAAAAGGAAAGACATACCCATCTGAATGCAGAGTTCCAAAGAATACCAAGGAGAGACTTAAGAAAGCCTTCCTCAGCGATCAATGCAAAGAAATAGAGGAAAAGAACAGAATGGGAAAGACTAGAGATCTCTTCAAGAAAATTAGAGATACCAAGGGAACATTTTTTCATGCAAAGATGGGCTCGATAAAGGACAGAAATGTTATGCACCTAACAGAAGCAGAAAATATTAAGAAGAGGTGGCAAGAATACACAGAAGAACTGTACAAAAAAGATCTTCAAGACCCTGATAATCATGATGGTGTGATCACTCACCTAGAGCCACACATCCTGGAATGTGAAGTCAAGTGGGCCTTAGAGAGCATCACTATGAACAAAGCTAGTGGAGGTGATGGAATACCAGGTGAGTTATTTCAAATCCTGAAAGCTGATGCTGTCAAAGTGCTACACTCAATATGCCAGCAAATTTGGAAAACTCAGCAGTGGCCACAGGACTGGAAAATGTCAGTTTTCATTCCAATCCCATTTAAGAAAGGCAATGCCAAAGAATGCTCAAACTACTGTGCAATTGCACTCATCTCACATGCTAGTAAAGTAATGCTCAAAATTCTCCAAGCCAGGCTTCAACAGTACGTGAACCATGAACTTCCAGACGTTCAAGCTGGTTTTAGAAAAGGCAGAGGAACAAGAGATCAAATTGGCAACAGCTGATAGATCATCAAAAAAGCAAGAGAATTTCAGAAAAACATCTATTTCTGCTTTATTGACTATGCCAAAGCCTTTGACTGTGTAGATCACAATATACTGTGAAAAATTATGAAAGAGATGGGAATACCAGACTACCTTACCTGCCTCTTGAGAAACCTATATGCAGGTCAGGAAGCAACAGTTAGAACTGGACATGGAACAACTGATGGGTTCCAAATAGGAAAAGGTGTACGTCAAGGCTGTATATTGTCACCCTGCTTATTTAACTTATATGCAGAATACATCATGAGAAATGCTGGGCTGGAAGAAGTACAAGCTGGAATCAAGACTGCCAAGAGAAATAACGATAACCTCAGATATGCAGATGACACCACCTTTAAGGCAGAAAATGAAGAACTAAAGAGTGAAGAAAGCAGAGTGAAAAAGTTGGCTTAAAACTCAACATTCAGAAAACAAAGATCATGGCATCCAGTCCCGTCACTTCATGGCAAATAGATGGGGAAACAGTGGCTGACTTGTATTTTTGAGGGCTCCAAAGTCACTGCAGATGGTGACTACATCCATGAAATTAAAAGACACTTACTCCTTGGAAGGAAAGTTATGACCAACCTAGACAGCATATTAAAAAGCAGAGACACTACTTTGACAACAAAGGTACGCCTAGTCAAGGCTATGGTTTTTCCTGTGGTCATGTATGGATGTGAGAGTTGGACTGTGAAGAAAGCTGAGCACAGAAGAACTGATGCTTCTGAACTGTGGTATTGGAGAAGACTCTTGAGAGTCCCATGGACTGCAAAGAGATCCAACCAGTCCATCCTAAAGGAGATCAGTCCTGCGTGTTCATTGGAAGGACTGATGTTGAAGCTGAAACTCCAATACTTTGGCCACCTGATGTGAAGAGCTGAGTCATTTGAAAGGACCCTGATGCTGGGAAGGATTGAGGGCAAGAGGAGAAGGGGATGACAGAGGATGAGATGGCTGGATGGCATCACTGACTCAATGGGCATGAGTTTGGGTAAACTCCAGTAGTTGGTGATGGATAGGGAGGCCTGGTGTGCTACACTTCATGGGGTTGCAAAGAGTCAGACACAACTGAGCAACTGAACTGAACTGATGAACCTGGAAGAGGACCTTCATCAAAACAGAACCATGCTGGCGCCGTAATCTGTACTTCCAGCCTCCAGAACTATAACAAATACATTTCTGTTGTTCATAAGCCAGTTTGTGGTACTTTGTTACAGCAGCCCCAACAGACTAAAACAATACAGCAGCCAGAATTTATTTTGAAATTAAGGTTCATGGGTTGTCCCATTCGCTTTCTCTTTAAAAAAAAAAAAAAGAAATACACGTATAGTGAAATTAAATAGATTTCATATCAATGAGTATATATACCATATAACAAAGACCCAAATAAGGATTCGAAATACTTCCAATTTTGAACTATTATGAACAAAGCTGTTATAAACATTCTTATACAAATCTTTCCAAGGATGTAAGGTTTGGTTTCTTGGGTAAATACCTAGGAGCATTAAGTGCTTTGAAATAGATTAAAAACATGTACATGCATGTTCACAGCAGCATTATTCAGTACTTCTACCAAAATGCAGAAACAGCTCAAATGTCCATCAACAGATAAATGTTTAAAGAAAAGGTGGCAAATCCATAAATGGAATAGAATTTAGGCATAAAAAAGAATGAAACAATGCTGCAATGTGGATGAACCTAGAGAACTTTGTTAAGTGAAAGAAACCAGACAAAAAGATCACATTTGTATAAAACATTCAGAAGACGTAAATTGATAGAGACAGTGAAAACTGATGTCTGTCAGGGGCTGGGGGATGGAAGTGATTGCTTAAGTGATTGCTTAACTTTCTTTCAGAGTGATGAAAGTTCTGGAACTGGTAGAGGCAATGGTTGCTCAGTACTGCTGAATGTACTACATGCTGCTGAACTGTTCTCTGAAATGGTTAATTTTAGGTGAATTTCACCCCTCCCCAGAAAAAAAAAAAATCTGTATATTGTCACCCTGCTTATTTAACTTATATGCAGAATACATCATGAGAAATGCTGGGCTGGAAGAAGTACAAGCTGGAATCAAGACTGCCAAGAGAAATAACGATAACCTCAGATATGCAGATGACACCACCTTTAAGGCAGAAAATGAAGAACTAAAGAGTGAAGAAAGCAGAGTGAAAAAGTTGGCTTAAAACTCAACATTCAGAAAACAAAGATCATGGCATCCAGTCCCGTCACTTCATGGCAAATAGATGGGGAAACAGTGGCTGACTTGTATTTTTGAGGGCTCCAAAGTCACTGCAGATGGTGACTACATCCATGAAATTAAAAGACACTTACTCCTTGGAAGGAAAGTTATGACCAACCTAGACAGCATATTAAAAAGCAGAGACACTACTTTGACAACAAAGGTACGCCTAGTCAAGGCTATGGTTTTTCCTGTGGTCATGTATGGATGTGAGAGTTGGACTGTGAAGAAAGCTGAGCACAGAAGAACTGATGCTTCTGAACTGTGGTATTGGAGAAGACTCTTGAGAGTCCCATGGACTGCAAAGAGATCCAACCAGTCCATCCTAAAGGAGATCAGTCCTGCGTGTTCATTGGAAGGACTGATGTTGAAGCTGAAACTCCAATACTTTGGCCACCTGATGTGAAGAGCTGAGTCATTTGAAAGGACCCTGATGCTGGGAAGGATTGAGGGCAAGAGGAGAAGGGGATGACAGAGGATGAGATGGCTGGATGGCATCACTGACTCAATGGGCATGAGTTTGGGTAAACTCCAGTAGTTGGTGATGGATAGGGAGGCCTGGTGTGCTACACTTCATGGGGTTGCAAAGAGTCAGACACAACTGAGCAACTGAACTGAACTGATGAACCTGGAAGAGGACCTTCATCAAAACAGAACCATGCTGGCGCCGTAATCTGTACTTCCAGCCTCCAGAACTATAACAAATACATTTCTGTTGTTCATAAGCCAGTTTGTGGTACTTTGTTACAGCAGCCCCAACAGACTAAAACAATACAGCAGCCAGAATTTATTTTGAAATTAAGGTTCATGGGTTGTCCCATTCGCTTTCTCTTTAAAAAAAAAAAAAAGAAATACACGTATAGTGAAATTAAATAGATTTCATATCAATGAGTATATATACCATATAACAAAGACCCAAATAAGGATTCGAAATACTTCCAATTTTGAACTATTATGAACAAAGCTGTTATAAACATTCTTATACAAATCTTTCCAAGGATGTAAGGTTTGGTTTCTTGGGTAAATACCTAGGAGCATTAAGTGCTTTGAAATAGATTAAAAACATGTACATGCATGTTCACAGCAGCATTATTCAGTACTTCTACCAAAATGCAGAAACAGCTCAAATGTCCATCAACAGATAAATGTTTAAAGAAAAGGTGGCAAATCCATAAATGGAATAGAATTTAGGCATAAAAAAGAATGAAACAATGCTGCAATGTGGATGAACCTAGAGAACTTTGTTAAGTGAAAGAAACCAGACAAAAAGATCACATTTGTATAAAACATTCAGAAGACGTAAATTGATAGAGACAGTGAAAACTGATGTCTGTCAGGGGCTGGGGGATGGAAGTGATTGCTTAAGTGATTGCTTAACTTTCTTTCAGAGTGATGAAAGTTCTGGAACTGGTAGAGGCAATGGTTGCTCAGTACTGCTGAATGTACTACATGCTGCTGAACTGTTCTCTGAAATGGTTAATTTTAGGTGAATTTCACCCCTCCCCAGAAAAAAAAAAAAACACCCAACACACAGGATTTTATTTTATATCATTTGAAACAGAAGGCCTCTCAGGCAGTGTAGACAACACAAAATCTTGTGTCAACACCACTGTATACTGGTGAGCTGGGTCATTCCACTAAACTACATGGTCTGGAGCAAGTCTCTTCAACTCTGCAGACTTCGGGGGTTTCCTTTCCATGTATGAAAAGAAGATCCTTCACTGGGCTGTTGTGAGGATCAACTGAGATAATGACAATAAAAATACTTAGCAAAGTGCTAGGCATAAAAAAAATTAACCATCTTTTATATTAGCACAATAGGAAATATGCTCCAATTGGAAGGCCAAGGATGCATACAAGTATCAGGGTGGCAGCTGAAAACATTTTGAATAATTAGTCTTGTAAAGATGGAGAGAGGAGGATCCAGACCAGGACACACCAGCCAGCTGTCCTCCTTTGGCCTCTATGATGACCTAACTCATCAAGCGTCATGGTTAAGATTAGCCATGCTGCTCCAGTCGATGATTTAGCACTACACTCAAGACTGACTTGAAAGTGCTGCTGTTCTGAGAAGGGCTGAAGAAAGATTACTGGAGATAAAAGAGGCCACTTTACCGAAGCTCTAAGCTTAGGATCCCCAAGTACTTAGGAGATGAAACAGGGAGCGAGACAACTATTAAGCCATCTCAAAGTTTAATCCCAATTAGCACAGGATGACAAACTAGAGTTTGACTATAAAAATTTGTTTGCATCAAGGAAAAGCACTAACATATACAACTAGCCATCCAGAAGTAGCACTAACTAGATTTAACATGTCTAAATTTAAATTACTTAAAACAGCAACACAAATTAACAAAATAACCAATAAAAATTACTATCACTTAAACATCTCTATGGCAGGTAGTATGCAACATAGTTTACAAATATTATCTGCAGTCTTCACAACATCCAAGCAGGACCCCATGATGCCAAGCAACTTGGGTGGAATCAAACTAACCAGAGGCACTTCTGAGACCTGACCTTGGGAGCGCTGACTTCAAAGCTCCATCAACTCACCTTCCTTCCTCTCAGCCCTGAAAGAACTTCTGGGCTCATAAGTCCTCCTCGATTCTAAACCCAACTGAGTGCAACTTCAGAAGGTATATGACTATTCAAAGGTCAGTCAGAGAAAAATCAGATTGCAACATTGGGGAGCCTTAGCAGACAGAGTGAAGGGATTAATTTTAGAATGGAGTCGCATCAATTGTGCTTGGTTGAAATACAACTGCTGGTTCACAGCAGTCTGGGCGTTAGGTCACAATCAGAGGCTGTCTCAGGGGAGGCTTAGAGAGCTAAGTTACTGCAGGAAGACGGAGCCCACACCTAGAATAGTGCGGGCTCTGCAGATGCCCAGGAGCCTCAGACAAGTAAATAAATAAATATAGAAACACTAGAGCTCTAGTCACTTTAAGATTTAATTAAGGGGGCTCATGGGTCAATTGCCTAATGTAGCTGCATTTTGTCTTCTTTCACATACCCTGCTCTCAATTCAAAAGAAAGGAAAAGACAGGCTATAAATAAAGATCTCCTCAAGCATGCAGGCAGAAAAAGCAATCCCCACAAGGAAGAAAAGGAGTCAGGCTGGCCTCAGACTTTTCCACAGTCACATCCCATGCCAGAAGGCAACAGAGCAACACCTCACTCATTCCAAGAAGAAAACAGAACCGGGAACATTAAAACCTCCTATCCAGGAGCTCCTCCGAAGCTAAGGGTCACAGGCAGTTTGCCACACAAAGCACAGGGAGCCCAGCAGCCATGAGTGAGTATTTCCATCACCTTCCTGAGCTAAAAGCCAAACAACTCCTGTGCTCTTTCTCAAGGGTTTCAACGCCCACACTGATGAGCCATCCCAGCCTTTGAGTCATCCCTTCTAAACCGACCCTAGTCCTCCACTGCTGGGGTCTGTGCATAGTGCCCATCACCGACAATTACACTCCCTCCAAAATCACTTTTTAAACATACCAATGCCTCCCAGTCTCATGAAGGACCCCTACTGACCACTTTTTATGCTAACCGTTACTCCATTCATTCATTCAACATTCATAAAATGCTCACTATGTGCCAGGACTCTGCGAGATGTTTAAGACGGAGATGGGGGTGGAGGGAAGGGACCAAGCATCAGGTCTGCTCTCCTGAAGCTAACTCTCAACGTGGCAGGCAGACCACAAACATACCAGGAACACTTGAGTGGCATGAAGGTAAGATGAAATGGGGAGTGAGACGTCAGCAGACTAAAGGGACAGAAGTTGTTGCAAGGTCATCAGGCTGGATCTAAGTTTCATTGATGCAGAGAAGTGATGAGGAAGAAAGATACACCAAAAGAAATAGATGTATCAGCACTAGTCTCATAGTAGAACTGAAGGTAAAGAAGGCAATCAACAGGACAGAAAGGACTATTTCATAATAAAGTAGCAATTCACTAAGAAGACAGAAATAATACATTTTATGTATCCACCACCAACAGCTCTGATAAAAATATCACAAAACTTGGCAAATTCACTGAGGGAGGCTTTAACAAATCTTGGTACAGTAGGGTTGTTGTAACAAAATACCAGTGGGTATTTCTGATCAATGGGCAGCTTATAAACCACAGAAATTTATTCCTCACAGTTTTGGAGGCTGGAAGTCAGAAATCCGGGTGCCAGCACTTTCAGGTGAGGACCTTCTTCCCAGGGGCAGACCTTGCATACCCATACGGCAGAAGGGGCCAAAGAAGCTTTCCAGTCTCTCACAGGGGCACTAATCCCACTCAGGGAAGGTTTGCCCTCAGGACCTAATACCATCACCTTGGGGGCTACATACAGATTTCTATGTAAGAAATCAAAATATGAAGCAGGTAAAAAACAAGGACAAAGCATTTGAAAGACTCATTAATAAGCTACATTATATATAAAATGTATATATACACACATTTATATATATACATTAACAGACAATACACATTCTTTTCAAATATATATTTGAATATTCACAAATACTAATCACATATTATTAGACCATGAAAAAAATCTCATCACAGTCCAAAAGAAAAACCGACACAAGCCAAATCTGCTAGCCGAACTGCAAGGGAACTGGAAATTAACAACCAAAAGCTAAAGACAGATATTTACTTGCAAATGTAAAATGTCTTTTTCTTAATCCAAGAGGATCTAAAACTGGGTATTTTTAACTAATTAGGAATGAACAGTGCAAAGATGACTATAGACTAAATAGAGCGAAATGTAGTCAAAGCCACAATGTAGGCAGGTTATCTTTCAGGAGCTTAATATACAGTGAACATATCAAGTGATTCAAAAATATCATTATGTAAAATTTCTCTTCTTGCCAGCCTTGCTCTATGAAGTAGTAATACACATAGGTAAATTTGGGAGCGGGCTCCATCCCACCCCTCAAGCACTGTGCAGGGAGGGCTACAAGCAAGGAACTCTGGCTACAACGCCAGCTTTGCCACTCCAAAATCAGCCACGTGCCCTGCATGGGCTATTCAAATGCTTTGAGTCTCCATTTCTGTGGCTATAATATTAGGAGGATGGGCTAAATTAGATATCTCTAAGGTTTCTTCTGATTTTCAGAATTAAATCCCTCTAAATGCAGAAGCTCTTTGAGTTAACCTATTTGAAAGCCAAGATCCTGTGTCAGGCGCATTTCGCTGCTCTACAGGAGACAGCACACCACACATTAACCTTTCCTTAACGACAGTCACCTGAGTATTTTCTACAGTACCTGTGCTTTAAAACAGACACCACAATTCAAAAGTGAGAATAAGATAAATTCCTGCTTTCAAGGAGCACTTCCTTTTCATTTGCCAAGTGATTTCTCAATTTAGTAAGACAGGTTATTTTGGGGATGGAGGGAGGAAGAAAGAGAATGAGTCTCTTCTTTTTGTGGAAAATACTGGTGTTAAAAACTAAAAAGGTTTATTGCTGCAAAATCAGGTATTTCAGTGATTTTTAAAGTCCACTGATGAGACTTTTAAAAAAGAATCTGATCATCAAACATTTCTTGAGTAGTTCATCCTTGACTTCAAATGTTACCAAGCATATAGATCTGCTCTCCACTTCCACAGGAAGACCACTAGATGCCCAAACCATCTCTTGTTCAAGAGTTAATAATTGATTCTAGAAACTAAACGACTGGTGGCTCAGTGGTAAAGAATCCACCTGACAATGTAGGAGATGCAGGTTTGATCCCTCGGCCAGGAAGATCCCTGAAGAAGGAAATGGCAACCCACTCCAGTACTCTTGCCTGAGAAATCCCATGGACAGAGGAGCCTGGCAAACAAAAGTCCATGAGGTCGCAAAAGAATCAGACACCACTCAGCGACTAAACAAAAACAAACTCACAAAACACAGCCAACCATAAAACTATTTTTAAAAAGATTACAAACTCAGTGCCCCCAACCCTGCAGCAGGCCACTGCCATCCCACACCTCCGCCAGAGACTTCTGGATACTCAGACGAACAAGCACAATCTATGAGACATAAAAGGGAAGTTTGCAATATCCATCGTTGTTTCTTCACCGAGGATACGCTCACTTGTGGGAAAGCTGAGAAGATTCTACAAGTGCATGGACATAAAAGATGATGCAGCTGAGAACAAGATGGTGGAGGAGTAGGTGGACGTGGAGTACATCTCTCTCCATCAATACATCAGGAATACACCTTCAGACACAGAAGTGCATGCAGAACACCAGCTGAGAGCGGTCAGGAGAACCTGACCAGCGAACCTCGCAAAACTCAGTAGGATGAAGGAACTGCAGGGAAAAACAGGAGTATTACTAGGACTGGACCTGCCCTCAGCAGGTGGGGGAACTGAGGCAGGGGTCCAATCCCCACACTGGGGCAACTGTCTGAGTCAGAGGAGAAACATTTAAGGCTGAGAGTGAAACAGCTGATCTGTGGCAGCCTAAATGGAATGAGAATCAGACAGTCCTTGCTGCAGCCATACATACCCTGGACAAGGCCCTGCATCCCTAGAAGGTGCAGTGGCTGGGAGCTGAACCTTAGGGATTGTGGAGCAATCCCAGGACGAGGGCTGCTGTCGACTGTGGAGAGACGGACCAAGCGGATGTGAGGGAGGAGACTGTGGTGGGAAATGCCTGTGGAGGAAAGCCAGGCAGCCAGGGAAGCAAGGCGATCCTGCTGAGTCATGCGGAGGGGGTGTAGCCATCACCATAGCCTCTCTCCCCCCACATGCCAGCATCAGCAGCTGAACGAGAGAGGGGCTGGGCTGTCAAGCACCTGATGCACCAAACTACAGAGTAGCACCCCACCCAGGGTGCCCCTTTAAGTGCCTGATACGCTGAACTACAGAGTAGGACCCCACCCAGGATGCCCCTTTAAGTGCCTGATGCACCAAACTACACAGTAGGACCCCACCCAGGGTGCCCCTTTAAGTGCCTGATGCACCAAACTACAGAGTAGGACCCCACCCAGGGTGCCCCTTTAAGTGCCTGACACGCCAATCTACAGAGAAGGGCCCCAGGTAAGGGAGCCCTCTAAGTGCCTGAAGAGGAAGAGCTATGGAGAAAGACTAGCCAAAGAAGCTGTCGCATGACCAGCTACAAGAGGCTCAAAAAAGACTCTGATAGGGCCATAACTCCTGCAGCTGAGAAGTCCCATGTCCCTGTACACCTGGCACCACCAGGGTCCCCACAACCCAAGCAGCTGAGTCACCTTCACGCTCAACTCTCACTGGGGCAGAGCTGTCACAGGCAAAAAAGAAAGTCTTGTGTCTACGGATGCAGGGTCGCTTCAGTCGTGTCCTGCTCTTTGTGACCCTGTGGACTGTGGCCTGCCAGGCTTCTCTGTCAGGGGGGTTTCTCCAGGCAAGAAGACTGGAGCGTACTGGCCAATACTGGTTGCCATACCCTTCTGCTGCTGCTGCTGCTGCTGCTGCTAAGTCGCTTCAGTCACGTCCGACTCTGTGCGACCCCATAGACGGCAGCCCACCAGGCTCCCCTGTCCCTGGGATTCTCCAGGCAAGAACAACTGGAGTGGGTTGCCATTTCTTTTTCCAATGCATTAAAGTGAAAAGTGAAAGTGAAGTCACTCAGTCCTGTCTGACTCTTCGCGACCCCATGGACTGCAGCCCACCAGGCTCCTCTGTCCATGGGATTTTCCAGGCAAGAGTACTGGAGTGGGATGCCGTTGCCTTCTCCAGCCATGCCCTTCTAGAGCACTGCATTTCCTGCTGCCCTAGCTGCCAACTCACCTGGTGCTGCCAGAACCCCTGCGCCCCAAGCAGCTGCACCACCTCCGCACCTGGCCCTCACAGGGGCAAACCCAAGTCCGCCAGGGCAGCCCCAGGAGCAAAACCCAGTGGACGACCCAAAGGCAGTGTGACTAAGGAAGAAGACCCAAAACCTTCCCACCAGCTGTACAAGCTGCAGATTAAATCCAGACAATCAACCAGGCAGACTCTGTGTCTACAGAAGATATAAAAGGACACTGAGCACTCCCACAAAAGAAAATGCACTAGTTGTGATAGCTGTGGACACTGAGGTCAAGAACACACAGGAGCAGGACCAGATTAGAATCTGAGCTGCCCCCACAGCAGGTCCAGAGGCCAGCAGTGTTGGAGGGCATCCTAGGGAGGTGAGGGGGACTGAGACTCCCAGCGAGGGAAAGGACGCGGACAGCAGTGACTCAGGAAACGTTTATTATTCTTATGTTTTGACTGGTTCTGTACTTTCTTTTGGACTTTTTTTTTTCTTTACTTCTTCTCCCACCCCCAACTCTGTTGTAGTTGTCGATTTTATTGGCACTGTGAAATCTAATTAAGCTTTTGAGGTTTTTTTTTTTTTCCAAGCACACTATATCTTGTTGTTAATAACCTCTGCCTCTATGTTGTCTTTTGCAGTTCTGTGGAGTTTTCCTTTTTCTTCCCTCTTCTTTTTCTTTTTTCTTTTTTTAATTTCTAATTTTAATTCTTAATTTTTAAAACTTATTTTTTCTATATTTATTCCTTCGTTTGCTTTTCCTACTGTTCTTTTCCCCTTGCAGTTAATCTTTAATGTTATATATAACTTATTTATCTACTTTTATTTAACTTTGCATATCTATTCTTTCTTTCCTTTCCTCTCAATTGTTAGTTTTGTTCCATTGCTTTATTCCCCCCTTGGCACCTTGCTTTAGTTTTGTTTTCCAGTTTGTGTTTTAGTTACTTTTGTTCTTAACTGGTAGATATAATTTTTGGTTTCCTTTATTCGCCAGGTCAATCTATTGCACTTTATTTTTGTTGGACTGTTTTGATTTTGGTTATGGATGTATATGTGTATGTATATATTCCATTATTTTAATTATCATTTGCCTGATTTTGTAACTGCCATTTGTTTGGGGTTCATCTTTGGTTTCTCCTTATTGGGTATGTGTTTTAATCTCAATGCCATAACTAACCACTTGTGGAATATTCCTTCCTGACCAGAGATCAAGCCCTAAGCCTTTGGAGAGGGAGCACTGACTCCAAGACCCCAGACTACCAGAGAACTAACCCTAGGGAGTATCAAATAGTGAGAACTCTCACTATTTGAGAACTCACACAAAGGAAACCACTTGAATACAAGAGCCGGCATCACCCAAGCAACAGTAGCACCCTGTGCAGTTGTAGGAGATGCAGGTTTGATCCCTCGGCCAGGAAGATCCCTGAAGAAGGAAATGGCAACCCACTCCAGTACTCTTGCCTGAGAAATCCCATGGACAGAGGAGCCTGGCAAACAAAAGTCCATGAGGTCGCAAAAGAATCAGACACCACTCAGCGACTAAACAAAAACAAACTCACAAAACACAGCCAACCATAAAACTATTTTTAAAAAGATTACAAACTCAGTGCCCCCAACCCTGCAGCAGGCCACTGCCATCCCACACCTCCGCCAGAGACTTCTGGATACTCAGACGAACAAGCACAATCTATGAGACATAAAAGGGAAGTTTGCAATATCCATCGTTGTTTCTTCACCGAGGATACGCTCACTTGTGGGAAAGCTGAGAAGATTCTACAAGTGCATGGACATAAAAGATGATGCAGCTGAGAACAAGAT
Source organism: Cephalophus harveyi (assembly GCA_006410635.1). Taxonomy (NCBI): domain Eukaryota; kingdom Metazoa; phylum Chordata; class Mammalia; order Artiodactyla; family Bovidae; genus Cephalophus; species Cephalophus harveyi. Next base: position 68,688 of record SJYT01016407.1, on the reverse strand, counting down.
GGTGGAGGAGTAGGTGGACGTGGAGTACATCTCTCTCCATCAATACATCAGGAATACACCTTCAGACACAGAAGTGCATGCAGAACACCAGCTGAGAGCGGTCAGGAGAACCTGACCAGCGAACCTCGCAAAACTCAGTAGGATGAAGGAACTGCAGGGAAAAACAGGAGTATTACTAGGACTGGACCTGCCCTCAGCAGGTGGGGGAACTGAGGCAGGGGTCCAATCCCCACACTGGGGCAACTGTCTGAGTCAGAGGAGAAACATTTAAGGCTGAGAGTGAAACAGCTGATCTGTGGCAGCCTAAATGGAATGAGAATCAGACAGTCCTTGCTGCAGCCATACATACCCTGGACAAGGCCCTGCATCCCTAGAAGGTGCAGTGGCTGGGAGCTGAACCTTAGGGATTGTGGAGCAATCCCAGGACGAGGGCTGCTGTCGACTGTGGAGAGACGGACCAAGCGGATGTGAGGGAGGAGACTGTGGTGGGAAATGCCTGTGGAGGAAAGCCAGGCAGCCAGGGAAGCAAGGCGATCCTGCTGAGTCATGCGGAGGGGGTGTAGCCATCACCATAGCCTCTCTCCCCCCACATGCCAGCATCAGCAGCTGAACGAGAGAGGGGCTGGGCTGTCAAGCACCTGATGCACCAAACTACAGAGTAGCACCCCACCCAGGGTGCCCCTTTAAGTGCCTGATACGCTGAACTACAGAGTAGGACCCCACCCAGGATGCCCCTTTAAGTGCCTGATGCACCAAACTACACAGTAGGACCCCACCCAGGGTGCCCCTTTAAGTGCCTGATGCACCAAACTACAGAGTAGGACCCCACCCAGGGTGCCCCTTTAAGTGCCTGACACGCCAATCTACAGAGAAGGGCCCCAGGTAAGGGAGCCCTCTAAGTGCCTGAAGAGGAAGAGCTATGGAGAAAGACTAGCCAAAGAAGCTGTCGCATGACCAGCTACAAGAGGCTCAAAAAAGACTCTGATAGGGCCATAACTCCTGCAGCTGAGAAGTCCCATGTCCCTGTACACCTGGCACCACCAGGGTCCCCACAACCCAAGCAGCTGAGTCACCTTCACGCTCAACTCTCACTGGGGCAGAGCTGTCACAGGCAAAAAAGAAAGTCTTGTGTCTACGGATGCAGGGTCGCTTCAGTCGTGTCCTGCTCTTTGTGACCCTGTGGACTGTGGCCTGCCAGGCTTCTCTGTCAGGGGGGTTTCTCCAGGCAAGAAGACTGGAGCGTACTGGCCAATACTGGTTGCCATACCCTTCTGCTGCTGCTGCTGCTGCTGCTGCTAAGTCGCTTCAGTCACGTCCGACTCTGTGCGACCCCATAGACGGCAGCCCACCAGGCTCCCCTGTCCCTGGGATTCTCCAGGCAAGAACAACTGGAGTGGGTTGCCATTTCTTTTTCCAATGCATTAAAGTGAAAAGTGAAAGTGAAGTCACTCAGTCCTGTCTGACTCTTCGCGACCCCATGGACTGCAGCCCACCAGGCTCCTCTGTCCATGGGATTTTCCAGGCAAGAGTACTGGAGTGGGATGCCGTTGCCTTCTCCAGCCATGCCCTTCTAGAGCACTGCATTTCCTGCTGCCCTAGCTGCCAACTCACCTGGTGCTGCCAGAACCCCTGCGCCCCAAGCAGCTGCACCACCTCCGCACCTGGCCCTCACAGGGGCAAACCCAAGTCCGCCAGGGCAGCCCCAGGAGCAAAACCCAGTGGACGACCCAAAGGCAGTGTGACTAAGGAAGAAGACCCAAAACCTTCCCACCAGCTGTACAAGCTGCAGATTAAATCCAGACAATCAACCAGGCAGACTCTGTGTCTACAGAAGATATAAAAGGACACTGAGCACTCCCACAAAAGAAAATGCACTAGTTGTGATAGCTGTGGACACTGAGGTCAAGAACACACAGGAGCAGGACCAGATTAGAATCTGAGCTGCCCCCACAGCAGGTCCAGAGGCCAGCAGTGTTGGAGGGCATCCTAGGGAGGTGAGGGGGACTGAGACTCCCAGCGAGGGAAAGGACGCGGACAGCAGTGACTCAGGAAACGTTTATTATTCTTATGTTTTGACTGGTTCTGTACTTTCTTTTGGACTTTTTTTTTTCTTTACTTCTTCTCCCACCCCCAACTCTGTTGTAGTTGTCGATTTTATTGGCACTGTGAAATCTAATTAAGCTTTTGAGGTTTTTTTTTTTTTCCAAGCACACTATATCTTGTTGTTAATAACCTCTGCCTCTATGTTGTCTTTTGCAGTTCTGTGGAGTTTTCCTTTTTCTTCCCTCTTCTTTTTCTTTTTTCTTTTTTTAATTTCTAATTTTAATTCTTAATTTTTAAAACTTATTTTTTCTATATTTATTCCTTCGTTTGCTTTTCCTACTGTTCTTTTCCCCTTGCAGTTAATCTTTAATGTTATATATAACTTATTTATCTACTTTTATTTAACTTTGCATATCTATTCTTTCTTTCCTTTCCTCTCAATTGTTAGTTTTGTTCCATTGCTTTATTCCCCCCTTGGCACCTTGCTTTAGTTTTGTTTTCCAGTTTGTGTTTTAGTTACTTTTGTTCTTAACTGGTAGATATAATTTTTGGTTTCCTTTATTCGCCAGGTCAATCTATTGCACTTTATTTTTGTTGGACTGTTTTGATTTTGGTTATGGATGTATATGTGTATGTATATATTCCATTATTTTAATTATCATTTGCCTGATTTTGTAACTGCCATTTGTTTGGGGTTCATCTTTGGTTTCTCCTTATTGGGTATGTGTTTTAATCTCAATGCCATAACTAACCACTTGTGGAATATTCCTTCCTGACCAGAGATCAAGCCCTAAGCCTTTGGAGAGGGAGCACTGACTCCAAGACCCCAGACTACCAGAGAACTAACCCTAGGGAGTATCAAATAGTGAGAACTCTCACTATTTGAGAACTCACACAAAGGAAACCACTTGAATACAAGAGCCGGCATCACCCAAGCAACAGTAGCACCCTGTGCAGGACACCTCATCTAAACAGCATACAAAACAAATACAAACCCAGTCATCAGCAAACAGGATTACCACCTCACTCAGCCTCGCCCGTAAGAGGAAAAACACAAACAACTCAGCATAAATCTCACCCTATACGAAGCTTACACAAACTACGGCACCAATCTTAAGGGGGAAGAAACCAAAAGGAAGAAAGAATTCAACCCTGAAGCCTGGGAAAAGGAGACCTCACTGTTTTTTTAAAAAAAGAAAAGGCAGAAAAATACTGCACAGATGAAAGAACAAACTAGAAACACAGAAGTCCAAATAAATGAAGAGGAAGCAGGCAAACTTCTGGAAGAAGAATTCAGAATAATGACAGTAAAGATGATCAAAAACCTTGAAAACAAAATGGAGAAAATGCAAGAATTAACAAAGACCTAGAAGATTTAAAAGAATAAACAAACACAGACAAACAACACAATTACTGAAATTAAAAATACTCTAGAAGGAATCGATAGCAGAATATCTGAAGCAGAAGAACAAATCAGTGAGCTGGAAGATAAAATGGTGGAAATAACTTCTGAAGAGCAGAATAAAGTAAAAAGAATGAAAAGAACTGAAGATAGTCTCAGAGACCTTTGGGACAATATCAAATGCACCAAAATTCGAATTACAGGGGTCCCAGAAGAAGAGAAAAAAAGAGGGTATGAGAAAATTTTTGAAGAAATTATAGTTGAAAATTTCCCCAACATGGAAAAGGAAATAGTCAATCAAATCCAAAAGGTGCAAAGAGTTCCATACAAGATAAACCCAAGGAGAAACACACCAAGACACATACTAATCAATCTAACGATTAAACACAAAGAAAGAATATTAAAAGCGGCAAGGGAAAAGCAACAAGTAATATCAGAGAAGAGAAAGAAATAAAAGGAATCCAGATTGGAAAATAAGTAAAGCTCTCACTGTTTGCAGATGACATGATACTGTACATAGAAAACCCTAAAGATACTATCAGAAAATTACTAGAGCTAATCAATGAATTTAGCAAAGTCACAGGATACAAAATCAATACACAGAAGTCACTTGCATTTTTATATACTAACAATGAAAAATCAGAAAAAGAAATTAAGGAGTCAATCCTATTCACCATTGCAACAAAAAGAATAAAATATCTAGGAATACCTAAGGAGATAAAATATCTAGGAATACCTAAGGAGACAAAAGAACTGTACACAGAAAATTATAAGACACTAATGAAAGAAATCAAAGATGACACAAATAGATGGAGAGATATTCTATGATCCTGGGTAGGAAGAATCAATATTGGGAAAATGACTATACTACCAAATGCAATCTACAGATTCAACGCGATCCCTATCAAACTACCAAAGGCATTTTTCACAGAACTAGAATAAAAAATTTCACAATTCATATGGAAACACAAAAGACCCTGAATAGCCAAAGCAGTGTTGAAAAAGAAGAAAGGAGTTGGAGGAATCAATCTTCCTGACTTCAGATTATACTACAAAGCTACCGTCATCAAGATAGTATGGTACTGGCACAAAAACAGAAATTTAGACCAATGGAACAAGATAGAAAGCCCAGAAATAAATCCATGCAACTATGGGTACCTTATTTTTGACCAAGGAGGCAAGAATATACAATGGGGCAAAGACAGCCTCTTCAGTAAGTGATGCTGGGAAAACTGGACAGCTACATGTTAAAGAATGAAATTAGAACACTTCCTAACACCAAACACAAAGATGAACTCAAAATGGATTAAAGACCTAAATATAAGGCCAGAAACTAGAAAACTCAGAGGAAAACACTGGCAGAACACTCAATGACATATATCAAAGCAAGATCCTCTATGACCCACTCCTAGAGTAATGGAAATAAAAACAAAAGTAAACAAGTGGGACCTGATTACACTTAAAAGCTTTAGCACAGCAAAGGAAACTATAAGCAAGGTGAAAAGACAACCCTCTGAATGGGAGAAAATAGCAGCAAATGAAAAACTGACAAAGGATTAATTTCCAAAATATACAAGCAGCTCATACAACTCAATGCCAGAAAAACAAACAACCCAATCAAAAAGTGGGAAAAAGACCTAAATAGACATTTCGCCAAAGACATACAGATGGCTAACAAACACATTGCTCATTGCTAGAGAAATGCAAATCAAAACTACAATGAGATATCACCTCACACCAGTCTGAATGGCTATCATCCAAAAGTCTACAAACAATAAATGCTGGAGAGAGTGTGGAGAAAAGGGAACCCTCTTGCACTGTTGGTGGGAATGTAAACTGATACAACCATTATGGAAGATGGTATGGAGATTTCCTTAAAGAACTAGGACTAAAAGCACCATATGACCCAGCAATCCCACTCCTAGGTATATACCCTGCTGCTGCTGCTGCTGCTAAGTCGCTTCAGTCGTGTCCGACTCTGTGCGACCCCATAGACGGCAGCCCACCAGGCTCCCCCGTCCCTGGGATTCTCCAGGCAAGAACACTGGAGTGGGTTGCCGTTTCCTTCTCCATTGTGTGAAAGCGAAAAGTGAAAGTGAAGTCGCTCACTCGCGACCGACTCCTAGCGACCCCATGGACTGCAGCCTACCAGGCTCCTCCATCCATGGGATTTTCCAGGCAAGAGTACTGGAGTGGCTTGCCATTGCCTTCTCCGGGTATATACCCTGAGGAAACCAAAATTGAAAAAGACCCATGTATCCCATTGTTCACTGCAGCACTATTTACAATAGCAAGAACATGGAAGCAATCTAGACGTCCATCAACAGATGAATGGATAAAGAAGTTGTGGTACATATACACAATGGAATATTACCCAGCCATCAATAGGAAGGCATTTGAGTCAGTTCTGATGAGGTGGATGAACCTAGAGCCTATTATACAGAGTGAAGTAAGTCAGAAAGAGAAAGATAAATATTGTATACTTATGCACATATACGGGCTTCCCTGGTGGCTCAGAGGTTAAAGCGTCTGCCTCTGATGCGGGAGACCTGGGTTCGATCCCTGGGTCGGGAAGATCCCCTGGAGAAGGAAATGGCAATCCACTCCAGTATTCTTGCCTGGAGAATCCCATGGGCGGAGAAGCCTAGGAGGTTACAGTCCACGGGGTCGCAAAGAGTCGGACACGACTGAGCAACTTCACCTCACCTCATGCACATATACGGAGAAGGCAATAGCACCCCACTCCAGTACTGTTGCCTTGAAAATCCCATGGACGGAGGAGCCTGGTAGGCTGCAGTCCATGGGGTTGCTCAGTCGGACACAACTGAGCGACTTCACTTTGACTTTTCACTTTCATGCATTGGATACGGAAATGGCAACCCACTCCAGTATTCTTGCCTGGAGAATCCCAGGGATGGGGGAGCCTGGTGGGCTGCCGTCTGTGGGGTCGCACAGAGTCAGACACCACTGAAGCGACTTGGCAGCATGCACATATACAGAATCTGGAAAAAATGGTACTGAAGAATTTATTTGCAAGGCTGCAAAGGAGAAACAGACATAGAGAATAGACTTATGGACACAGGGAGAGGTCAGAAGAGGGTGAGATGTATGGAGAGAGTAACATGGAAACTTACACTACATATAAAAGACAGCCAATGGAAATCTGCTATATGTCTCAGGAAACTCAAACAGCTGCTCTGTATCAACCTAGAAGTGTGAAGTGGGGAGGAAGATGAGAGGAAGGTTGAAAAGGGAGGGGATATATGTATACCTATGGCTGATTCACATTGAGATTTGACAGAAAACAAGAAAATTCTGTAAAGCAATTATCCTTCAATGAAAAAAATAAATTTTTACAAAAGATTACATACATTTAATGTCAAATGCCATATAATAAAATTCAGTTCAGTTCAGTTCAGTCGCTCAGTCGTGTCCGACTCTTTGTGACCCCATGAATCGCAGCACACCAGGCCTCCCTGTCCATCACCAACTCCCGGAGTTCACTCAGACTCGCATCCATCAAGTCAGTGATGCCACCCAGCCATCTCATCCTCTGTCGTCCCCTTCTCCTCCTGCCCCCAATCCCTCCCAGCATCAAAGTTTTATCCAATGAGTCAACTCTTCGCATGAGGTGGCCAAAGTACTGGAGTTTCAGCTTTAGCAACACTCCTTCCAAAGAAATCCCAGGGCTGATCTCCTTCAGAATGGACTGGTTGGATCTCCTTGCAGTCCAAGGGACTCTCAAGAGTCTTCTCCAACACCACAGTTCAGGAGCATCAATTCTTCGGCACTCAGCCTTCTTCACAGTCCAACTCTCACATCCATACATGACCACTGGAAAAACCATAGTCTTGACTAGACAGACCTTAGTCGGCAAAGTAATGTCTCTGCTTTTGAAAATGCTATCTAGGTTGGACATAACTTTTCTTCCAAGGAGTAAGCGTCTTCTAATTTCATGGCTGCAATCACCATCTGCAGTGATTTTGGAGCCCCAAAAAAATAAAGTCTGACACTGTTTCCACTGTTTCCCCATCTATTTCCCATGGAGTGATGGGACCGGATGCCATGATCTTCGTTTTCTGAATGTTGAGCTTTAAGCCAACTTTTTCACTCTCCTCTTTCACTTTCATCAAGAGGCTTTTGAGTTCCTCTTCACTTTCTGCCATAAGGGTGGTGTCATCTGCATATCTGAGGTTATTGATATTTCTCCCGGCAATCTTGATTCCAGCTTGTGTTTCTTCCAGTCCACCGTTTCTCATGATGTACTCTGCATAGCAGATAAATAAGCAGGGTGACAATATAAAGCCTTGACGTACTCCTTTTCCTATTTGGAACCAGTCTGTTGTTCCATGTCCAGTTTTAACTGTTGCTTCCTGACCTGCATACAGATTTCTCAAGAGGCAGGTCAGGTGGTCTGGTATTCCCATCTCTCTCAGAATTTTCCACAGTTTATTGTGATCCACACAGTCAAAGGCTTTGACATAGTCAATAAAGCAGAAATAGATGTTTTTCTGGAACTCTCCTGCTTTTTCCATGATCCAGTGGATGTTGGCAATTTGATCTCTGGTTCCTCTGCCTTTTCTAAAACCAGCTTGAACATCAGGAAGTTCACGGTTCATGTATTGCTGAAGCCTGGCTTGGAGAATTTTGAGCATTACTTTACTAGCATGTGAGATGAGTGCAATTGTGCAGTAGTTGGAGCATTCTTTGGCAGTGCCTTTCTTGGGATTGGAATGAAAATTGCCCTTTTCCAGTCCTGTGGCCACTGCTGAGTTTTCCAAATTTGCTGGCATATTGAGTGCAGCACTTTCACAGCATCATCTTTCAGGATTTGAAATAGCTCTACCGGAATTCCATCACCTCCACTACAGTATCTTAATTCAACCAGAATTTTAATTCATCCTAAATTTATTTTTGGATTTTGCATTTGTACCTAGTTTTAAAAATCGAAGTGAAAAGGACAAGGAAGTAAGACAAAGAGGAATATTTTCTATCCAGCCAAAGCTAACTGTCTCAAAGAAAGATCCTCATCTTTCTGCCAGTTCACAATAAATGTGAGAAAACAATTCAATCTTCACTTGAAAAAAATCTCATCTATTTGATATATAACAGCAGATAAGGAAAAGGAATATTTGAGGTACAAAGCTCAAGTGTCAATCTGAATTCTTGTGCCAGATTGCATGGAAAAATCCCTGATCACACTTTGTACATGAAAGGTCTGACAATAAAGTAGTAAAATCAATTCTTCAAAGCCACGAGAAAAGAAATCTCATTACATATTCAAAACATATACTTCTAGAAAGACAAGTCAGTCACTTTCAGTTCTAGAACTAGGCTAGCATTTAGCATTTAAGTAAAAATACTGAGCAGCTGGTTTCATTTTGTTGTTGTTACTGTTGAAATACAGCTGATTTATAATGTTGTGTTAGTTGCAGGTGTACAGCAAAGTGATTCAGTTACATAGATTTTTTCAGGTTATTTTCCACTATAGGTTACTGAAAGATATTGGACATAGCTCAGTGTGCTGCACAGTAAATCCTCACCACTTACCTCTTTTATGCCGAGTAGTTCGTCACTGTTGGGTGACTTCACTTTTTAATTTATTTTTGGGTTGCTATTAAACTGTTAACTCTGTTTAAAATTTATTTATTTTTAATGCTTCCAAAATGATATATTTTTGAGCAAATAGTTAAAAATTCAGTTCCAAAAACAAAAATCAACCCCACAGCAAATTTTTCAATTTGGTATCTCTCAGGCTCACAAAGTGCCAGAGAGAAGTTCCTCAAAGAATACTGGTTGAGTAAATGAAAAGTTAGAGAGGTATATTCAAAAGCTACCAGCAATTCATGAGATCAAAGAAAAAGTTAGTCACTCAGTCGTGTACAACTTTTTGCGACCCCATGGACTGTATCCAGGCTCCTGTGTCCATGGGATTTCCCAGGCAAGAATACTGGAGTCAGTTATCATTCCATTCTCCAGGGGATCTTTCCAACCCAAGGATCGAACCTGGGTCTCTGGCATTGTGGGCAGATTCTTTACCATTTGAGCCACTAGATAGAAACTCATGGGAAAGGGAAACAAATAAACAGATGATCAACATGATACGTAATTAAAACTATGCTCAGAAATTACCTTCTACCAACCACACTGGCAAAAATTCAAAATAATTTGTTGGTGATGCTGTGGAGAAATAAGCACCTTCGTGCACTGCTGGTGGGAGTTCAAACTGATACAGCTTTTTCAGAGGGAAATGTGACAACAGCTATCAAAACTGCACAGGCATATACTCTTGGTGACGTGGCTAGCAAACTTCTAGAAACTTATGCTATAGATATACTGATACATTAACACATGTGTGAAGGTTAGATGTGTATGTGTATATGCATGCATGTGTGGTGTACATATATGCTCACCACAGTACAGCAGCACCAGCAAAAGGTTTCAAAAAATGTAAATGTCCATCATAAAAGGTATGATATGCTACTGTTTATGGCAAAAAATAAATATACTTTAATAGTAATATATTTATAAACGTGTGTACGCATGCACATGTATATAAAAGGATAGGCAAGCAACATTGGTTGACTCAGGGGTAGAGAACCAGTGGCTGAGGGACAAGGATGACAGGTAGACTGTGTATCTTTGAAGGTATTTTATACCACTAAACCACTCAGAAATAACTTTTAAATATTATCTTTAGTTAGATCATGAAATGTATGTTTCTAAGGAATTTTCTCTTCTCATATCATAAATTCAAAAGAAAACCTCAATAAAATGTTTTCCATCAATTCTCTGTTTTAATTACTATTAAGACTCACTTCTTTGTATATCTTTCAAGTAAATTTCAATTCCTAAAACCACACACACATTTCTACATGGAAATCTAAGAGGCATAATCCTGATTAAAAACCTAAAGAAAGAGAAAGAAGGTATACTTACCCTGTCCATATAAAAACTACAGAGAAAGGCTGAGAGCTGTAAAGCTATAGAAAATGCAAGCTGCTCACCAAGTGGAACCTGAACACGTAATACTCAATACAACATCAAGTCTTTGAAATTTTTTTTTTCATTGAAATTATAGCTACAAATAAGGATTATCAGAGCAAAAAAGAAGAGAAAGGATCTCTAAAACAGTACTCAATTACATTGTTGTTGTTTAGTCACTCAGTTCTGTCCAACTCTTTGCGACCCCATGAACTGCAGCACGCCAGGCTTCCCTGCCCTTCACTATCTCCCAGCATGCCAGGGTTCCCTGTCCTTCACCATCTCCCAGAATTTGCTCAGTCTCATGTCCACTGAGTCAGTGATGCCATCCAACCATCTTATCCTCTGTCACCTCTTTCTCCTCTAGGCCTCAATCTTTCCCACCAGCATCAGGGTATCTTTCCCACCAGCATCCAATAAGCCAGCTCTTTGCATCAGGTGGCCAAAGTACTGAAGCTTCAGCATCAGTCCTCCCAATGAATATTCAGGGTTGATTTCCTTTAGCATTGACTTGTTTGATCTCTTTGCTATTCACAGGTTTCTCAAGTGTCTTCTCCAGCACCACCATATGTAACTAGCATAATTTCCTAGTACTACTGACCCAGAGCCATATTTTCTGTAACATTTGGGCCTGAAACTTCAGGGTTACTGGGCCCACCACCAGAGATTCTGGTTCAAGTATGGGGTGGGCTCAATAATTTGCATTCCTAACTAGTACCAGTGAAGCACCTGGCTGCTATGCCAGGATCACACTTTGAAAAGCACTCACCAAATAATTCCAAATAATTTCTTTTCTATAAAGAAAACTGAGCACAGAAGATTTGATGCTTTTGAACTGTGGTGTTGGAGAAGACTCTTGAGAGTCCCTTGGACTGCAAGGAGATACAAACAGTCCATCCTAAAGGAAATCAGTCCTGAATATTCATTGGAAGGACTGATGCTGAAGCTGAAACTCCAACACTCTGTCCACTGATGCGAAGAACTGACTCACTGGAAAAGACCCTGATGCTGGGAAAGATTGAAGGTGGGAGAAGGGGACGACAGAGGATGAGATGGTTGGATGCATCACCTACTCAATGGACATGAGTCTGAGCAAGCTCTGGGAGTTGGTGATAGACAGGGAAGTCTGGTATGCTGCAATCAGTGGGGTCACAAAGAGTCGGACACAACTGAGCGACTGAACGGAACCAAATAATCTGTTACAGACACTAAATGTCTTCAAAGTCAAAGTCAATGCATCACAGCCACAGGTGGTGGTTCTAACAGGCTCTATCTAAGCAACTTTATTCTATAGTCTTAATAATCACCTCTCAACTAAACCTCTTATTCAGACTGCTCTGTCTTACCTGCTAACCACCTAATTTTCAACTTTTACTTTCCTCACACTATTTTCTTCCCCTCCTATGTACATGTGCTTTTTATTAGTTTTGGCCATTTACATTTCTTTCCACCTGTAATGTGATGTGTCCTCATCTCCAGCCCCGGAAAAAAAACTTCCAGTGGAAATGCCCAAAATATAAGCACCAGGTACAGAAGTCTGCTTGGGTCAAGTCAAAGAGATTCAAGTCAAAAAGAAGGGTTATAAGAAAATTTACACATTTCTGAGATTAAAAAAAAAACAAAACCGTCTGTAAGGAAAATAAGGAAAAATTTCATTTGACATCTAGTGTTATACTGAAGAGAAATACTGAACGGCAAGTTACACTGCAAACATATGAACATAATTGGCTTTAAACACAAGCACACAAGGGAGGGGGTGCAAATGGGTACCAGGCCTGGAATTTAAATGCACATTTATTGAAAGCTTTATTGCTTTTAGGCATCAGAACTAAAGTATTATCATTGTTATGCTTATGACCAGCCAGAATCACATTTTGACAGATCCACAGAAATGTGGTACCAGCTTCATACAAAACACCTCCTTGCGAGAGGCAAATTGAAGGTAGACTGGAGCGATAAATCATCATTCTGAACCCTGGAACTAAACACAGCTCTTTAGACCAAATGTCCTTCAGGATCCCTTCTTGGAGAAGGGGCAAGAACTGAGGATCCCAGTTTTGTTTTGTAAAAGTGCAAGGCAGAGCAGACCCCAAGGAAAGAATGGAGCCAAGAACTCTCCAGGGAGATCTGGAAAGGAACAAATACTAATATATTAAAGTCTAAGACTTAGCAAAGACCTGACTCCTGGAAGAGCTGTGTGTAGAACAGACCAACCTTTGCTGGGACAAGCATCACTAGCAGGGCTTTTAAAGTCCTCCTTCAGAAACAGCAAGGCAGCTCAACCACTTTGTGCAAACTCCCACCACTCCCAATAGCCTGGTTCCTTTTAAAACCTATGTTTATTTCCCAAGGATACATCAAGATCTTCCAACCACCCCACACCCAAAACAGAATTAACTCGATGCCTGCCATTACACCACAGACCCAATCAGATCATGTCACCTCCTATTTTAAAACCTAGCAATGACTTCCCCTCACTAACAGAATGAAGTCTAAACACTTTACTCGCTTATGAATGAGGTCATTCACCTGTCTGCTGCAGTTCATGGGGTGGCAGAGAGTCTGACATGATAGCAACTGAACAACGAGGTCATTCATGACCTGGCTTCCTACCTTTGGCCCTGATCTTCCATCAAAAAGCCTCATCCTCCAGTCATGTGTATTTCCTCAAAAGCATCCTTTGGGCTCATACTTATATAAAAAGACATAAATGTCTCCACATTCCTCTCTGCTATTTCTGAAGCCTGGGCAGGGCAGCATCAGCAGCAAGAGCCACCATTCTACCATGGAGCTTTCGCAAGAGCTATATGCAGTGAGGAGATGTCGACTGAAATTATGTTTTAATTCTTCCAAGAAGCCAATATATACTAGATAACAAAACAGAAAAACAACAACAACGGCAAAGACTACAGGGGGAACAAGGCCAGTGGAAATCTTTGTTCATTCCCGTATTCTAACCAGAACAGTCAGGAGATGTTCTCTTTCAAACCTAGACAGTAGCCCTCACATCTCAAGGATACATAAGGGTCTCCTTAAAGTCATTATCTGAGTCATTATCTGGGGTAGTAGGTTCTCTACTGCCCCACTCTAGGGGAAGGTCACACAAACTGCCACCATATCTCAGCAGCTCCTAGTTTTCTGGAATAAAAAGGAGAGTGGGGAGAAGGTCTAAAATCTGCTCTTCTGGGTCTAATGGAATAAGGAAGCAAATACTTTTGCTAAATGGAAAAATACCATTCCACAATATGAGCAATGTATGTATGAAGCACAAGCAGGGAGATTTTGCTGAACTGAAGTAAAATTAAGAAGACAGGTTAGTTCCGAATCTTTTCAGTCTTTTTTCCTCTTTGTCGTCTCCTCTTAAATCTCAGGCTTTCTGAATTGTACATGAGTCCTAAGATCTTTAGAATTAAGACAAACAAATAAACACTGGAACAAAACTGACAAATAAAACATACCCCAAAGTAAGACTTAAGTCCAAAATCTTATTTCTTGAAACCACTCTCCCCTGACCCACAGTAAATGCCCTAAGCCCCCCCTCTCTAACTGCCCTACCTGAAGCAGGCATCAACCCCTTTTCCTCTCTGAAGACAGAAGAGCAGTAAGGTAGGGTCTTCTCCTCAGTGTCCTCAATGTAAACAACATTCTTAAAACACGTGCCTCTACCTTAGAAGATGACTGATTACCTGCTAAAACTCTGCCCTTAAAATCCATTTCCAGAAAGTCTGATATGAATGCAGGGATCACAGGGAGATCCTACAGGTACTTCCCACAGTGAATCATCTATACTTGGGATATAGCTCATGTCACAATACTGGCAGGTACAGCTTTCCCACCACTTTCTCTGATTAGTATAAATAATCAAGCATTAGAATCAGAATTTATTTTATTTGAGGAACAGAACACTGGTTACAAATCTAATATAGGAAAAGAAACTATATTTTTCAGGCAAGTTTCTACTGTTAAAAAGAGCCAGAACAACTTTCAGGAAGAAGAGCATTTGAAGACTTAGGAGTAAGTGGCTTCAAGACTAATTTTTAAAGTTACAGTAATCAAGAGAACATGATATTGGCATTAAGATACACAAAAAGATCAATGGCACAGAACAGAGCTCAGAAATAGAATCACACACATTTATGGGCAATTGATTTTCAGCAAAGGTGCAGAGGCAATTCAGTAAAGAATAACTTGTCAACAAATGAACTAAAATAACTGAATGCTAATAAGTAAAAAAAAAAAAAAAAAAAAAAAA
>SJYT01016407.1:10334-53849 GCA_006410635.1 Cephalophus harveyi | reverse complement strand
AAAAAAAAAAAAAAAAAAAAAAAACACCTGATCTATACTCCATGTTATATACCCAAAAAACGCAACAAAGTGGATCATAGCACAGACCTAGATGTAACCCATAAAACTGTAAAACTTCTACAAGATAACACAGAAGAAAATCTTTGTGTACCCGGGTTTGTCAAAGACGTCTAAAATACAACATCAGAAGCACAATCCATAAAAGAATAAATTAATAAAACAGATTTCATCAAAATTTAAAGCTTCTGCTCATTAGAAGATATTGTTACAAGAATGAAAACACAAACCAGAGACTGGCAGAAAATATTTTCAAAGCATGTATGTGATAAAGAACTTGTATCCAAAATAAACATTTCTCAGTACTCAACAGTAAGAAACCAAACAGTCCCAATTTAAAAGTGAGCAGGAAATTTTAACAGATACCTTGCCAAATAAGATATATGGATGGCAATAAGCAGATGAAAATATGCTCAACAATATTAGTCATTTAGAGAAATGCCAACTGATACCATGATGCATCTCTTCAGTTCAGTTCAGCCACTCAGTCATGTCTGACTCTCTGCAACCCCATGGACTATAGCATACCAGGCTTCCCATTCCTGGAGAATGCTCAAACCCATGTCCATTGAGTTGGTGATGCCATCCAACCATCTCATCATCTGTTGTCCCCTTCTCCTCCTGCCTTCAATCTTTCCCAGCATCAGGGTCTTTTCCAGTGAGTCAGTTCTTCGCATCAGATGGCCAAAGTACTGGGGCTTTAGCTTCAGTCCTTCCAATGAAGGACTGATTTCCTTTAGGATTGACTTGTTTGATCTCCTTGCTGTCCAAGGGACTCTCAAGTCATCTTCAACACCACAGTTCAAAAGCATCAATTCTTTGGTGCTCAGCTTTCTTCTCACATTCATACGTAACTACTGGAAAAACCACAGCTTTGACTAGACAGACATTTGTCAGCAAAGTAATGTCTCTGCTGTTCAATATGCTATCTAGGTTGGTCATAACTTTTCTTCCAAGGAGTAAGCATCTTTTAATTTCATGGCTGCAGTCACCATCTGCAGTGATTCTGGAACCCAAAAAAATAAAGTCTGACACTGTTTCCACTGTTTCCCCATCTATTTCCCATGAAGGGATGGGACCAGATGCCATGATCTTAGTTTTTTGAATACTGAGTTTTAAGCCAACTTTTTCACTCTCCTCTTTCACTTTCATCAAGAAGCTCTTTAGTTCCTCTTTGCTTTTTGCCTTTAGGGTGGCATCATCCGCATATCTGAGGTTACTGATATTTTTCCCTGCAGTCTTGACTCCAGCTTGTGCTTCATCCAGCCCAGCATTTTGCATGATGTACTCTGCATATTAAGTTAAATAAGCAAGGTGACAATATACAGCCTTGATGTACTCCTTTCCCAATTTGGAACCAGTCTGTTATTCCATCTCTGGTTCTAACTGCTGCTTCTTGACCTGCATACATCTCAGGAGGCAGGTTTGGTGGTCTGGTATTCCCATCTATTGAAGAATTCTCCAGTTTTTTGTGATCCACACAAAGGCTAAAATCACAACTGACGCCACTGAACAAGTGTTGGTCTGATCTGTGTGCCCCAAACTTCATAGGCTGAAGCCCTAACCCCCAGTACCTCAGAATATGTGGGTCTTTAAAGATGATTAAACTAAAACAAAGTTAGAGTGGGCCCTAATCCAATCTGACCCTACAAGAAGAGGAAACTTAGACACGAAACAAGACTACAAAGAAAAGACCGTGTGAAGAGGCAACAACAGAGCAGCAGTCACTTACAAAACAAGGAAAATGGCCTCAGGAGGCAGCAACTCTGCTAACACCTGGACCTTGGACTTCCTCCCTCAGGAACCACAAGGAAATTCATTTCTGTTGTTTAAGCCCCTCAGTCTACGGTGTTTGGTTATGGTGAAGTGATGTGAAGTTGCTCAGTTGTGTCCGACTCTTTGAGACCCCATGGACTGTAACCCACCAGGCTCCTCCATCCATGGAATTTTCCAGGCAAGAGTACTGGAGTGGGTTGCCATTTCCTTCTCCAGGGGATCTTCCTGACCCAGGGATCAAACCTAGGTCTCCTGCATTGCAAGCAGACGCAAACTGACTCAGCAAGGATCTGAAGCAACAGTAAATAACCCTGATGCAGCTCATGGAAATGCCAAATAGTAAAACCACTTTGGAAAATAATAACAATGTCTTAAAACCTTAAACATATACCTCCCATTTGATCTAGCCATTCCACAACTAGGTACTTAACCACCTAAAGAAAAAGCCCAAAGACTTGTACACAAGTGTTCACGGCATATTTATTTGTAATAGCGCCAAACTGGAAACAACCCAAGTATACATTAACAGATAAATGGATAGACAAACTAGTGTCTCTACAAGGGAATAATTCAGGCCAAAAAAAGGAATGAACTATTAATACTCCTAACAGTATGGCTGAGTCTGAAAGTAAGTATGATGAGTTAAAAAAAAAAAAAAAAAAAAGAGGACATAGTATATAATTTCATTAACATAAAATTCTAGAAAAGGTAAACCAATCTGTAGTGAAAAAGCAGATGAGTAGTTGCCTGGGGAAGGCATAATAAGGGGTTATAAAGGTGTACAAGGAAACTTTGAACAGTGATACATATGTTGATTATCTTAATTGTGACTCTCAAGGGTGATACACATTCCAAAACAAACCAAATTATATGCTTCAAATGTGCACAGTTTTCTGTAAGCCAATTATATTTCAATGAAACTTAAAAATCTAAATATGTGCATATTACATATTTAATACCACAAACGAAAAACAGACATAAAATCACCCATCAATAAAAGTTACTAATAAATTTATTTCAGGCCAGGACAGTTGGAGTAAGTAAAAAGTTAAGAATACAGAAAAATATTAAGCTGAGACACACAGGTGCATACTCATATCTATGCACTCACATATAACTATACATCATAAAAAGAGAACTATTCTTCTATTCAAGAAGTCACAACACTACACAAAGAGTGAAATATTAGACCAGTAGAGAACATCTTAACAAATTACAGAAAGAAGAAATGACTCAAACATTCTAATCATCATAAAATAAAACTGGAGATTTATGACAACAGCGAAGCCAACCAAAAATCCACAAACCTACCAGAATTTAAAATACTCTCTCATGAATAAATGTTAGACCAAAGGGGAAATCAAACACATAATTATAGATTATCTCAAAAATTATAATTAAACTTAAAACCATGTCAGAATCTACAGGTCACTACCAAATCTTTAATATGAGAAACTTCACAGTTTAAAGGTCTAAATAAGAATGAAATAAATTAATAAGTATACAAATGAAGAAGTCAGAAAAACAAAACAAAACATGAATCTAGGAAACCAGAGAAGAGGAATTACGAATGCCATCAACTGAAATCCACACAAAAAAAGGGCTGTGTCTAGAAATAAAATTCAATATAACCTGTAAGTCCCTAATCAGCCTACTCAAAAGCTAAAGAGAGGTCATAAATAAATACACATAACTAAAAATGAGCAAAAGAAAAGTGAAAAAAATTATAGGAGACTAATTTCTTAACTCAATGCTGATTATGAGAAAAAGGTCCAATGAATAAAGAGTCAGCAAAACTGATTCAAAGAATAATAACCATAAAAGGTTAATATCTTGCATGGAACAGAGAAAGCAAAAAAGCTACATTCCAAATATCAAATCCAGGCATTTCATGCATGATCTGTTACACAGTCAAGGAATAGGATGTTCTAAAGCTATTTAAAATGTTCACACGGACAGATGAAAGAAAAATTCCCAATTCCTTTTAAAAAGGAGAATAATAAAACACACAAATACACACACATACCACACATGAAAAGGCATGTTAATTTAACTTATTAAAACTCAGGAATATCCAAATAAAATAATATCAATAGAAAAAATACAGCTAAACTTTAAAGAAATAATATACCTTATCAAGGTTTGTATTCCAATTAGAAAATTTAAAAATATCATATTCAGACTTTTAAAACTTCATAACAACGAGGTGTTCACTTAGTAAGAAATGTGCATGACCTGTATAAAGAACCCATATCACTCAACTGGGGAACATAAAAGAAGCCTCAAATTAACTGGAAAATGTCTTGTTTTGAATTGGAAGACTCAATATTGCAAGCTGCCAATTCACTTCAAAGTAACTTATAAATCAGTACATTCTAAATAAAATTCCAACATATTTTGTAAACTTCAAAGTGATCCTAAAGTTCACCTTGACTGAAAAGGTAAGACTGACCAGAAAATTCTGAAATAAGAAAAGTATCAGCTATAAAATCAAACATAAAAGTATACTAACACTGCATGGAGTTTCATATACTCAATAGACTAAAATAAACAATACTAGGAATTAACAAGGATGTAAAGCAAAATGCTACTAGAAGTACAAATTATAAAGAGAAACCATCACTTTATAAAAATGTTTGTCAGTATCTACTAAAACCGATAAGACAATGTGCAGAAAGAAAAAACGAAATAAAAAGCCAAATAATAATAAAAGTAACATGACAGAAAGCTAAAGTACTTTTAAATACTTTTAAATACAAAAGTATTAAAACCAACAAAGAAACTTTACTCTTAGAAACATACCCAAAAAAGATGTGTACATATGTTCATCAAAAGACAAGGGCAAACATGTTCATAGTAGCATGAGTCCTAATATCCAAAAACCAAGACAATCCAAACGCCCATGAATATTAGTACAGATAAGCAAATTATATATTCAGACAATGGAACACTATACAGCAAGGCAAAAGAGCCATCTGCAACTATACCCCACAACAGAGCTGAATCTCAAAAACAATGCTGAGCTAAAGCAGTCACACACCAAGGAATCTGTATGATTCTATATGGAACCATTCATACAAAATTTGCACACAGGTTAAAAAATTCGTATTTATCTGAGCTGCATGAAAGAAGAAAACAAGAATCTTCTGGCCAGGCCCATGGTTTCATCCTGAGCCCCCAAACACTGGTACCTGCTTCTCCAGTCTTCATATGACATATTCCTTGGAACTGCGCTCATTTAACAAGCTTATTTTGTTACTCAAAACGAGTCTGCTTGGCTTGAATATGGTAACCTCAGGCTGTTTTGCTTTGGGCTCCCAAATTTTAAATGGCACTGTTTAACATTTGGGCAGATTGAATTCCCTGCCTTAGGAGTTAATTAAGGGTCAAATAAATAATCCAGAGAGGAGGTCAGATATGTTTAAAACTGAAAAGAAAGTCTGTTTTCAAATCAGTAAGGCTAAAAGACTTTATAATTTGAATATTAAAGTATCATTAAAAATTAAAATAAACAAGGGACACCCCCTCCCCAGAGTGGGGAAAAATGATTAGTTTTCACAATAGCCTTGTACTGTCTTTAGGATACAGATCCTCAGTGTAATTCAGGATCCTTAAATGAGATTCAAGAACTATATACACTAAACAAAGCTTTACACTTACAAGAGGCGTATGCTATTTGTTTTATACAAGTATCCAGTTTTTCACCTATTTCAGATCTCTCAAAATAGTTTATTACTGAATTCTCAAAAAGCACCCATCATCACCCCCAGCAGAATATGATCACACAAGGCTAACTGGCCTCCACGTATTTGCTCAAACCTCTCATCAACCCGTTCCCCTCGGCTCCACTCCTGAGTGATCTTCCCCAATATTTAAAGAGAATCTGATCTTTGCCCAGCAATGGCTTCCTGGAGCCTTTGAGATAAAGTCAAAAGCCTCACATTACAAGACCCTCACCGGGGGGCAGAGTCACCACATCCCGCACTCCTCCTGCTTTCACACACTTCCCCTTCTGGGTTTGCTTCTGCAGGACCCCCCTCTCCACAGGCACACTCCCTTCCTCGGCGTGCCCACTGCCTCATACATCCTTTCCCCACTCTTCCGTCAGATTCTATTCATCTTTCTGCTGCAGATTTCAGAATATTAAAGAGGTCTCTGCTGGTTCAAATGAGGTAATAAGCACCTACATATACCCACATCAGATAACAGCATCAACTACTCTTGTTCAATTTGTTTCCACTAGCAAACACTCTCTTCCAACAACACAAGAGAAGACTCTACACATGGACATCACCAGATGGTCAACACCGAAATCAGACTGATTATATTCTTTGCAGCCAAAGATGGAGAAGCTCTATACAGTCAACAAAAACAAGACCAGGAGCTGACTGTGGCTCAGATCATGTACTCCTTATTACCAAATTCAGACTCAAATTGAAGAAAGTAGGGAAAACCGCTAGACCATTCAGGTATGACCTAAATCAAATCCCTTATGATTATACAGTAGAAGTGAGAAATAGATTTAAGGGCCTAGATCTGATAGATAGAGTGCCTGATGAACTATGGAATGAGGTTCGTGACATTGTACAGGAGACAAGGATCAAGACCATCCCCATGGAAAAGAAATCCAAAAAAGCAAAATGGCTGTCTGGGGAGGCCTTACAAATAGCTGTGAAAAGAAGAGAGGCGAAAAGCAAAGGAGAAAAGGAAAGATATAAGCACCTGAATGCAGAGTTCCAAAGAATAGCAAGAAGAGATAAGAAAGCCTTCTTCAGCGATCAATGCAAAGAAATAGAGGAAAACAACAGAATGGGAAAGACTAGAGATCTCTTCAAGAAAATTAGAGATACCAAGGGAACATTTCATGCAATACTTTGGCCACCTCATGCGAAGAGTTGACTCATTGGAAAAGACTCTGATGCTGGGAGGGATTGGGGGCAGGAGGAGAAGGGGACGACCGAGGATGAGATGGCTGGATGGCATCACTGACTCGATGGATGTGAGTCTGAGTGAACTCCGAGAGATGGTGATGAACAGGGAGGCCTGGCGTGCTGCGATTCATGGGGTCGCAAAGAGTCGGACACGACTGAGCGACTGAACTGAACTGAGACCAATGGAACAAGATAGAAAGCCCAGAAATAAACCCATGCACCTATGCTACCTTATTTTGACCAAGGAGGCAAGAATATACAAAGGGGCAAAAGCAGCCTTTTCAATAAATGGTGCTGGGAAAACTGGACAGCTACATGTTAAAGAATGAAATTAGAACACTTCCTAACACCATACACAAAGATAAACTCAAAATGGATTAAAGACCTAAATGTAAGACCAGAAACTATAAAACTCTTAGAGAAAAACATAGGCAGAACATTTGATTACAGAAATCAAAGCAAGATCCTCTATGACCCACCTCCTAGAGTAATGGAAATACAAAGTAAACAAATGGGACCTGATTAAACTTGAATGCTTTTGCACAGCAAAGGAAACTATAAGCAAGGTGAAAAGACAACCCTCAGAATAGGAGAAAATAATAGCAAATGAAAAAACTGACAAAGGATTGATTTCCAAAATATACAAGCAGCTCATATAATTCAATGCCAGAAATGCAAACAACTCAATCAAAAAGTGGGGGAAAG
This sequence comes from Cephalophus harveyi, assembly GCA_006410635.1. Classification (NCBI taxonomy): domain Eukaryota; kingdom Metazoa; phylum Chordata; class Mammalia; order Artiodactyla; family Bovidae; genus Cephalophus; species Cephalophus harveyi. The sequence continues at coordinate 46,380 of SJYT01016407.1, read as the reverse complement.
ACCTAAAAGACATTTCTCCAAAGAAGACATACAGATGGCTAGCCAATTTATGAAAAGATGCTCAACATCACTATTAAAGAAATGCAAATCAAAACCACAATGAGATATCACCTCACACCAGTCAGAATGGCCATCATCGAAAAGTCTACAAACAATACATGCTGGAGAGGGTGTGAAGAAAAGGGAACGCTCTTGCATTGTTGGTGGGAATATAAATTGATATAGCCACTATGGTAGATGGTATGGAGATTGCTTAAAAAACTAAGAATAAAACCACCATATGACCCAGCAATCCCACTCCTAGGCATATACCCTGAGGAAACCCCAGTGTTCATTGCAGCACTATTTACAATAGCTAGAACATGAAATCAATGCAGATGTCCATCGACAGATGAATGGATAAAGGAGTTGTGGTACATATGCACCATGGAATATTACTCAGCCATAAAAAGGAACACATTTGAGTCAGTTCTGATGAGGTGGATGAACCTAGAAGCTATTATACAAAAAGTCTACAAACAATACATGCTGGAGAGGGTGTGAAGAAAAGGGAACGCTCTTGCATTGTTGGTGGGAATATAAATTGATATAGCCACTATGGTAGATGGTATGGAGATTGCTTAAAAAACTAAGAATAAAACCACCATATGACCCAGCAATCCCACTCCTAGGCATATACCCTGAGGAAACCCCAGTGTTCATTGCAGCACTATTTACAATAGCTAGAACATGAAATCAATGCAGATGTCCATCGACAGATGAATGGATAAAGGAGTTGTGGTACATATGCACCATGGAATATTACTCAGCCATAAAAAGGAACACATTTGAGTCAGTTCTGATGAGGTGGATGAACCTAGAAGCTATTATACAGAGTGAAGTGAGTCAGAAAGAGAAAGATAAATATCATATTTTAACACACATATATAGAATCTAGAAAAATGATACTGAAGAATTTATTTACAGGGCAGCAATGGAGAAACAGACATAGAGAATAGACTTATGGACATGGGGAGAGGCGAGGAGAGGGTGAGATATATGGAAAGAGTAACATGGAAACTTACATTACCATATGTAAAATAGATAGCCAATGGGAATTTTCTGTATGGCTCAGGAAACTCAAACAGGAGCTCTGTATCAACCTAGAGGGGTGGGATGGGAGGGAGATGGGAGGGAGGTTCAAAAGGGAGGGGATATATATGGCTGATTCACGCTGAGGTCTGACAGAAAACAACAAAATTCTGTAAAGCAATTATCCTTCAATAAAAATATAAATTGGGAAGAAAAAGACTAAGGGAGGAATGACAGGGAGGGAGGCTAAAGGATTATTTTGAACTTGTCAGTCTGAAATGCCTGTTAGCATCCAAGAGCAGATGTAAACTGCTATTACATCTGGTCCCCAACCAGAATGTAAGCTCCAAGAGAATAGGGATTTTTGTCTGTTTTGTTTACTACCATATTCTTGAAACCTGATGAGGCCCTGGGACATAGCAGATGCTTGATAAATATTTTCTCAGTGACTGGACAAATAAATGAATAAATATGAGTCTGAAACTTTTTAGTTTGGAGTCCTGGCCTATAGCCCTTGCTGAACAAAATGATGAAAAGCAAATTGTGGCAACAAAGACCACATATTAATATCTAAATTGGTGAGAGAAAGCCAAGTCCAAGGGGCTTCTTCCATCTATCTGAACTCAAATTCAGATTTCTGGATTGGCCTGCCACATGGAGAAAAGGTGGGCAAGGAGAATGGAGGGCCAGAGTCCAAACAGAAGAGTGAGCCAATCCATTTAGGTGATTTTTTAGAGATTATTTTATTTTATCTAGTTTTGGTTGCCATGGGTCTTTGTTGCTGCAGTCTTTCCCTAGTTGCAGCTAGTGGGAGCTAGTCTCTAGTTGTGGTGTACCAGCCTCTCATTGCAGCGGCTTCTCTTGTTGCAGAGCACCAGCACTGTGTGCACAAGCTTCCATAGTTTGGGTGCATGGGCTCAGCTGTCATGGTACATGGGCTCAGCTGCCTTGCAGCATATGGATCTTCCCAGACCAGGGGTCAAACCTGTGTCCCCTGCCTTGGCAGGCGGATTCTTCACCACTGGACCATGAGGGAAATGCTATGTGATCTTTCAATGTATAAGACCTCTCCAAAAACAAAGAAAGCCTCAACAGTGATTTTAATTTCTCTCTTGAGGGAAAACAATGTGGGAATATGAAAAAGAGACTCCCTCCCCATTTCTAACCCCCTCACCCTAAGTCTACAATATAAAATATTGTTGTTTTTAAAGCTTTTGCCAGTATTGAAATTCAATACATGGTTTGGTGTGAAAAATGTACTGCAGAGGAAGTATATATATATATATTTATATATATATAGTATATATAAGTATATATATACACATATATAGTTTGGCATGATTATGTATCATCCTATATCACTGTTGCTGGCTATTACACTATGAAAAGCCAAGTGTTATTTGAAATAACTGGAAGGATCAAGAATATAAAAAAGTAAGAGTGTGAGGGGGAAGCTTCTTAGTTTCAGCCTCCTGAGATGCCAATAAACCAGTGCTAATTACCAAGAGTCTACCTTTTGTGGGTGGACTCACTCTTGACTCAATTGTGATACTCTGTCTCCCATGTTGTGTGTGTGTGTGTGTGTGTTAGTTGCTCAATCATGTCCAACTCTTTGTGACCTCATGGTCTATAGCTTGCCAGGCTTCTCTCTCCATGGAATTCTCCAGGGAAGAGTATTGGAGTGGGATACCATTCCCTTCTCCAGGGAATCTTCCTGACCCAGGGATTGAATACATATTTCCCACATTGCAAGGGGATTCTTTACTGTCTGAGCTACCGGGGAAGCCCTATGTCTCCCCTATCAGGGCAGAATTCTAGAATACTGTCAAATACTCTTCTCTCATGGAGAGAGGCATCTGAATTTATCACATCTATTTCCTGAACTGTTCTGTTTTACAGTTGGGTCTTCGATGTTTGGATTGACAAGCTAAGAATCTGCAACCTTGTTTTCTGGTGCCATTGAAATAGATCAGGAGAAAGGCTCTAAAGAGACAAGAAAATGAAATGTGTCAGTGGGGTTGGGAAGGTGCCATGGATGGGAAAGCATGTGTTCTGCCTCTCCAAATAGCATCCTATCAAAACATTTAGAAACTTGCCATGGCGGGCAGCTCTAGTCCCAAGATTTTTCCTGAGACCACCTTCTGTCCCATACTGTCCATCTTGTATATTAAAAAAAAAATCCCCTTTTGTTTCTCCTTTGGTGCCCATATCCCTGACACATCGATGCTAAATTAAGTGAAAGTTCTGTGTAAAAATAAAAGCTTCCACTCTGTCTTGTGAGTAGATATCCCCATATTTTAAATAGACCTACAAATGAATCTTATGGCCTCTAATTTCTCAGGTTCCCAGTCCCTTGCTCGCATTCATGTGTCTCTATTTCTGGCAGTCTTTCTTGGCTCTGTATTTATTTCACAATGACTATTACATTCCTCTCCTCCTCCTGCTACATTCTCCTCCTCATAGAATTCATTAACTCTGAAAGTCATTTTCCATTCATTCATCACTGAATAATGCTAGTTCTGTTCAGATTTGGTATTGATCAACAGATGACATGAATGAATGTTTCAACCCTGCTCCCACTCTGCCCACGAATGCAAGGCAGGTTGCTAAGCAAGGCTTTCTTTCCAGGCTCCAGTTTCTAGCAGACTTTCATTTTTGCTTTGCTCTGGGGATAATTTCTTGAAACCCCTATTTTCTTGTTCACTAGTATTTGAACTAATATAACTGTCTCTTATACACATCTAGACTCAAATTGAAGAAAGTAGGGAAAACCACTAGACCATTCAGGTATGACCTAAATCAAATCCCTTATGATTATACAGTGGAAGTGAGGAATAGATTTAAGGGCCTAGATCTGATAGATAGATTGCCTGAAGAACTATGGAACAGTTTCTAGCAGACTTTCATTTTTGCTTTGCTCTGGGGATAATTTCTTGAAACCCCTATTTTCTTGTTCACTAGTATTTGAACTAATATAAAACGTTCAAACTCAGCCTCAGCATTCACAGAAGCCAGCATGTTGAAGTATTTAAGGTACCAAACATATCTCCTCCCCTTACAGGTTCTAAAGCAATGGGGTAGGCGGAGGCGGGAGCGGGGCTGGGGGGCGGGGAAGCAAGAATCAAATAAGTTCAAAGTATCTGTTTTGGCTGGAGGCTAATTTTGAGTCTGTGGTTGGGACCTGAATATAAATTTGGGTTTTTAATACATCCCTCTAGTCCCCAGGTAACTTACCACCTGTTGCCGGCAGGCTGTTTGAAAAAGCAAGAGCCAAAATTGAGATACCTATCCTTGCTCTGCACTATATGCCACTACTTTTTCTTTGCAGAAAAGGAGGGAGGGTGTTACCATGCTAATACTTTTAAAAGCATAGAAGTTTTTGTTTTATAACAGTTATTATTTTATTCTTGGCCATGCTGCAAGACACGTGGGATCTTGGCTCCCCAATAGGGACCAAACCTGTGCCCCCTGCAGTGGAAGAGCAGAATCTTAACTACTAGACTGCCAGAGAAGTCTCTTATAAGCGGTTAGAAATAGGAAGAGAGGAAGAAAGTGATTCCACAAAGAGTTCTCCCTGCCTGGTGCCCTCACCTAAACCTCTTTGTACTGAGGTGACATCTCCCAGAATGCACTTTGCCACCCCCAAGCACCCCATCCTCACCACCCAGCATTCACTGGGACTGTGAGGTCTCTGTCTAGACATGGAAAGCTGTGGAGGCAGGAGGGCTGAGGAGGAACCATTCTTAGTTCTCATCAGAGAGCAACAGCCAAGGGGTAATCAAAGGGATGACCGACTTGAGTTTTGGTGGACACAGTCCCTGTGTTTGGAAAGAAGACAGTCGGTGGGGAGTGTGTGATGCACTCACATTATCTTCTCTCAGATGGTCTCTGTTCAAGGACATCCTGGCTTTGCTGTGAATTCAAGTTTAGTAGGCTTTTTTGATCTGACTGATCTGTCTTGTAGTTGGCCGCATGGGCTTGTTTTTTAAGCTTTGATACTTTTCATGAGTTCTTAATCTTTTTCTGTACCTTCAGAAGCTGCAGTTTAGGTACTTTAAGGTAGAATCTCTTCTCTCTTTTCTCATCTCTTCCCCTGATTTCTGGTGCTCCTTTCTCCCGGTTCTCCAGCCTCTGGTTGGCAAATCACTCCTGTTCAGCCTTTTTGTTTGTTTGTTTTTTAACTCCATCCACCTGTGCTCTTCCTTTGGTGGTTGCTTGGTCTGAGGCGCTGTCCTGTGCCTTAGCGTCATTTCAGCCCACCATTCTCCTCTTGAGCTTATCTACTCCAATATCTTCAACGAGCACATGAACTTGAGACTGATCCCCAAATGTGTAATTCTTACCCGAACCTACCTGTTGAGCCCCAGACCCATATTTTAAGCCATTTACTAGACACTGTCCCCACCTGCACCTTGTACGCAATTGACCAAAACCAAAATTCATGATTTATCCCCCAAACTGACTCCTTTCCTTTATTCTACATTTTGGTAAATTATACCTACATCATTCAGGCTAGCAATGTGACTATAATATTCATGAGAGCGTGGATCCAATTGGTTACCAAGTCCTATTGATTCCACCTTTCTAACGTATTTCACTACGCGCGGTCCGCTGCGAGAGCCGGGCCGGCGCACTACGCGCGGCCGGGAGGAGCTGCCCCACGTCCGAGGTCGGGGACAGCAGCCTAGAGTGCCAGGCTGCGACGGCGCAGGAACGGCCGAGAGGAGCTACCCTGTGCTGAGGTCAGTGGCGGCCCGGGAGGAGACGCCCGGCGTCCGCGGTCAGGGCAGCAGCTGGGTGGAGCTACCCCGCATCCGAGGTCAGTGGCGGCCGGGAGGAGACACCCCGTGTCCGAGGTCAGGGGCGGCCGGGAGGCGACACCCCGCGTCCGAGGTCAGGGCGGCGGCCGGGAAGAGCTGCCCGACGTCCGAGGCCAGTGACGGCCGGGAGAAGACACCCGGCGTCCGAGGTCAGGGCGGCAGCTGGGTGGAGCCACCCCGCATCCGAGGCCAGTGGCGGCTGGGGGCAGACACCCCGTGTGGTCCGAGGTCAGGGCGGCGGCCGGGAGGAGCTGCGCCACTTCCGAGGCCAGTGGCGGCGGGGGGGAGACACCCCTCATCCGAAGTCAGGGGCAGTCGGGAGAAGCCACCTCGAGCTTGAGGCCAGGGGCGGGTGACCCCGGGGAGCCACCACAAGCCCGAGGCCAGGGGTGGCAGCTGGGAGGGGCCACCTTGCGCCCAGAGCCGGGGGCGGTGACCCTGAGCCTGAGCCCGAGGCCAGAGGCAGTAGCTGAGAGGAGCCATCCACGCCCGAGGCCAGGGCCGGCAGCCAGGAGGAGCAACCCATGGATCAGCAGGAGGGCCTAGAGGATCTATCCCACGTTGAAGGTCAGGAACGGCCCCTCCTCCAAGGTAAGGAGCAGCGGCTGTGCTTTGCTGCTTTGTGCTGTGCTTTGTGCTTTGCTGAAGCAGCCGTGAAGAGATACCCCACACCCAAGGTAAGAGAAACCCAAGTAAGATGATAGGTGGTGCAAGAGGGCATCAGAGGGCAGACATACTGAAACCATACTCACAGAAAACTAGTCAATCTAATCACACTAGGACCACAGCCTTGTCTAACTCAATGAAACCAAGCCATGCCTGCAGGGCAACCCAAGTAAAAAAAATGTTACAGAACACACTGATATATTTTAAAAATTTTATGTGTAGGTAAGTGCATATGTGGGCTTCCCTGGTGGCTCAGAGGTTAAAGCATCTGCCTCCAATGCGGGAGACCTGGGTTCGATCCCTGGGTCGGGAAGATCCCCTGGAGAAGGAAATGGCAATCCACTCCAGTATTCTTGCCTGGAGAATCCCATGGACAGAGAAGCCTAGTAGGTTACAGTCCACGGGGTCGCAAAGAGTTGGACACGACTGAGCGACTTCACCACCAAGTGCATATGTACCACAAAAGCATGGAAAAGGTATTGAAAGGATGCATATTTGTAATATGGTTTTTCTTGAGGGCTGGAGTGGGATAAAAGGGAAAGGAAATCAATAAGTACTTCCCAAAAGTTGTTCCAGGAGCTTCTTAACATTTGAATCTTTACAATAATATGTACATTTATAATTCTGTTTAAAAAATTAAAAATCATATTTAACAGTGTGATTTCCTAGGAACTGTAAGTTTGTGTGCAGCATATATGCATAATTTTTAATATAGATAATATGCCATTGCTAAAATAAATTCAAATGGATGTGTCAAAATGCTCTGTGAAATAGAATCTGCTATATTAGAATTAATTTTGATAAGTATATATATAATGCTTATGATTATTTAGTTAAGAATTGCTTTATGGAGTATTTGGGACATTTTTAGACTGATTTACAAAATGACCAATATTTATCTATGTATCAGCATCTTAATGTGTTTAAGAATGCCTTATCAAAATGTATTTTTAGACTGCAGATGAGGCTAGAATGGGTTAGAATGTGTCACATAGAGCAAGTCTGTTCGTTTCCCCTACACACATTATAATCTATTAATTTTCCATTAGAGTAAAAGTCTCTCTGAGATTTTTTCCTACAAGTCCACTTTCTGACCTTCAGGTCAATAAATGAGGCTCATATTTCTTTCCCTATAATTCTTTCTTGCAACTGGTTTAAGGCATTCATCTTGAGATGCTATTACCAGTGAAGTTGAATTATTACTAATATATACTAAATTTAAATGAACCAGAAAATATGTTTCTCACATTTCACAATTCCTAATGTAGGTACAGTGCCTGATAGAATCCCCCAAGTTACTCTCAAAGTTCAAATTGAATATGAACCACGAAATGCTTCTGTTTACATTGGAAAGCTCTATCACTGCCCTGCATTTGGCAAAGGGTTAATTTAAAGCTGAGGCCTTAATCAGTTGAGTTGCTGCTTGGGTATCCATAAATAATGCAGATCTGAATTTATTTGGGTCAGCTTTTGTTGTCTTTGAATATCACAGTGAAGACTGACTTTTCTTTCTCAGTTGAAACAAATGTGAGAAAGCAGAAGTACTTCGGCACTTTCTATTCTTGTTTTTCTGTTTCAACATCTTGCTGCATTAGAGTAGCATACACACACATAGAAAAGTGTATGTATCATAGTATACAGCTTAATCACTTTCACAAACAAACACACAAGTAAACAACATGTAGATGAAACAATAGAACATAACTTGAATCCCAACTTCCGACTTGGCGTTATCCATGTCCGTGAAGGAATTTGAAGGAAGCTGCCACAAAATGTCTCAGTTCCTTCCATATGAAAGTGAATGCTTCTTAAGAGGAACTCTGAAAGTTGTTAAGCAAAACCTACTGCTGCCCTCTGCCAACCAGGGGTCATACATATGCTTGTATATGCTTCTGTTACATAAGAATATGATTTTGTGCTGTAGGTAAATATGATTTTTTTTTCTTCTCAAACTATCACAGTTTGCTTCAGTGCCTCCTACTACAGAATTAAAATAGAAAAGTTCTTGCAATGGGCTTCTGGTAAATGGCATTGCTGGGCTTTTTACCACTGCACTGGAAAGACAGACTTAGAATAGCAAGTGTGATATTATTAATAAATACATTAGCACACCTTATAAGAATCTTCTAAAATCTAAAGCAACCATCTTTACTGCAGAAACAGTTTAACGTCTCATTGACATCCATAGTGAACCAAGAATTGGAAAGAAAAAGTGGGTGCTTGATATTAACTGCATGGAGTAAAAAAATGATTCATTTTATTAATTATGTAAATTCAGTATTTACAAATTTTAAAAGAATAATATGATGAAACCCATTATTTAGTTTCCAAATTTCAACTTTCTTTCACCTATGCCTCCACCTCCATCTGTCCTTTCCTCATGGATTATTCAAACAAATCTAAAATATTAAATACTTGAACTAAAGAATATGTATCATGTATATATAAAATATAACACTTTAAAATATAACTAAAATATTCCTTTTATTATGCCTAAAATATGAATGAAAACAGTATCATAATATTACCAAATATTCAGAGTTCAAATATATTCATATTGTTAAATATCGTAATTATTAAAGGATTTTTAAAAATTAGAGTTCTGATAAGTTTTATATGTTGCAATTGGTAAGTTCATTAATCTATAGATTTTTCTTCCTCTCACTCTCTTTCATGTGATATATGCACATGCTATCTTACTCCAGCTCTTGTTCTCACTATTTCTCAGTCTCTTACAATTTATTTATTGCAGACTCAGGTAGTTTTTCACAATATGGCTTTGGCTGTTTGCATCCCTGGAGTGTTATTTAACATGCTCCTCTCTCCCTTGCTGCTGTTAGACTTGAGTCTTGATGGATTCTGGAATGTGGTACTCTGTATTTTCAGCAGGAAGCACACACAGTCTTAGCTTTCTCTTTTTTGTGATTTTTAGCTGTTATTGGTAACCATTTCCTGCATTTTTATTTCTCCTGGATTTACAAAGTCGTGTTCTGATTCTATCATTTTTTATTTGCAATGCTGGCACTTCCTTAAAGAGAAATTCTGGTACTCAATTATTTAGTTACACTTAAGTAAAATTTGCATTGGAAAATCTGGATGCACATTCAATCCTTCTCCTTTATCAGTTTTCTAATAGTTCCTCTATTAAAATATAACTAAAATATTCCTTTTATTATGCCTAAAATATGAATGAAAACAGTATCATAATATTACCAAATATTCAGAGTTCAAATATATTCATATTGTTAAATATCGTAATTATTAAAGGATTTTTAAAAATTAGAGTTCTGATAAGTTTTATATGTTGCAATTGGTAAGTTCATTAATCTATAGATTTTTCTTCCTCTCACTCTCTTTCATGTGATATATGCACATGCTATCTTACTCCAGCTCTTGTTCTCACTATTTCTCAGTCTCTTACAATTTATTTATTGCAGACTCAGGTAGTTTTTCACAATATGGCTTTGGCTGTTTGCATCCCTGGAGTGTTATTTAACATGCTCCTCTCTCCCTTGCTGCTGTTAGACTTGAGTCTTGATGGATTCTGGAATGTGGTACTCTGTATTTTCAGCAGGAAGCACACACAGTCTTAGCTTTCTCTTTTTTGTGATTTTTAGCTGTTATTGGTAACCATTTCCTGCATTTTTATTTCTCCTGGATTTACAAAGTCGTGTTCTGATTCTATCATTTTTTATTTGCAATGCTGGCACTTCCTTAAAGAGAAATTCTGGTACTCAATTATTTAGTTACACTTAAGTAAAATTTGCATTGGAAAATCTGGATGCACATTCAATCCTTCTCCTTTATCAGTTTTCTAATAGTTCCTCTAGATCCTCAAATGTGGCTAATGTTGCTCAATCCCAGTTTTAACACTTGAAAATTGTGTAACACCAAGAAAATCATCCTTCCTTCCTGTATATATATGAATTTGGTAATGATTTTTTATGATTAGATATGTAAAAATAAATAGAAACCTCAGTTAAATAAAGCTGGAGGATTAGAGGCCAACACGAGAAAGAAAAACGTCTCTTCTTTCCTGGCAAGGACTCAGCCAATCAAAAGCTATGGAGTCTTTGTTTACTATAGCCCTTTCATTTTCTTTTTCCCCCTACAAAAGTGCACTCTTTCTCTTAATGTACAGGAAATACTACATGTCTTGCCTTGGTGGAAGATCCCAAATTACAGTTCTCTGCTGATTCTGAATAAGCCCATCTCTGCTGGAAAAATATCTGTCAGTGCAGTTTTATGTCAGCAGATGTAATGTGTATAGAGTTCACAGTAGTTTTTCTTGCATACTGTAGGATGTCAATCCACTATTATCATCATTACTTATTTGTTAAATCTCCCAGATCCAGTCTTCACACATCAAGAGTTCAATTACATAGTTTTAGAATCCATGGGACCAGACGAAGGAGGAGAAAATAGAGAATACTGTTTTTTAAAACGAATACAATTTTCCAAGTGTAGTCTTGTTGATTAATATTTACTTAACTGCCAAGTGGAAGAAAGTGTGCTGCAGTCATTTTAGGCCAATGGATGTCACTTACGGATGTCTTGTATATGAAAAGAAAAACATCTGTTAGTGACTCAGCAGTTAAACAAAAAAGGCAAAATTTATTCAGTTGTAGAAAGATAAATTTGTTGAAAGTCAAAGTATTGTGTAACTGATTTAAGAACTGATATACACACATATGCACACACACACACACATTTGTAAATATATTCTACTCAAACTGCAGAATTTCTGAGAAAAAAATGAGTCACTTTGTTTTTATTTTCACCTGGTACATGTTCCTAGTACACTGAATTGTATTTTCACCTAGTAAATGTGTCCTAGTACACTGGATTATTTCCATCAAAAATCCATACACTTCTAGCCCCATCTGCCATGTTATCTGCCATGTTTATATGCCCTTTCCTGGGTGAATGGATCTTAAAATATTAATTTTTCTATGAAGTTTTATGGGATCAGAGATTGGTGATAAGGAGTTTCAGATACAAAATAATAGAGCTAAATAGTATAAACGTGGTGTCTTTTGATAAAATCTAGCTTTAGCCTAAAAAAATTTTTTTTCTTTTTCAAATGGGATTTTACATAAGCTTGTAAGAAAAGGAGAATAAGAGTACTTATACAGATGGCTAACTCTGCAGGTGAGAACTCGATCAATTCAAGGTTAAGACCTCATGTTTTTGCTTTTGTTTTTGCTTTTTTTCCAGGTTTTTCTTCCCCTCTTTATTTTTTAAATATAAATTTATTTATTTTAATTGGAGGTTAATTACTTTACAATATTGTATTGGGTTTGCCATACATCAACATGAATCTGCCACAGGTATACCTGTGTTCCCCATCCTGAACTCTGATTTGGAGAAGGAAATGGCTTCCCACTCAAGTATTCTTGCCTGGAGAACCCCATGGGCAGAGGAACCTGATGGGCTGCAGTCCATGTGGGCATGAAGCATTGAACATGACTGAGCAACTAAGCACAGCACAGAACAAATATATTAATTTCAGCCTCTCTTGCAGCTAGATTGACAGTGTGTGACCTTGCTGCAAGCTTGTGCCATCTTAGACTTTGAAACGGGAATTAATAAGTTTAATCCAGAGGACATGGAACATCAATTACAGCAATAGTAGCAACATTCTCCAGGTTCCAGGGACAGGAGCAACAACAGTAGAAGCAGCACAATGCATGCCCAGAGTGCAGTGTTTGGCATCAACTGTAGCAGAGGTACAAGCTGACCTGTGTGGTGCTCATCAGCTACAACAGCAATAGAACTGGCATTTGGTCTATTGTTAGCAGTTACTTAGTTTCCCCTCTTCCTGGCCATTTTTCCTGCCTGATTCTCTATCCTTCCTAAAATACTTTGTGAATCACTTGTTATCCTCTTCACAAATATTCTGCTTAAATTACCCAGCCTGTTTCTTCTGCATAAAATAAGAAAACTTAAGTGCTATGAAGTGTGGTTACTTAAGTGATCAGTTAATTTTCTAGACAGGGTTGAATTGAAAAATTTGGCTAATATTTCGGGAAGGAATTCTGTCCATGTTTAGCATGCAATGGAAAAAGCAAAATTATTATTTGATACTTGAACTCTATTTGTGTGAATGTATTGAAAGATCTTTTAAGTAAACCTAAACAATATTCAGTATCTAAATTGAAAGTTGGTATTAAAAAACCCTACATGTAGGTATCAGTAAAAACATTTGAGTTGCATGAGTATCAATATGGAAGGATATAGAATATGACACAAGCTTAACTAAGCAACTTTGTTTTCTATAGGTTTCTGTCTTGTGTGTGGATGCATGTTTGCTAAGTGGCTTCAGTCATGTCTGACTCTTTGTCACACCATGGACTGTAGCCTGCCAGAATCCTCTGTCCATGGGATTCTCCAGGCAAGAATAGTGGAGTGGGTTGCCATCCCCTCTTCCAGGGGATCTTCCAAACCCAGGGATCAAACCCTTGTCTTTTATGTCTCCTGCATTGGGAGACAGGTTCTTTTTCACTAGCAACAACTGGGAAGTCTCTTCTGTTTTCTGCTTGCATTTTAAAAATACGCTGTGCATTTTGGATATCACTTCCCCTGCATAAGTAAGTTTTAAAGGCATTCTAAGGAAGTATAAATGTCTGTGAAGAAAGTAGGTGATACTAAGAGTTAGCAAATGCCATACATCAGAAGAAAATTTAGAAGTAGGCAAGTGTGACTACATAAGAGACATAATCCTGACTGCATTTATTCTCATCTACTGTGCATGTGAATCGTTTCTCTCCATGAGACAATATATAAAATGTATAAAAGTGCTGTTGGTATTGGAAATATTCAACATGTTATTTATATATGGCACAATAATTTTGAAAAAACACCAGGAAATTAACTTTTTCAGTTCATGGGTAATCACAACCAGCATGAGCACCATGAAGCCCTATGCTGACACAGGAGAAAGTGTTGTATGCATTTTAAAATCTGAATAAGGTCACAGCGGGGGACTAAGACGATTTAGTGAAGTAGCTGAGAAACAGATAACTCAAGACAGATCATGGATCTTCTGATGATAATCAGCAGTCTCCTGCTATGAATTGCAAAATTCTGTTGTTGCTGCCTTCAAACCTCTGGGGAAACTGGACTGACACAAAGCACAGAATCTTGACACTTAATAACTAGGCCAATTTTACTGAGACAGGGTGGGAATCTACTCATAAGCTCTTATCAACACATAAGAAATTATAATGGAGAAAGACATTCTACTTGATGCTCATTGCTGTCCTGAGTGGGGGTTGGGGGGAGAGAAGTTATGGATACTATATACCATTTCTTTAAAAGTATCTTTACATTATGCAGACCAGTTAAGTGCTGAGATCAACTATACAGCTACATAAACTTATAATCACTTTTTGGAAAGTGAAATTTTTGAAGTGCCTATGTCATGGTCCAGCTTGCGTAGTTCATCTCTGGAGAAGGCAATGGCAACTCACTCCAGTGTTCTTGCCTGGAGAATCTCAAGGACAGGGGAGCCTGGTGGGCTGCCATCTATGGGGTCACACAGAGTCGGGCACGACTGAAGTGACTTAGCAGCAGCAGCATAGTTGATCTCAAGCAGTGATAGAGCAAGCTGATAATCATTTCATTTTTTTTTATTCTAACCTCTAAAATTCTGTAATTTCAAGTATCAAAAGTGAATCCATTCACTTAGATTCTTGAACACTGTTCAGATTGTTTAAATCTCTCCTTTACCAGTTCATTCTCAAAAGGGTCCAGAAAGCAGCAGCATAAACTCTGCAATGAATACAAACTCACAAAGTTTAACAATGTTATCAAAGATTATACATTGTTACAATAATCAAAGCTTTCTGGAGCTTTTATAATGGTTTGCTTAGTTAACTGAAACTAGATAAAATGGTACATTGATGGATATACAGATGACAGAAATATCTTCATTTAAAGTAAAGGGATAGTAGAAGGCCTCAAGGTGGTTAAGTAGGATTCTACTTCTTACATGCATATGAAGAATTTATTTACAAATGGAATTGTTTTTACAGAGTACTTGCTGAACACTAGTGAAGGACTTCAGACATCAAAAAGGACAAAAAAAGAAAAAAAAAATCCCCACTTAACTGTGTAGGATGAAAGGAAAAAAAAAAAAAAAAAGAGGAACTGGGAAGTGACCAGCATCGCTGGGGAGAAGCTGAAAGAGAGGAGAGATTCCCATACTCAGAGAATCCCCCTCACAGGGGGTGGACCAGCTAGGACAGGAAGGACTCTCAGGGGATTAGAGAGGAGCCCAGAAACTGGTCTGTGGAAGGCAGGACAGATTAGGATCTATGCACATATTTTGCGCTTCAGCCATGTGCACCCCAGCCTGAGTTGCATATCTTCTGGTGCAGAAGGTAACTGGGGGTGCAAAATGGAGTTTGGAGAGTGGACATAGGGAAGAAACAGCTGTTGGCTGTGAAGAGATAGCCTGGAGGGAGGAAAGTGGGGATATCTACAATCAGGAAAGTTTGCAAAGAGGTCTGGGCACCATAAAACAAGGCACCATTGTTGAGTGGTGCACAAAGAGTGGGATGCCACTGCAACCATATTCCAACCCACCAGCCATTGTTTCCATGAGCACTGGGAAAGGCACCCTTATGAGTAACTCACCTTTCCTTCAAGCCAAGGCCCCTTCTGGCTGTGCAGGCTCCAGTAAAACCACATGCTACCCTGCCAGGACCTCCTGGGGAATCAGCCCTGGGTGTGTCAGCCTGAGTCATGTGTCAACTAAGGCGGGCAAGGGCTGGGTGCTAAAGTGTGAGCTTAAGAGAGTGGATTGGAGAAGAGGAGTGCTGTTGGCCATGTGGAGATGGCATGCAGGGATGGGAGTGAAGAGCACTGTGATCAAGAATGCTCCTGAAGGAAGTATGACCTGTCTCCTAAATAAGGTACCATCATTGAGTGGTACACAGGGAGGAGGCTACCATCACAGACTCTCCCTACATGCCAACCCTGCCTCCACAGGCACAGAGAGAAACTCACATTAGAGTGAGTGTGGATCAGTCTCATAAACTCATGCCAACCTCTGCAGCCCTGGGCATGAGAGGGAGATACAGTGGACCTACTGTGCTTGCCCTAGCCATGGCCACTTTGTGCTTCCCCTGCTAGACTGTGCATGCAGCCTCTCATCTGTCCCTGCACTTTGCCCCTCCCACCTAAGCAAGCAAGCATGTTCCAGGCAGTCCTATTTTTGTTATTTGTCTTATGCTCTGTTTGGCTGCTTTTTGGTTTGTTTGTTTGTTTATTTATTTGTACTTAATTTGGTTATTTGTCTTTGAGTTTGTCTGTTCATTTTCTTATTTTATTTTTTTTAAGTTTGCCATTCTATACAGGTTGCAGTATCATCTTTATCTGAGCAGGGGGGAAACCTGAGCCTTAGGGTGGCAAGCACAGAGTCTTGTCCTCATGGAAAGTTGATCGGTGCAAACCCTCCTAGAGGCCCTTATCACAGTGCCAAGGCCTGGTTTCCCCCTCTGCCTGCAAGCTCCAACAGTGGATGCCTCAGGCCACACAACCAGAAAGACAGGAACACAGTATCACCCATCAGCAGACAGGCTTCTAATCTCAGACACCCCAGTACAAATCTCCTAAGATGAACCTGCCAATCAGATGACAAAACTCAAATCTATCCATGGTGCACAGGAAACATTCCTTCCCAGTAGGAAGCCTACATAAACCCCTGGACCAACATCAACCATCAGGGGGCAGACACCAGAAGGAAGAACTACTACCAAAAACACCATGAGTCAAACAAAATTAAATGAAAGATGAATATGTTTCAGATGAAGGAGTAAGTTAAAAATTCACTAGACAAAATAAATGAAGAGGAAATAAGCAATCTACCTGAAACAGAATTCACAATAATAATAGTAAAAATGACCAAAGGTCTCCAAAACAGAATGGAAGCACAGATTGAGAAGAAACAAAATTAACAAGGACTAAGAAGAACTAAAGAACAACAACAACAACAACAAAATTGAAAAATACAATAACAAATGAAAAATATACTAGAAAGAATCAATAGCAGAATAACTGAGGCAGAAGAATGGATAAATGAGTTGGAATATAGAAAGATGTAAATAACTGCCATGGAGAAAAATAAAGAAAAATGAATGAAAAGAAATGAAGATAGTCAAAGAGACTTCTGGGACAACATTAAGCACACTGATGTTTGAATTAAAGTGGTCCTAGTAGAAGAAGAGAAAGGGAGAGGATCCAAGAAAGTATTTGAAGACAATATAGTCTGAAACTTTCCTAACATGGGAAAGAAAATAGTCAATGAAGTCAAAAAAGTGCAGTGTCCCATAAATTCAAGGAGAAATATGCTGGATCTATATTAGTCAAAATAGCAAAAACTAAATACAAAGACAAAATGTTAAAAGCAGCAAGAGAAAAGCAATAAATAGCATACAAGGGAATTGTCATATTATCAGCTGAATTTTCAGCAGAAACTCTACTGGCCATAAGGGAGTGGGCAGATACATGTAAAGTGATGAAAGGGAAAAACCTACAAACAAGAATATTCAACTGAATAAGGATACCATTCATGCTCAGTGGGCAAATGAAAAGCTTTGCAGACAAGTGAAAGGTAAGAGTATTCAGTACCACCAAATCAGTTTAGCCCTACCAGAGCGCTGCTGAGCAGAAACCCACAAACTGCAGAACCATTACACCAAAGAAATTCTAGCACTTTTAAGAAAGTTCTAGGACCTACAACAGATTTCCTAAACTGGGGATCCACAAAAGAACTGAGAACCCCCAAGGAATTTAAATTTGGAGGACAGTGGGATTTGATTACATAACTTCCACAGGACTGGGGACACAGACTCCTGGAGGACAAAAACAAAACCTTGTGCACACCAGAATTTTTGGAGTTTTTGGCAGAGGCATGGGTCAGCACTGGTCTGCTTCAGGGTCAGGGGAACTGAATACAACAGTGAGTGCACGTGTCATTGTGAAGAAGATCACCATTACCTTCATTAACCCTACTATAGTTTGGCCTGAAGCCAAACAACAGGTAGGGAATACAGCCCCAACCATCAACAGAAAATTCCAATAAAGATTTACTGAGCATGGCCCCACCCATTAGAAGAAGACCCAGTTTCCCCCACAGCCAATCTCTCCCACCAGAAATCTTTGATAAGCTCCTTAACTTTATCCACCAGAGGGCAGCCAGAATGAAAACCACAGTCACACAAATCTAACCAAACTGATGACATGGACCACAGCTTTGTCTAATTCAATGAAAATATGAACCATGCCATGTAGAGCCACCCAAGACAGATGGGTCATGGTGGAGAGTTCTGACAGAACATGGTCCACTGGAGAAAGGAATGCAAACTACTTCAATATTCTTACCTTAAGAATCCTATGAACATTATGGAAAGTGAAAAATATATAACACTGAAAAATGAACTCCCCAGGTCAGTAGATGCCCAATATGCTACTGGGGAAGAGTAGAGAAATAGCTCCAGAAATAATGAAGAGATGAAGCCAAAGCAAAAACAATACCCAGTTATGGAGGTGACTGGGTGATAGAAGTAAAATCCAATATGGAAAGAACAACATTACAAAGGAACCTGGCTTGTTGGGTCTATGAATCAAGGTAAATTGGAAGTGGTCAAACAGAAGATGGCAGAATGAATGTCAACATTTTAGAAATCAGTGAACTAAAACAGATTGGAATGGGAGAATTTAATTCAGATGACCATTACATCTACTATAGTGGGCAAGAATCCCTTAGAAAAAATGGAGTAGCCCTCATATTGAACAAAAGAGTTTGGAATGCAGTATTTGGATGCAATCTCAAAAAAGACAGAATGATCTCTGTTCCTTTCCAAGATAAATTATTCAATATCACAGTAATTCAAGTCTATGCCCCAACTACTAATGCTGAAGAAGCTGAAACAAAGGAGATAACTCTAAACATGGACATCACCAGATGGTCAGTACAAAAATCAGATTGATTATACTCTTTGCAGCTGAAGATGGAGAAGCTATATATCATCAGCAAAACAAGACCAGGAGCTGACTGTGGCTCAGATCATGAACTACTTATTGTAATGTTCAGACTTAAATTGAAGAAAATAGGGAAAACCACGAGACCCTTCAGATATTACATAAATGAAATCCCTTATAATTGTACAGTAGAAGTGACAACTAGATTCAAGGGATTAGATTTGATACAGTGCCTGAAGAACTATAGACGGAGGTTGTTGACATTGTATAGGAGGTGATGATCAATACCACCCCCAAGGAAAAGAAACTCAAAAAAGCAAAATGGTTGTCTAAAGCTGAGACAAATAGCTGGGAAAAGAAGAGAAGCTAATGGCAAAGGAGAAAGGGAAAGATACACCTATCTGCTAATTTAAATTATATACAGAGTACATCATGCGAATCACTGGACTGGAAGAAGCACAAGCTGGAATCAAGATTTCCAGGAGAAATATCAGTAACCTCAGATATGCAGAAGGCACCACCCGTATGGCAGAACGTGAGGAAGAACTAAAGAGCCTCCTGATGAAAGTGAAAGAGAAGAGTGAAAATGTTGGCTTAAAAGTCAACATTCAGAAAACTAAGATCATGGCATCTGGTCCCACCACTTCATGGCAAATAGATGGGGAAACAGTGGAAACAGTGACACACTTTTTTTCTGGGGGGTGGGGCAAACTCACTGCAGATAGTAAGTGCAGCCGTGAAATTAAAAGATGCTTGCTCCTTGGAAGAAAAGTTATGACCAAACAAGGCAGAAACAGAGACATTGCTTTACCAACAAAGGTCATCTAGTCAAAGCAGTGTTTTTTCCAGTAGTCATGTAAGGATTGTGAGAGTTGGACTATAAAGAAAGCTGAGTGCTGAAGAACTGATGTTTCTGTATTGGAGAAGATTCTTGAGAGTCCCTTGGACAGCAAAGAGATCCAACTAGTCCATCCTCAAGGAAATCAGTCCTGAATATTCATTGGAAGGACGGATGCTGAAGCTGAAACTCCAATAATTTGGCCACCTGATGTGAAGAACTGACTTGTTGGAAAAGACCCTGATGCTGGGAAAGATTGAAGGTGAGAGGAAAAGGTGATGACAGAGGACGAGATGGTTGGATGGCATCACCAATTCAATGGACATGAGTTTTAGTAAACTCCAGGAATTGGTGATGGACAGGGAGTCCTGCCATGCTGCAATCCATGGAGTTGTAAAAAGTCAGAGAAGACTGAGTGACTGAAATGAACTGACTTACCTGAATGCAGAGTTCCAAAGAGGAGGAAGGAGAGATAAGAGAGCCTTCCTAAGTGAAAAATGCAAAGAAAGAAATCGAGGAAAACAATATAATGGGAAAGACTAGAGTTTTCATCAAGAAAATTAGAGATAGCAAGAGAATATTTCATGCAAACATGAGCACAATAAAGGACAGAAATGGTATGGATCTAACAGAAGCAGAAGATATGAAGAAGAGGTGACAAGAATACACAGAAGAACTATACCATAATGATCTTAATGACCCATATATCCACGATGGTGTGATCACTCACCTAGAGCCAGACATCCTGGAGTGTGAAGTCAAGTGGATCTTAAGAACCATCACTATGAACAAGCTAGTGAGTTGATGGAATTCCAGTTGAGCTCTTTCAAATCCCAAAAGATCATGCTGTGAAAATGTTGCATTCAATATGCCAGCAAATTTGGAAAACTCAGCAGTTACCACAGGGCTAGAAAAGGTAGTTTTCATTCCAATCCCAAAGAAAGGAAATGCCAAAGAATGTTCAAACTACTGCACAATTGTACTCACCTCTCACACTAGCAAAGTGAAGCTCAAAATTCTCCATGCAAAGCTTCAACACAGTATGTAAACCAAGAACTTCCAGATATTCAAGCTGGATTTAGAAAAGGCAGAGGAAACATATAACAAATTGTCAACATCCGTTGGATCATAGAAAAAGCAAAAGAGTTCCAAAAAATATCTATTTCTGACTATTGACCACTCAAAACACTTTGAATAAGTGAATTGCAACAAATTTTGAAAAATTGTTAAAAGAGATGGGAATATCAGACCACCCTACCTGACTCCTGAGAAATCCATATGTAGGTCAAGAAGTAACAGTTAGAACCATGGAATAATGGACTGCTTAAAACGTGGAAAAAGAGTACTTCAATGCTGTATATTCTCACTCTGTTTATTTTACTTATATGCAGAGTACATCATGTGAAATCCTGGGCTGCACGAAACACAAGCTGGAACCAAAATTGCCAGGAGAAATATCAATAACCTCAGATATCCAGATGACAACACCCTTCTGGCAGAAAGTGAAGAGGAATTAAAGAATCTTTTGATGAAAGTGAAAGAGGAGAATAAAAAAGCTGGCTTTAAACTCAACATTCAGAAAACTAAGATCATGGCATCTGGTCCCATCACTTCATGGCAAATTTATGGGGAAACAATGTAAATAGTGACATACTTTATTTTCTTGGGCTCCAAAATCACTACAGAGGATGACTGCAGCCATGAAATTAAGACACTTGCTCCTTCGAAGAAAAGCTATGACCAACGTAAGACAGAGTATAAAAAGAAGATACATTGTTTTGCTGACAATGGTCCATCTAGTCAAAGCTATCTATCATTTTCCAGTAGCCATGTATGGAGGTGAGATTTAGACCATAAAGAAAGCTGAGTATTAGAGAATTGATTTTTTTGTGTGTTGTTGTTGCTGTTGATTTTTTTTTTACTGTGGTGTTGGAGAAGACGCTTAAGAGTCCCTTGGATTGCAAGGAGATCAGACTAGTCAATCCTAAAGAAGTCAGTCCTGACTGTTCATAGGAAGGCCTGATGCTGCAACTCAAGCTCCAATACTTTGGCCTCGTCAAAAAAGATCCTGATGCTGGGAAAGATTGAAGGCAGGAGGAGAAGCAGAGGACAGAGTATGAGATGGTTGGATGGCATCACCAACTCGATGGACATGAGATTGAACAAGGTTTGGGTGTAGGTGATGGACAGAGAAGGCTGGCCTGCTGCAGTACATGGGATTGCAAAAAGCCAGACATGAATGAGCAACTGAAGTGAACTGAACTGAAACCAGTTTTACAATAAATGCTAAAAGACCTTCCATCAGCAGAAAACACAAGAGAAGAAAAAGTCCTACAAAAACAAACACAGAACAATTAATAAAGTGACAATAAGAACACTGTAAATGTTTAAATTACTTTAAATGTGAATGAATTAAAAGCTCAAACCAAAAGACAAAACCTGGCTGAATGAATTAAATAACAAGACCTATAAATATGTTGTCTACAAGAGGGCTACTTCAGACCTAGGAACACTAGAGATGAAAAGATGGAAAAAGAGATTCCAGAAAAATGTAAATAAAAAGTAACCAAGAATAGTAATATACATCTCAGACAAAATACACTTTAAAATAAAGTTTTTTACAAGAAACAAAGAAGGACACTACATAATGCTTGAGGAATTTATCCAAGAAAAGGATATAACAATTATAAATGTTTATACACCCCAAATTTGTTGTTGTTATTCTGTCATATAGTCATGCCCAGCTCTTTGAGACCCCATGGACTTCAGCTGGCCAGGCTCCTCTGTCCTCCAGTATCTCCCAGAGTTTGCTCAAACTTGTGTCCATTGAGTCATTGGTGCTCTCTAACCATCTCATCCTCTGCTGTCCCTTTCTCCTTTTGCTTTCATTCTTTCCTAACACAAGGATATTTTCCAATGAGTCAGTTCTTCCCATTAGGTGGTCAAAATATTGGAGCTTCAGTTTCAGTAACATTCTTTCTAATCAATATTCAGGGTTGATATCCTTTATAATTGGCTTGTTTGATCTCCCTGAAGTCCAAGGGACTCTGAAGTCTCCTCCAACATCAGAATTCAAAAGCATCAGTTCTTGGTGCTCATCTTCCTTTGGTCCAAATCACTTTTCCATACATGACTACTGAAAAAACCATAGGTTTGACTATATGTTCTTTTGTTGCCAAAGTAATGTCTCTGCTTTATAATACACTGTGTACTTTTCTCATCATTTCCTTCTAAGGAGTAAGTGTCTTTTAATTGTCTGGCTGTAGTTACCATCCACAGTGATTTCGGAGCCCAAGAAAGTAAAATCTGTCACTGTTTCCACTTTTCCCCCTTTTATTTGCCATGAAGTGATGGGACAGTATGCCAAGGTCCTAGTGTTTTTAACGTTTAGTTTCAAGCCAGCTTTTTTACTCCTCTCTTCCATCTTCATCAAAAGGCTCTTGAGTTCTTCACTGTTTGCCATTAGAGTAGTATCATCTGCATATCTGACATTGCTGATATTTCTTAAAGCAATTTTGATTCCAATTTTTGATTCTTGCAGCCCAGCACTCCACACGAAGTACTCTGCACATAAGTTAAATAAGCAGGGTGACAATATACAGCCTTGGCATACTCTTTTCCCAATTTTTGAACCAGTCATTTGTTCCATGCAAGGTTCTAACTGTTGCTTTTTGATCCACATAGGTTTCTCAGGAGACTGGCAAGGTGGTCTGATATTCCCATTTCTTTAAAAATTTTCCAGTTTGTTGTGATCCACACAGCCAAAGGTTTAAGCTATTTTAATGAAGCAGAAGTAGACATTTTTTTCTGAAATCCCCTTGCTTTCTTGATGATCCACTGAATGCTGGCAATTTGACCTCTGGTTCCTCTGGCTCTTTGAAACCCTGTTTGTACGTCAGGAATTTCTTGGTTTATATATTTGTGAAGCTTATCTTGAAAGATTTTGAGATTAACCTTGTTAGCAAGTGAACTGAGTTCAACTGTACAGGAGTGTGAACATAAATGGAATTTATGGAATATTACTCAGCCATTAAAAAGAATATATCTGAATCAGTTCTAATGAGGTGGATGAAATTGGAGCTTATTATACAGAATGAAGTAAGCCAGAAAGAAAAACACCAATACAGTATAGTAATGCATATATATGGAATTTAGAAAGATGGTAACGATAACCCTGCATGCAAGACAACAAAAGAGACACAGATGTATACAACAGTCTTTTGGACTCTGTGGGAGGGTGAGGGTGGGATGATTTGGGAGAATGGCATTGAAACATGTATATTATCATATATGAAACGAATTGCAAGTCCAGGTTCGATGCAGGATACAAGATGATTGGGGCTGGTGCATTGGGACGACCCAGAGAGATGGTAAGGGGAGGGAGGTGGGAGAGGGGTTCAGGATGGGGAACACGTGTAGCTTCCAATTAAAATAAATAAATTTATATTAAAAATAAAGGGAGTGAAGTAAACCAGAAAGAAAAACACCAATACAGTATACTAATGAATATATATGGAATTTAGAAAGATGGTAATGATAACCCTGTATGCAAAACAGCAAAAGAGACATAGATGTATAGAACAGTCTTTTGGACTCTGAGGGAGAGGGAGAGGTGGGATGATTTGGTAGAATGGCATTGAAACATGTCTAATATCATATATGAAACTAATCACCAGTCCAGGTTTGATGTATGATACTGGGTGCTTTGGAGAAGGAAATGGCAACCCACTCCAGTGTTCTTGCCTGGAGAATCCCAGGGACAGGGGAGCCTGGTGGGCTGCCGTCTATGGGGTCGCACAGAGTCGGACACGACTGAAGCGACTTAGCATAGCAGTGCTATGCATAGCATAGCACTGGGTGCTTGGGGCTGGTGTACTGGGATGACCCAGAGGGATGGCACGGGGAGGGAGGAGGGAGGAGGTGTTCAGGATGGGGAACACGTGTATACCCATGGTGGATTCATGTTGATGTATGGCAAAACCAATACAATACTATAAAGTAATTAACCTCCAATTAAAATAAATAAATTTATATTAAACAAATAAATAAATGGAATTTCCCTTCTTTGGGATAGGAATAAAAACAGGCCTTTTCCAGTCCTGTGGCCACTGCTGGGTTTTAAAGACTTGAACACGTGTTGAGTGCAACATTATAACAGCATCATCTTTTAGAATTTGAAATGGTTCAGCTGGAATTCCATCATCTCCAATTTCTTGGTTTGTAATAATGCTATCTAAGGCCTACTTGACTTCACACTCCAGGAAACCTGGACCTAGGTAAGTGACAACATCATCATGATTATCTGGGTCATTAAGACCTTCCTTGTATAGTTATTCTATGTATTCTTGCCACCTCTTCTTAATTTCTTCTGTGCCTGTTAGTTCTTTGCTATTTTTTTTAATTTTTTATCATGCTCATCCTCACATGAGATGTTCTCTTGATATATCCAGTTTTCTTGAAGAGATCTCTAATGTTTTCCATTCTATTGTTTTCCTCTATTTATTTGCACTGATCAATTAAGAAGTCCTTTCTCTTATTGCTATTCTCTGGAACTCTGCACTTAGTTGAGTATATAGTTTCTTTTCTCCCTTGCTTCTCTTCTTTCCTCAGCTATTTGTAAAACTATGATAAAAGAGGCAACACTATACACTGGAGAAGAGAGAGTCTCTTCAATAAGTTATGCTGGGAAAATCAAACAACTACATGTAAAAGAATAAAATTAGAACACTCTCAATCATCTTACATAAAAATACACACAAGATGGATTAAAGACCTGAATGTAATGTTGGATATTATAAATTATTAGAGGAAAACATAGGCTGCATACTCCTTGACATAAATTTCAGCAAGCTCTTTTTTGACCCACCTATGCAAAGATAAACATTTTTGAAAAGGGGGCCCAGGCAAACCTAAAAGTTTTTCAAAAGAAAGGAAACCATAAACAAAATGCAAAGACAGCCTTCAGAATGGGAGAAAATATTTGGAAATGAAAAACTGACAGGAGATTATTTTCCAAAACAATCAAACAGCTAATGCAGCTCAACATTAAAGAAAAAAATACTATATAGGAGTTTCAAAGAGTTAGACATGACTGAGCAACTGAACAACAATAATAATAGTCATAAAATTGACAGAAGAGCTAAGTAGAAATTTCTTCAAAGAAGACATACAACAAGCATCTTAAAAGATGATCTACATCCTTAATTATTAGAGAAATATAAATTACAACTACAATGAAGTATCATCTCACAATGGTCAGAATGGCCATCATCAAAAATCATCAAACAATAGATGCTGGGGAGGATGTGGAGAAAAGAGTATCCTTATATGCTGTTGGTAGAAATGTAAACTGGCATAGCCACTATGATGAACAGTCCAGAGGTTCCTTAATAAACTAAAAATCGAGCTGCCACATGGCATAGAACTCTCACTGCTAGGTATATATCCAGAGAAAACATAATTCGAAAGGACACATGCACCCCAATATTTATTGCAGCACTATTTGCAGTAGCTAAGACCTGGATGCAGCCTAAATGCACATGGACAGGAGTGGATAGAGATGACACGGTATATGTATTAAACGGAATGTAACTCAGGCATAATGAGTGTGCCAACAACATCGTGCCATTTGCAGAGATGTTGATGAACCTCGAGGCTGTCATACAGAGCGAAGCAAGTCAGAGAAAAACAGGTACTGTGTAATATCACTTATACATGGATTCTAGAAAAATGGTAGAGATGAAGTTATATGCAAAGCAGAAATAGACTGTTACAGAGAGCATATTTATTGTTACCAAGTGAGGTAGGGAGAGTGGAGTGAGATGAATTGGGAGATTGGAACTGAAATATATAGACTAATATATATAAAATATACAACTAATGGTGACCTGCAGTATAGCACAAGGAACTGCTCAGTGCTCTGTGGTGACCTAAAAGATAAGGAAACCATAAAAAGAGTAGATATATGAATGCTTATGTCTGATTCACTTTGTTGTACAGCAAAAGATGAACATAATATTGTAAAGCAATTGCACTCCAATAAAAATTATTTAAAAATAGATAAATGTGTGTTAGTCAGTCAGTCTTATCTGACTCTCTCTGATCCCATGAACTGCAGCCCCCCAGGCCCCTTTGTTCACAGAATTCTCCAGGCAAGAATACTGGATTAGGTGGCAATTTCCTTCTTCAGGAGATCTTCCTGACCCAGGAATCAAACCCGGGTTGCCCCCATTGCAGGCACATTCTTTACTGACTGAGCTACAAGCTAAGCCCAATTTAGGTAGTCTAGTAATATCTATGTTATGTTATGCTATGCTGAGTCACTCATTCATGTCCGACTCTGAAAGCACTGAAAAAAATAAAGGGAGAAATCCACAGACTTGGGAAATATATAGGTGGAGCATATTTTTCATGAATTGAAGAAAAGTTTCAGTCACTCTAGACACTTCAGTAAGTGCTAACTCACTTCAGTCATATCTGACTCTTCAACCATATGGATTGTAGCCTGCCAGGCTCCTCTGTCCATGGGATTTTCCAGGCAAGAATACTGGAGTGGGTTGCCATGCCCTTCTCTGGGGAATCTTCCTGACTCAGGGATGGAATGCACGTCTTTTAAGTTTTCCTGCATTGGCAGGAGGGTTCTTTACTACTAGGACCACCTTGAAAATTCAACCAGGCTTATAATACTGGTCATAAATGCTTTCAAGGTTCAAACATATTGAAGCATATCATCAAGCATATCACCTGTAGATCGCTCCTTCTGAATCGCTATATGGATATTTGACATTTTGTGTATCAACTCAACAGGTGATGAACATTGAGATTATTTCTTGATTTTGCCTATTGTGCACAGTAACATTAGGAACATTCACATATGTGCCTTTGCTTGGAAGTGTTTTCCTTTCTCCTGAGTAGATTCCCAGGAATTAAAATGCTAGCACATACAATAATTTAACATTCCGCTTTTTAAAAAGGTGTCAAAATGCTTTTCAATGTCACTATTTTGTCCTTGTTCAGTCACTCAGTAGTTTCCAACTCTTTGCGACCCCATGGACTGCCATATGCCAAGCTTCCCTGTCTTTCACCATCTCCCATAGTTTGCTCAAGTTCATGTGCATTGAGTCCAGGATGTAATCCAACCATCTCATCCTCTACCATTTCCTTCTTCTCCTGGCCTCAATTGTTGCCAGCATCAAGGTCTTCTCCAATGAGTTCACTCCTCATCAGGTGGCCAAAATATTGGAGCTTCAACTTCAGCATCCATCCTTCCAATGAGTATTCAGGGTTGATTTCCTTTAAGATTGACTGGTTTGATCTCCCTGCTGTCCAAGGTACTCTCAAGAGTCTTCTTCTTCCCTGATAGCTATAAAAGGTGTACCTTCTTCCTGAAGCCTGATCATCTTCAGGGCTACTAACTTTCCATTCACCTTGCTTTTCCCTTTGTATGCTGTACCATAACATCCTTCCCCTAGCTCTTACAGTTTTCCGTGTGAGTCAGCTTTTCGAAATTTGGTACTTGTTGGTGAACTGGGGCAGACTGGAATGCCCCGAACTTTAGGAGACTCTTTGCCCGCAGAGGAGCTCTTATTAAAGTTAATGCAAACATTGTTCTCAGAATGCACCCTCTTTACTTGATTAGTGGGTTTCTCAAACGGGTCAAAAGCGCTATGTGTCCTCTGAACTCTGACTTTCTTATCTTCAGGAATTGTGTCCAGGGGTTTGAACACTAAGTCCATTTCTGGGCAGTTCCGTGTGGCCATCTTTGTGAAATATATCTCACTAAAGGTGGTGTCCTTTCTTCAAGGCAATGCAGCTGAAACTATCCAACAAAGTTCTCGGCAACTTCTTCATCCTGCCGATCTTCTCGGCCGGCTGTGGCTCATTGAGGTCGCACATCTGGGCGACACAGGGCTCGGACAACTTCCCCAAAGTGGTCTAGAGCAGAGCACAGACAACTGCGAGGGCACGCGGGTGGGGAAGGCAGCGCCTCCTCCGTTTCCTGCACCTCCCCCACCTCCTCCTCCTCTGGGCGGTAAGTGGGATTCTTTTCAGTAAGCAAAGAATCCCAAAGAGATGAAAAATATATATATTTTGTTTTATTCCTTCTCCATCCCCCCCTCCTTTTTTTTTTTTTTTTTGCTTCATTTCCCTTACAATTTTCTATAGGGCACATTTGTGGTGAGAATTCATTTTGAAGTCAGAAAAAAAAAAAAGAGTAGTTGACGTTTCTCCCGAAATACTGGTGCTGACTGGATGCAGTAATTGATGAGATTTTGAGTTCCCCTTTTTGGTGGAAAGAGAGAATAAATTTTAGTTTCATGAAAGATGGTGTAATACATTAAGGTGGAGTTTTTCATCCTACTTTGATTTGAAGTATACAGTTTTTTTCATTCTGTTTTTGCATCACTGGACTGTGAAAAGTAGTTAACAGCTGTTAAAAGCTTGTCAGGCAAATAGGCACATAACAATGGGTATGTATCATGTTCCCTATGGGTATGTATCCCCTTCCCTTTTTATAGCTGGGCAATTCCTTCCCTGTGAGTAATAGTTGAAGGAATTAGTTGAATTCCTTACATAGTGAGTATTAATTGAAGTATAAGTATTAGTTGAATGGAAGCTGAAACTGCCAGCTAGTTTGCTCAGGACATGGGATAAAATATCATTTCTGCCAATCCAATTCAGCAACTCCAGACTTGGAATCTAGAGACAAGGACAAGGAACCCATTATGTCAGTGTACAGCATCAGTAACAGGGGCAAATGCTTGGGGTTAGAGGCAGCAAAGAACGGTGTCCAGTTTTCAGCATCAACAATGAAAGCACTGCACCCCATGGTGCCTATGCTCTGTGGAAAATGCAACAGTTTCCTGATTGAACTAGTGTTGCTGATTTTGACGCCTCTGTTCCTCCTAAATTTCTGCCCAAATTTTTCAGTTCCAATTATCTTGGCTTCCTGGACTTTCAGTTAGTTATGTAACACCCTTTTGATAAATTCATATTTTCTGTTTAAATATGCTTCTTGTTGTTGCTGCAGCAACTAACTTGTCTGTTGCAGCAATTAAGAACAATGACTGATTCTGGGTTCTTCAAAGTAGCCAGCAGTCTATGAAACAGTGACTGTACCTTAAGTTCAGTTCAATCTCTCAGTCATATCCAGCAATTTCCAACCCCATGGAGCATGGTAGGATCCCCTGTCCATCACCAACTCCCAGAGCTTGTTCAAACTCATGTCCATTAAGTTGGTGAGGTCATTCAACCATCTCATCCTCTGTCATCCCCTTCTTCTCCCGCCTTCAATCTTTTCCAATATAAGGGTCTTTTTAATGAGTCAGTTCTTTGCATCAGGTGACCAGAGTATTGGCGCTTCAGTTTTAGCATCAATCCTTCCAATAAATATTTAGGACTGATTTTATTTAGTCATAGCTTTTCTTCCAAGGAGCAAGTGCCTTTTAGTTTCATGGCTGCAGGTATCATCTGTGTTGTTTCTGAAGACCAAGAAAATTAAGTCTGTCACTGTTTACATTGTTTTCCCATCTATTTGCCATGAAGTGATGGGGCTGGATTCCATGATCTCAGTTTTTTGAATGTTGAGCTTTAAGCCAGCTTTTTCACTCTCCTCTTTGACTTTCAACAAGAGACTCTAGTTTTTGTTCACTTTCTGCCATAAGGGTGGTGTCATCTGCATATCTGAGGTTATTTATATTTCTCCCTCCAGTCGTGATTTGAGCTTGTGCTTCATCCAGTCCAGCATTTTGCATGATATACTCTGCATATAAGTTAAATAAGTAGAGTGAAAATATACAGCCTTTACCAAATATACAGCCTTTCCAAATTTTGAACCAGTCCTTTATTCCATGTCTAGTTCTAACTGTTGCTTCTTGCGCTGCATATAGATTTCTCATGAGGCAGGTAAGGTGGTCTAGTATCTCAATCTCTTTAAGAATTGTCTACAGTTTGCTGTGATCCACACAGTCAAAGGCCTTAGTGTAGTCAATGGAGCAGAAGTACATGTTTTTTGTTTTTGAATTTTATTGCTTTTTCTATGATCTAATGGATGTTGGCTATTTGACCTTTGGTTCCTCTGCCTTTTTTAAATCCAATGTGAACATTGGAAGTTCTTGGTTGATGTACTGTTTAAGGCCTGCTTGGAGAATTTTGAACATTACTTTGCTAGCATGTGAAATGAGTGTAATTGTGTGATACTTAACATTCTTTGGCATTGTCTTTCTTTGGGATTGAAATGAAAACTGACCCTTTCCAGTCCTGTGGCCACTGCCGAGTTTTCCAAATTTGTGGGCATATTGAGTTCAACACTTTTATAACATCATCTTTTAGGATTTAAAATAGCTCAATTGGAATTCCATCACCTCCACTAGCTTTGTTCATAGTGATGTTTCCTAAGGCTCACTTGACGTTGCACTCTAGGAAGTCTGGCTCTAGGTGAGTGATCACACCATCATGATTATCTGGGTCATTAAGATCTTTTCATATAATTTTTCTGGGTATTCTTATCACCTCATCTTAATATCTTCTGCTTCTGTTAGGCCCATTCCATTTCTGTCCTTTATTGTGCCCATCGTTGCGTGAAATTCTCCCTTGTTATCTCTAATGTTCTTGATGAAACCTCTAATCTTTCCCATTCTATTGTTTTTATCTATTTCTTTGCACTGTCCTCTTAAGAAGGCTTTCTTTTCTCTCTTTGCTCTTCTTCGGAACTCTGCATTCTGATGGGTATATCTTTCCTTTTCTACTTTGCCTTTTGCTTCTCTTCTATTCTGAGCTATTTGTAAAGCCTTCTTACCATGTACAATGTTATGAACCTCCGTCCATAGTTCTTCAGGCACTCTGTTTATCAGATTTAATCTATTGAATCTGTTTGTCACTTCCACTGCATAATTGTAAGGGATTTAATTTAGGTCATACCTGAATGTCTAACAGTTTCCCCTACTTTCTTCAGTTTAAGTCTGAATTTTGCAATAAGGAATTTATGATCTAAACCACAGTCCTTATCAGGAAACTTTTAAAATAGGAAGCTTATCTGTAATCACTTTTGCTTACCTTGAAGTTAACAGTTTTACTTTGACCCAGAACCAATTACCAAGCAAACAAGTCACAGTTGCTTTAGGAAAAAGAAAATAGCACTTTTAACTGATATTTTGAAGTGAGTTTAAGTAAAGGACTCTTTATAGTTGAACCAACAAGAGATAATGAAGTTTTGCAGATTGGCAATAGTGAAAACCTCCCTCAAGGCAGAGAGATAAACTATTGCCAGTTCTCATAGGAGAACTATCAGTAGGAATCTGAAAGGAATTATAGTTACAAAAAGTCAAAATCATAGCCACAACCATGGGACCAAAGCAGATAGGAAGTTGGAGATCAGTGAGAAGTATTTTGATCTTAAAATCACAGGCCTCCAATCAGCTATTGTGTTCTCCCATTTCTAACCACATTAACTAAATGAAAACTGGTGAGCAACATAGTATACCTTGAATGAAAATTAATTTACCTTTGAAATTAATTATGAGAATTTTGTGATATATCCTATCTCATTAAATTACAGTGTTGAAAAGTTTCCCAGGAAAATACATACTAATTGGAGAAATGTCTGTATTATCCAGGAGAAAATTAATTAAACATTTGTTTTCCTAAAGCAATTTTGAAGGATTTGGAATTAGAAAATGTGATTTTTATCATGTCAATGTATGGCAAAACCAATACGGTATTGTAAAGTAAAATAAAGTAATAAATAAATAAAGTAAAAAAATTAAAATTATATGGTTTAGAAACAAACAATTGCAGAATTATAACATGAGAGGGATCAAAAACTTTCTCTTCAGTAAGACAGAAATTACAAACAGCCATTTCAAATCTCTGGAATTTATCCTAATAACATATAGAAAATTGAGAAATATTTAATGAAGAAAATCCATTAAATTCTGGTAAAAATGGGGGCAAATTTTGAATTTGAGGAAGCATAACTCACTTTCAGCCCATCTGTAGCTCAGCAGGTTGGAAGCCACACTATAGGCAGAAAATAAGAGATAGAAAATGGGACTTCTTCTGCCAGCTTCCAATAAAAGGGTTTGGATTCTTTCTTCGGGAAGGTCAGAACCCCAGCACTTTGTATTCCTCTCATCTTTGTGTTGGAAGAGCTCTATTCTAGACAAGAGGAACTGAGAGACCTGGGCACACATTTTCTATTCAGCTACCAACTCATAAGACAAAAGCATTATGCTAGTGCTGGGTGCACAAGCCAAGAACACTGAGTCTTGCCTACCCTGCCCCAGCTTGCTGAATGAGCAGAGGCTTTATGCTGAGAAAGGTAATTCAGGAAGACCAGAGCAACTGCCCCTGCCTAGTGCCTCCTTCACTGATCAGGAGGTCAATTCAAGGGCAGAAACACATTGTTTCCACCTTGCAGGTTCAGAGTGTTAGTGTACAATTTAGACCCAGCAAAGAGTCAAGCATTGAGAACAACTAGTTCAGCAAGGAGACTGACTATTTGGAACTGAGCATGAAGAATTTCAAATTAAAGAGCACTTCCAGAAACAATGGAGATTTTTAGCAGTTTACAATTAAGAAAACACTACTGGCTCTATGAAAGCAGCAAGATACACCAGCCAAAAATTTAGCAGACAAACTAGAGGAAGAGACAACTAAAAAGAGTACTTCTGGAAGTACTTAAACCCTAGACTCAAGAACTACCTAGAAAAGGAGATAAAATTTAATTCTATAATTGTTTAACAATTTATGCATTGGGGCATCATTGATAATATGACAAATCAGCTAGCAATTAGAGGAGGTGAACAACAACCACAGCATCAATAAATGCAGATCAGTTACTATTCCATGAAAGTGAAAACCAAAGGACAGCAGAGTGGCTCACTTTCACTTTGGTATTCCCTAGTGGCTCAGAAGGTAAAAAGTCTGCCTACAATGCTGAGACGTGAGTTCAATCCCTGGGTTGGGAAGATCCCCAGAGAAGAAAATGGCAGCCCACTCCAGTATTTTTGCCTGGAAAATCCCATGGATGGAAGAGCCTGACGGGCTCTAGTCCATAGGGTCACAAAGAGTCAGACATGACTGAGTGAGTTCATAAGGAAGTCAATTCATCAAGAATATATGTCAGTCTAAACAGATGTGTATCCAGACTGAAGCATATATATATATTAAAAAATATTAAAATATCTGAAGGAAGAAATGGATAATAATATAATGGCCATAGGGGATTTCAATGACCCAAATTAAAAAATGACAGAAATCAACAAGAAAGCATTTGTTTTGAACCATACTTGAGACAAAATATATATAGACATGTACAGAACATTCATCCAATAGTAGGAGAATAGACATTTTCCTGAAGCTCACATGAATGTTCTCCAGAAAAGAACATAGGAGAGGTCAAATAAGTCTTTAAGAATATTAAAATCGTACAAATTATTTTTCTAACCACAATGGTATGGAACTAGAAATCAATAACAGAAGCAAAGCTGAATAATTCACAATTATGTGGAACTTTTTTTTTTGAAGATTGCTGAACAATTTCAAAAAAGAAATCAGAAGAGAACCCAAGAAATATCTTGAAACAACTGACAGTGAAAACACAGGTATGCCAAAATCTATGAGATATGGCAAAAACAGTTCTAAGAGAGAAGTGTACAGAAATAAATGTCTACATTAAGAAAAAAATTAAATATATCAAACATTAATACAAAATCTAAATTCATACATCAATTAACAAAGATCAGAAAAGAAGTAAAGGAAACTAGTTATAGGAAAACTAAAAAGAAACATTGAAAACACAGGTATGCCAAAATCTATGAGATATGGCAAAAACAGTTCTAAGAGAGAAGTGTACAGAAATAAATGTCTACATTAAGAAAAAAATTAAATATATCAAACATTAATACAAAATCTAAATTCATACATCAATTAACAAAGATCAGAAAAGAAGTAAAGGAAACTAGTTATAGGAAAACTAAAAAGAAACAAATTGCCAGTCCAGGTTCGATGCATGATACTGGATGCTTGGGGCAATCTAGATGTGTATAAGAGACAGCACTAGCAGTGACCATTCTGAAAATGAAGCTAATAATTATACTTACAATAGCATAAAAAAACAACAAAATACTTTGGTGAAATTTTAAATTAAAAAAGCACAAGACTATATATGCACTGAAAGCTACATATTTTTGAAAGAAATGAAAGAATATCCAAATAAATGAAAAGATTTCTAATGATTATTGATCAGAAGATTTAATATTATTAGATTCCCTATCAAACACCCAGCTGACATTTTTTTCAGGAATTGGTAAGCTGATCTTAAGTTAATGTGGAAATTTGAAGGTTCTGAAATAGTCAAACAATAAGGAAAAAAGAACAGATTTGGGAAGCACACACTTACTGAAGTGAGGCATACACTTTTTAAGTATTACTAAGTTAATCAAGACTGAATGGTACTGGTATAAAGATATATATGTAGATAGAGGGAATAGAATTTTGAGTACAGAAGTAAAACTTTACATTAATGATTAACTCATTTCAACAAGGTTCCCAGACAGCTCAATGGGGAAAAGTAGTCTTTAATAAATGAGAGCAGAACAATTGGAGGTTCACATGTAAAAGAATGAGGGTGGACCTCTATGCCACACCATACCCCCAGACTAATTCACAATGAAATATAAACTTCACTGTAGGAGATAAAATTATACAACACTTAAAAACATTGGAAAAAATCTTTCTGAACTTAGACATTAATAATACTAAAAGTGCAACTGACAGTAGAAAAAACAGAAAATTCAGATAACATTAAAGTTAAAACATATGTGTGACAAATGATACCATCAAGAAAGTGAAAAGACAACTCAAAGGGACAAAACAATAAAAAAAATATATTTTTGGTAAGAAAGTTGTATCTAGAAAATGTAAAGAACACTTAAAACTGAATAAAAATATAAATGATCAAATTAAAAAGTGTGCAAAGGACCTTGAAAGATATTTCTCTATAGTAAGCTTACAAATTGTCAGTAAGCCCATCAATAAATGCTCAACATCATTAGCAACAAGAGAAATTCCAACCAAAACCCCCATAAGATACCACTTCACATCTGTGGGGATTGCTATTATCCAATAGATAATAAAAAGAATTGATGAGGATTTGCAAAAATGAAACTCTCATGCATTGCTGGTAGCAATGGAAAATAGTGCAGCCACTTTGGAAAATGTGTTGCCATTTCCTCAAAATTTAAACATGAACAATGTTACTATATGAAATTCTATTGCTAGATATATACTCAAGATACCAAAGTACCCACAGAAAATAGCACATGAGAACGATTTTTGCTCTGGATTTGTCATATGACAAACCTTTATTATGTTGAGGCAGATATCTGCCTTTATAAGTTCCTCTATGGCAACTTTCTGTAGAGGTTTTTTTTTTTTTTTTTTTTAATAGAACAGTCTTTTGGACTCTGTGGGAGAGAGCGAGGATGGGATAATTTGGGAGAATGGCATTGAAACATATATAATATCATATATGAAATGAATCGCCAGTCCAGGTTCGATGCATGATACTGGATGCTTGGGGCTGGTGTACTAAGATGACCCAAAGGGATGGTGTGGGGTGGGAGTAGGGAGGGGGCTTCAGGATGGGGAGCACGTGTATACC
>SJYT01016398.1:82857-239412 GCA_006410635.1 Cephalophus harveyi | reverse complement strand
GCTGGGACCCTCGGTGTTCCACCAATGTGGGGACGGGTATGTTGGGGAATTTCTTGAGTTGCAGCAAGGGTGGGAAGGATCCTTGTGAGCTTTAAGAGAGAAGGCGTGAATGCCCTCGAGATGCCGCAGCAGAAAGAGGCCTCATCTCGCCTGCAGGGGAGAACCTCCTGGTTTTCCTCGAGTTGCGGAATGTCCCTCTCAATTGACGACGGGGACCTCAGCCACCCGCTGGTGAGGCCTCAGGAAAGACCAGCCTCCATGCGAGTTGCGAGGGGCCCCTCAGGATTCCTCTCCAGTCATGTCGGATCCTACGTCCTTGGCTGGAAATGTGGCCAGAACCTGAGGTTTCCTCTCCAGTGCTGACATGGATCTTGGGGTTCCTCTGGAGTCTCCACAGGAGAGTCAAGACTCTTCTCGATTGGAGACATACACGCCCATTATCCTCCCAAGCTGTAGGAGCAATGTGAGGCTTCCTTACAAGTTGACACAGGGATCAGTGGCTTTTACTCGCGGTGTCACAGGGCTGTCGCACGTGCCACAGTGGTGTGATTCGATGCTCCGTGTGACCTTCAAGGAAAGGTAGGGAAATCAGGTTCATCTGGAGTGGACTGCGACATTTGGGGGTCCTTTGGGTGGTGGCACGTCCCCTGGAGTCCCTCTCGACATTCCTGTTGAGAGCACATCATCTTGCTGTGCAACGGGAAAGGAGTGGAAATCAGGTTCATCTGGAGTGGACTGCGACATTTGGGGGTCCTTTGGAATGGTGGCACGTCCCCTGGAGTCCCTCTCGACATTCCTGTTGAGAGCACGTCATCTTGCTGTGCAACGGGAAAGGAGAATCCTTTCCCGATGAAGCAGGGAAGGGAACCCTCATCTGTAGCAGATGAGGGGGAAAGGGGGCCCCTCTTGAGTTGTGGTGGGACCTTCAGTGTTCCTCTCGAGTGGAGACCGGTATGTCAGGAACTTCTTGAGTTGCAGCAAGGGTGTGAAGGACCCTGTGAGGTTCAGGAGGGAAGGAGTGATTTCTTTCGGGATGTTGCAGCAGACAACGTCCTCATCTCGCCTGGAGAGGAGAACCTTATGTTTTTTCTCGAGTAGCGGCAGGTCCTTCTCAAGTTACGACGGCATCCTCAGGGACGTGCTCGCGTGGCCTCAGGAAATGCCAGTCTCCGTGCGAGTTGAGAGTGGCCCCTCGGGATTCCTCTCCTGTCTGTGCCGGTACCTGAGTCCCTGCCTGGAGCCGAAGATGGAACCTGAGATTTCCGCTCCACATCTGGCATGGAACTTGGGATTGCACTGGAGTCTCCACAGGAGAGTTAGGCCTCATCTCCTCTGGTTACATGCAAATCCGTTTTCCTCCCGAGCTGTAGCAGCAGTGTCAGGCTTCCAGACGAGTGGACACAGGGATCTGTGGCTTTCCCTCGAGATTCCACAGGGCTCTCGCACATGCCACCGTGGTGTGATTCGATCCTCGGGGTGACCTTCGAGGCAGGGCACGAAAAGCAGGTTCATCTGAAGTGGACTGAGATATTTGGGGGTCTTTTGGAATGGTGGAACGACCCCTGGAGTTCCTCTCGACATTCCTGTTGAGAGTGTGTCCTCTTGCTGTGCGACGGGAACGCCAGAATCCATTCCTGACGAAGCAGGCAAGGAACCCTCATCTGGAGCAGAGGAGGGTGAAAGGGGGCCCCTCTTGATTTGTGGTGGGACCCTCACTATTCCTCTCGAGTGGAGATGGGTATGTGGGGGAACTCCTTGAGTGGCAGCAAGAGTGTGAAGGACCCTTTGTGGTTCAGGAGGAAAGGCGTGATTTCTTTCAGGATGCCGCTGCAGAAAACGGCCTTATCTCGCCTGGAGGGGAGAACCTCCTGGTTTTTCTCGAGTTGCGGCAGGTTATTCTCGAGTTACGACGGGGCCCTCAGGGACCCGCTTGCGTGGCCTCAGGAAAGGCAATTTTCTGAGCGAGTTGAGAGTAGTCCCTCGGGATTCCTCTCCAGTCAGTGCCTGGTCCTAAGTCCCCGTCTGGAGCCGAAATTGGAACCTCATGTTTCGGCTCGACTGCTGGCATGGATCTTGGGGTTCCTCTGGAGTCTTCCCAGGGGAGTCAGGCCTGGTCTCCTGTGGTTACGTGCACGTCCTCTTTCCTCCCGAGCTGTAGCAGCAGTGTCAGGCTTCCAGACGAGTGGACACAGGGATCTGTGGCTTTCCCTCGAGATTCCACAGGGCTCTCGCACATGCCACCGTGGTGTGATTCGATCCTCGGGGTGACCTTCGAGGCAGGGCACGAAAAGCAGGTTCATCTGAAGTGGACTGAGATATTTGGGGGTCTTTTGGAATGGTGGAACGACCCCTGGAGTTCCTCTCGACATTCCTGTTGAGAGTGTGTCCTTTTGATGGGCGACGGGAACGCCAGAATCTATTCCTGAAGAAGCAGGAAAGGAACCCTCATCTGGAGCAGAAGACGGTGAAAGGGGGCCCCTCTTGATTTGTGGTGGAACCCTCACTATTCCTCTCGAGTGGAGACGGGTATGTCAGGGTAATTCTTGAGTTGCAGCAAGGGTGTGAAGGACCCTTTGTGGTTAAGTGGAAAGGTGTGATTTCTTTCAGGATGCCGCTGCAGAAAACGTCCTTATCTAGTCCGGAGGGTAGAACCTCTTGGTTTTCTCTAGTTGCTGCAGGTTATTCTCGAGTTAAGACGGGGCCCTCAGGGACCCGCTTGCGTGGCCTCAGGAAAGGCGATTTTCTGAGCGAGTTGAGAGTAGCCCCTCGGGATTCCTCTCCAGTCAGTGCCTGGTCCTAAGTCCCCGTCTGGAGCCGAAATTGGAACCTCATGTTTCGGCTCGACTGCTGGCATGGATCTTGGGGTTCCTCTGGAGTCTTCCCAGGGGAGTCAGGCCTGGTCTCCTGTGGTTACGTGCACGTCCTCTTTCCTCCCGAGCTGTAGCAGCAGTGTCAGGCTTCCAGACGAGTGGACACAGGGATCTGTGGCTTTCCCTCGAGATGCCACAGGGCTCTCGCACATGCCACCGTGGTGTGATTCGATCCTCGGGGTGACCTTCGAGGCAGGGCACGAAAAGCAGGTTCATCTGAAGTGGACTGAGATATTTGGGGGTCTTTTGGAATGGTGGAACGACCCCTGGAGTTCCTCTCGACATTCCTGTTGAGAGTGTGTCCTCTTGCTGTGCGACGGGAACGCCAGAATCCATTCCTGACGAAGCAGGCAAGGAACCCTCATCTGGAGCAGAGGAGGGTGAAAGGGGGCCCCTCTTGATTTGTGGTGGGACCCTCACTATTCCTCTCGAGTGGAGATGGGTATGTGGGGGAACTCCTTGAGTGGCAGCAAGAGTGTGAAGGACCCTTTGTGGTTCAGGAGGAAAGGCGTGATTCCTTTCAGGAAGCCGCTGCAGAAAACGGCCTTCTCTCGCCCGGAGGGGAGAACCTCCTGGTTTTTCTCGAGTTGCGGCAGGTTATTCTCGAGTTACGACGGGGCCCTCAGGGACCCGCTTGCGTGGCCTCAGGAAAGGCAATTTTCTGAGCGAGTTGAGAGTAGTCCCTCGGGATTCCTCTCCAGTCAGTGCCTGGTCCTAAGTCCCCGTCTGGAGCCGAAATTGGAACCTCATGTTTCGGCTCGACTGCTGGCATGGATCTTGGGGTTCCTCTGGAGTCTTCCCAGGGGAGTCAGGCCTGGTCTCCTGTGGTTACATGCACGTCCGCTTTCCTCCCGAGCTGTAGCAGCAGTGTCAGGCTTCCAGACGAGTGGACACAGGGATCTGTGGCTTTCCCTCGAGATTCCACAGGGCTCTCGCACATGCCACCGTGGTGTGATTCGATCCTCGGGGTGACCTTCGAGGCAGGGCACGAAAAGCAGGTTCATCTGAAGTGGACTGATATATTTGGGGGTCTTTTGGAATGGTGGAACGACCCCTGGAGTTCCTCTTGACATTCCTGGTGAGAATGTGTCCTCTTGCTGTGCCAGAATGCCAGAATCCATTCGTGACGAAGCAGGCAAGGAACCCTCATCTGGAGCAGAGGAGGGTGAAAGGGGGCCCCTCTTGAATTTTGGTGGGACAATCACTATTCCTCTCGAGTGGAGACGGGTATGTGAGGGAACTTCTTGTGTTGCACCAAGGGTGTGAAGGACCCTTGCGAGGTTCAAGAGAGAAGGCATGAATGCCCTCGAGATGCCGCAGCAGAAAAGCGCCTCATCTCGCCTGCAGGGGAGAACCTCCTGGTTTTTCTCGACTTGTGGAAAGTCCCTCTCAATTGACGATGCGGAACTCAGCAACCCGCTGGCGTGGCCTCAGGAAAGACCAGCCTCCATGTGAGTCGCGAGCGGCCCCTCGGGATTCCTCTCCAGTCATGTTGGTTCCTACGTCCTTAGCTGGAACTGCGGCCAGAACCTGAGGTTTCCTCTCCAGTGCTGACATGGATCTTGGGGTTCCTCTGGAGTCTCCACAGGAGAGTCAGGACTCTTCTCGAGTGGAAACATACACGTCCATTACCTTCCCAAGCTGTTGGAGCAATGTGAGGCTTCCCTACGAGGTGACACAGGGATCTGTGGCTTTTCCTCGCGGTGCCACAGGGCTGTCGCACGTGCCACAGTGGTGTGATTCGATGGTCGGTGTGACCTTCGAGGAAAGGTAGGGAAATCAGGTTCATCTGGAGTGGACTGTGACATTTGGGGGTCCTTGGGAATGGTGGCACGTCCCCTGGAGTCCCTCTCGACATTCCTCTTGAGAGCATGTCATCTTGCTGTGCAATGGGAAAGGAGAATCCTTTCCCGATGAAGCAGGGAACGGAACCCTCATATGTAGCGGATTAGGGGGAAAGGGGGCCTCTTTTGTGTTGTAGTGGGACTCTCAGTGTTCCTCTCGAGTGGAGACCGGTATGTCAGGAACTTCTTGAGTTGCAGCAAGGGTGTGAAGGACCCTTTGAGGTTCAGGAGGGAAGGAGTGATTTCTTTCGGGATGCCGCAGCAGAAAACGTCCTCATCTCGCCTGGAGGGGAGAACCTTATGGTTTTTCGCGAATAGTGGCAGGTCCTTCTCATATTACGACGGGGACCTCAGGGACCGCTCGCGTGGCCTCAGGAAATGCCAGTCTCCGGGCGAGTTGAGAGCTGCCTCTCGGGATTCCTCTCCTGTCTGTGCCGGGTCCTGAGTCCCTGTCTGGAGCCGAAGCTGGAACCTGTGGTTTCCTCTCCGCATCTGGCATGGATCTTGGGGTTCCACAGGAGGGTCCACAGGAGAGTTAGGCCTCGTCTCCTGTGGTTACATGCAAGTCCGTTTTCCTCCCGAGCTGTTGCAGCAGTGTCAGGCTTCCAGACGAGTGGACACAGGGATCTGTGGCTTTCCCTCGAGATTCCACAGGGCTCTCGAACATGCCACCATGGTGTGATTCGATCCTTGGGGTGACCTTCGAGGCAGGGCACGAAAAGCAGGTTCATCTGAAGTGCAC
Source organism: Cephalophus harveyi (assembly GCA_006410635.1). Taxonomy (NCBI): domain Eukaryota; kingdom Metazoa; phylum Chordata; class Mammalia; order Artiodactyla; family Bovidae; genus Cephalophus; species Cephalophus harveyi. The sequence goes on along the minus strand of SJYT01016398.1, from coordinate 233,956 downwards.
TGAGATATTTGGGGGTCTTTTGGAATGGTGGAACGACCCCTGGAGTTCCTCTCGACATTCCTGTTGAGAGTGTGTCCTTTTGATGGGCGACGGGAACGCCAGAATCTATTCCTGAAGAAGCAGGAAAGGAACCCTCATCTGGAGCAGAAGACGGTGAAAGGGGGCCCCTCTTGATTTGTGGTGGAACCCTCACTATTCCTCTCGAGTGGAGACGGGTATGTCAGGGTAATTCTTGAGTTGCAGCAAGGGTGTGAAGGACCCTTTGTGGTTAAGTGGAAAGGTGTGATTTCTTTCAGGATGCCGCTGCAGAAAACGTCCTTATCTAGTCCGGAGGGTAGAACCTCTTGGTTTTCTCTAGTTGCTGCAGGTTATTCTCGAGTTAAGACGGGGCCCTCAGGGACCCGCTTTCGTGGCCTCAGGAAAGGCGATTCTCTGAGCGAGTTGAGAGTAGCCCCTTGGGATTCCTCTCCAGTCAGTGCCGGGTCCTAAGTCCCCGTCTGGAGCCAAAACTGGAACCTCATGTTTCGGCTCCAGTGCTAGCATGGATCTTGGGGTTCCTCTGGAGTCTCCCCAGGGGAGTCAGGCCTGGTTTCTTGTGGTTACGTGCACGTCCTCTTTCCTCCCGAGCTGTAACAGCATTGTCAGGGTTCCCGTCGAGTAGACCCAGGGATCTCTGTCTTCCGCTCGAGTTGCCACAGGGCTGTGGAATGAGCCACCGTGGTGTGAGGCAATAGGCGGGTGACACGCGAGGTAGTGCAGGGAAATCACGTTCATCTGGAGTGGACTGAGACATCTATGGGACTTTTAGGATGGTGGCCAGACCCCAGGAGAACTCCGCGTTCCTGTTGAGAGTGTCACCTCTTGAGATTCGATTGGAATGGCGGGAATTCTTTCCCGACGAAGCAGAGAAAGGGATCCTCATCTCGAGCTCACGGTGGGGAAACGGGGCTCCTCCTGAGTTGTGCTTGGACCCTCGGTGTTCCACCAACGTGGGGACGGGCATGTCAGGGAATTTCTTGAGTTGCAGCAAGGGTGGGAAGGACCCTTGCGAGGTTCAAGAGAGAAGGCGTGAAAGACCTCGAGATGCCGCTGCAGAAAATGGCCTTATCTCGCCCGGAGGGTAGAACCTCCTTGTTTTTATCGAGTTGTGGGAGGTTATTCTCGAATTATGATGGGGCCCTCAGGGACCTGCTTGCGTGGCCTCAGGAAAGGCGATTCTCTGAGCGAGTTGAGAGTAGCCCCTCGGGATTCCTCTCCAGTCAGTGCCGGGTCCTATGTCCCCGTCTGGAGCCGAAACTGTAACCTCATGTTTCGGCTCCAGTGCTGGCATGGATCTTGGGGTTCCTCTGGAGTCTCCCCAGGGGAGTCAGGCCTGGTCTCCTGTGGTTACGTGCACGTCCTCTTTCCTCCCGAGCTGTACCAGCAGTGTCAGGGTTCCCGTCGAGTTGACCCAGAGATCTCTGTCTTTCCCTCGAGATGCCACAGGGCTGTGGAACGAGCCACCGTGGTGTGAGGCAATACGCGGGTGACACTCGAGGTATTGCAGGGAAATCACTTTCTTCTGGAGTGGACTGAGACATCTTTGGGACTTTTAGTATGGTGTCCCGACCCCAGGAGAAATCCGCTTTCCTGTTGAGAGTGCCACCACTTGAGATGCGACGGGAATGGCAGAAATTCTTTCCCGAGGAAACAGAGAAAGGGACCCTCATCTCGAGCTCATGGTGGGGAAACAGGGCTCCTCCTGAGTTGTGCTGGGACCCTCATTGTTCCACCAATGTGGTGACGCGTATGTTGGGGAATTTCTTGACTTGCAGCAAGGGTGGGTAGGACCCTTGCGAGGTTCAAGTGAGAAGGCGTGAATGCCCTCGAGATGCCGCAGCAGAAAAGGGCCTCATCTTGCCTGCAGAGGAGAACCTCCTCGTTTGGTCAAGTTGCGGAATGTCCCTCTAAATTGACGACGGGGACCTCAGCGACCCGCTGGCGTGGCCTCAGGAAAGACCAGCCTCCATGCGAGTTGCGAGCGGCCCCTCGGGATTCCTCTCCAGTCATGTCGGTTCCTACGTCCTTGGCTGGAACTGCGGCCAGAACCTGAGGTTTCCTCTCCAGTGCTCACATGGATCTTGGGGTTCCTCTGGAGTCTCCACAGGAGAGTCAGGACTCTTCTCGAGTGGAGACATACACGTCCGTTATCCACCAAATCTGTAGGAGCAATGTGAGGCTTCCCTACGAGTTGACACAGGGATCTGTGGCTTTTCCTTGCGGTGCCAAAGGGCTGTCGCACGTGCCACAGTGGTGTGATTTGATGCTCCTTGTGACCTTCGCGGAAAGGTAGGGAAATCAGGTTCACCTGGAGTGGCCTGCAACATTTTGGGGTCCTTTGGAATGGTGGCACGTCCCCTGGAGTCCATCTCGACATTCCTGTTGAGAGCACGTCATCTTACTGTGCAACGGGAAAGGAGAATCCTTTACCAATGAAGCAGGGTATGGAACCCTCAACTGTATTGGATGAGGGGGAAAGGGGACCCCAATTGAATTGTGGTGGGAACCTCAGTGTTCCTCTCAAGTGGAGACCGGTATGTCAGGAACTTCTTGAGTTGCAGCAAGGGTGTGAAGGACCCTTTGTGGTTCAGGAGGGAAGGAGTGATTTCTTTCGGGATGCCACAGCAGAAAACGTCCTCATCTCGCCTAAAGGGGAGAACCTTATGGTTTTTCTCGAGTAGCGGGAGGTCCTTCTCAAGGTACGATGGAGACCTCAGGGACCCGCTCGCATGGCCTCAGGAAATGCCAGTCTCCGTGCGAGTTGAGAGTGGCCCCTCGGGATTCCTCTCCTGTGTGTGCCGGGTACTGAGTCCCTGTCTGGAGCCGCAGCTGGAACCTGAGGTTTCCTCTCCACATCTGGCATGGATGTTGGGGTTCCACTGGAGTCTTCACAGGAGAGTTAGGCCTCGTCTCCTGTGATTACATGCAAGTCTGTTTTCCTCCCGAGCTGTAGCAGCAGTTTCAGGCTTCCAGACGAGTGGACACAGGGATCTGTGGCTTTCCCTCGAGATTCCACAGGGCTCTCGCACATTCCACCGTGGTGTGATTCGATCCTCGGGGTGACCTTCGTGGCAGGGCACGAAAAGCAGGTTCATCTGAAGTGGTCTGAAATATTTGGGGGTCTTTTGGAATAGTGGAACGACCCCTGGAGTTCCCCTCGATGTTCCTGTTGAGAGTGTGTCCTCTTGCTGGGCGACAGGAACGCCAGAATCCATTCCTGATGAAGCAGGCAAGGAATCCTCATCTGGAACAGAGGAGGGTGAAAGGGGGCCCTTCTTGATTTGTGGTGGGACCCTCACTATTCCTCTCGAGTGGAGACGGGTATGTGGGGGAACTTCTTGAGTGGCAGCAAGGGTGTGAAGGACCCTTTGTGGTTCAGGAGGAAAGGCATGATATCTTTCAGGATTCCACTGCAGAAAACGGCCTTATCTCACCCGGAGGGGAAAACCTCCTGGTTTTTCTCGAGTTTCGGCAGGTTATTCTCGAGTTAAGACGGAGCCCTCAGGGACACGCTTGCGAGACCTCAGGAAAGGCGATTCTCTGAGCGAGTTGAGACTAGCCCTCGGGATTCCTCTCCAGTCAGTGCCGGTTCCTAAGTCACCGTCTGGAGCCGAAACTGGAACCTCATTTTTCGGCTCCAGTGCTGGCATGGAATTTTGGGTTCCGCTGGAGTCTCCCCAGGGGAGTCAGGCCTGGTCTCCTGTGGTTACGTGCACGTCCTCTTTCCTCCCGAGCTGTAGCAGCAGTGTCAGGGTTCCCGTCGAGTTGACCCAGGGATCTCTGTCTTTCCTTCGTGATCCCACAGGGCTGTGGAATGAGCCACCGTGGTGTCGGGCAATATGCGGGTGACACTCGAGGTTGTGCAGGGAAATCACATTCATCTGGAGTGGACTGAGACATCTATGGGACTTTTAGTATGGTGGCCCGACCCCTGGAGAACTCCACGTTCCTGTTGAGAGGTCCACCTCTTGAGATGCGACGGGAATGGCGGATATTCTGTCCTGAAGAAGCAGGGAAAGGGACCCTCATCTCGAGCTCACCTTGGGGAAACGGGGTTCCCCCTGAGTTGTGCTGGGACCCTCGGTGTTCCACCAGTGTGGGGATGGGTATGTCTGGGTATTTCTTGAGTTGCAGCAAGGGTGGGAAGGACCCTTGCGAGGTTCAAGAGAGAAGGCGTGAATGCCCTCGAGATGCCACTGCAGAAAAGGGCCTCATCTCGCCTCCAGGGGAGAACCTCCTTGTTTTTCTCGAGTTGTGGAAAGTCCCTCTCAATTGACGATGGGGACTTCAGCGACCCGCTGGTGTGGCCTCAGGAATGACTAGCCTCCATACGAGTTGCGAGGGGGCCCTCGGGATTCCTCTCCAGTCATGTCGGTTCCTCCATGCTTGGCTGGAACTGTAGCCAGAACCGGCGGTTTCCTCTCCAGTGCTGACATGGATCTTGGGGTTCCTCTGGAGTCTCCACAGGAGAGTCAGGACTCTTCTCGAGTGGAGACATACACGTCCGTTATTCTACCAATCTGTAGGAGCGATGTGAGGCTTCCCTACGAGGTGACACAGGGATCTGTGGCTTTTCCTCGTGGTGCGAAAGGGCTGTCGCACGTGCCACAGTGGTGTGATTCGATGCTCGGTGTGACCTTCGAGGAAAGGTAGGGAAATTAGGTTCATCTGGAGTGGACTGTGACATTTGGGGGTCCTTTAGAATGGTGGCACGTCCCCTGGAGTCCCTCTCGACATTCCTGTTGAGAGCACGTCATCTTGCTGTGCAATGGGAAAGGAGAATCTTTTCCCGATGAAGCAGGGAAGGGAACCCTCATCTGTAGCAGATGAGGGGAAAGGGGGCCCCTCTTGAGTTTTGGAGGGACCCTCAGTGTTCCTCTCGAGTGGAGACCGGTATGTCAGGAACTTCCTGAAATGCAGAAAGGGTGTGAAGGACCCTTTGAGGTTCAGGAAGGAAGGAGTGATTTCTTTCAGGATGCCTCAGCAGAAAACGTCCTCATCTCGCCTGGAGGGGAGAACCTTATGGCTTTTCTCAAGTAGCGGCAGGTCCTTCTCAAGTTATGACGGGGAACTCAGGGACCTGCTCGCGTGGCCTCAGGAAATGCCAGTATCCGTGCGAATTGAAAGCGACCCCTCGGGATTCCTCTCCTGTCTGTGCCGGGTCCTGAGTCCCTGTCTGGAGCTGAAGCTGGAACCTGAGGTTTCCTCTCCACATCTGGCATGGATCTTGGGGTTCTGCTGGAGTCTCCACAGGATAGTTAGGCCTCATCTCCTTTGGTTACATCCAAGTCCGTTTTCCTCCCGAGCTGTAGCAGCAGTGTCAGGGTTCCAGACGAATGGACACAGGGAACTGTGGCTTTCCCTCGAGATTCCACAGGGCTCTCGCACTTGCCACCGTGGTGTGATTCGATCCTCGGGGTGACCTTCGAGGCGGGAACGAAAAGCAGGTTCTTGTGAAGTGGACTGAGATATTTAGGGGTCTTTTGGAATAGTGGAACGACCCCTTGAGTTCCTCTCGACATTTCTGTTGAGAGTGTGTCCTCTTGCTGTGCGACAGGAACGCCAGAATCCATTCCTGAAGAAGCAGGCAAGGAACCCTCATCTGGAGCAGAGGAGGGTGAAAGGGGGCCCCTCTTGATTTGTGGTGGGACCCCCAATATTCCTCTCGAGTGGAGACGGTATGTGGGGGAACTTCTTGAGTGGCAGCAAGACTGTGAAGGACCCTTTGTGGTTCAGGAGGAAAGGCGACATTTCTTTCAGGATGCCTCTGCAAAAAACGGCCTTATCTCGCCCATAAGGGAAAACCTCGTGTTTTCACGAGTTGGGGCAGGTTATTCTCCAGTTACAATGGAGCCCTGAGGGACCCGCTTGCGTGGACTCAGGAAAGGCGATTCTCTGAGCGAGTTGGGAGTAGCCCCTCGGGATTCCTCTCCAGTCAGTGCCAGGTCCTAAGTCCCCGTCTGGAGCCAAAACTGGAACCTCATGTTTCGGCTCCAGTGCTGGCATGGATCTTGGGGTTCCTCTGGAGTCTCCCAAGGGGAGTCAGGCCTGGTCTCCTGTGGTTACGTGCACGTCCTCTTTCCTCCCGAGCGGTAGCAGCAGTCTCAAGGTTCCCGTCGAGTTGACCCAGGGATCTCTGTCTTTACCTCGAGATGCCACAGGGCTGTGGAACGAGTCACCGTGGTGTGAGGCAATACGCGGGTGACACTCGAGGTAGTGCAGGGAAATCCTGTTCATCTGGACCGTACTGAGACATCTATGGGACTTTTAGTATGGTGGCCCGACCCCAGGAGAACTCCGCCTTCCTGTTCAGAGCGCCACCTCTTGAGATGCGACAGAAATGGCGGGAATTCTTTCCCGATGAAGCAGGGAAAGGGACACTCATCTCGAGCTCATGGTGGGGAAACGGGGCTCCTCCTGAGTTGTGCTGGGACCTTTGGTGTTCCACCAATGTGGGGACGGGCATTTCGGGGAATTTCTTCAGTTGCAGCAAGGGTGGGAAGGACCTTTCCATGACTCAAGAGAGAAGGCGTGAATGCCCTCGAGATGCCACTGCAGAAAACGGCCTTATCTCGCCCGGAGAGGATAACCTCCTGGTTTTTCTCGAGTTGCGGCAGGTTATTCTCGTGTTACAAAGGGGCCATCAGGGACCCGCTTGCGTGGCCTCAGGAAAGGTGATTCTCTGAGCGAGTTGAGAGTAGCCCCTCGGGATTCCTCTCCAGTCAGTACCGGGTCCTAAGTCCCCGTCTGGAGCCAAAAATGGAACCTCATGTTTCGGCTCCAGTTCTGGCATGGATCTTGGGGTTCCTCTGGAGTCTCCCCAGGGGAGTCAGGCCTGGTCTCCTGTGGTTACGTGCACGTCATCTTTCCTCCCGAGCGGTAGCAGCAGTCTCAGGGTTCCCGTCAAGTTGACCCAGGGTTCTCTGTCTTTCCCTCGAGATGCCATAGGGCTGTGAAATGAGCCACCTTGGCGTGAGACAATACGAAGGTAACACTCGAGGTAGTGCAGGGAAATCATGTTCATCTGGAGTGGACTGAGACATCTATGGGAATTTTAGGATGGTGGCCCGATCCCAGGAGAACTCCGCTTTCCTGTTGAGAGTGCCAGCGCTTGAGATGCGACGGGAATGGCGGGAATTCTTTCCCGACGAACCAAGGAAAGGGACCCTCATCTCGAGCTCACGGTGGGGAAGCGGGGCTCCTCCTGAGTTGTACGTGGGCCCTCGGTGTTCTACCAATGTGGGGAAGAGTAAGTCGGGGAATTTCTTGAGTTGCAGAAATGGTGGGAAGGACCCTTGTGAGGTTCAAGAGAGAAGGCGTGAATGTCCTCGAGATGCCGCAGCAGAAAAGGGCCTTATCTCGCCTGCAGGGGAGAATCTCCTAGTTTTTCTCGAGTTGCGGAAAGTCCCTCTCAATTGACGATGGGGACCTCAGGGACCCCCTGGTGTTTCCTCAGGATAGACCAGCCTCCATGCGTGTTGCGAGGGGCCCCTCGGGATTCCTCTNCTTGCAGGGGGGAACCTCCTGGTTTTTCTCGAGGTGCGGAAAGTCCCTCTCAATAGACTACGGGGACCTCAGAGACCCACTGGCGTGGCCTCAGGAAAGACCAGCCTCCATGTGAGTTGCGAGGGGCCCCTCAGGATTCCTCTCCAGTCATGTCGGTTCCTAAGTCCTTGGCTGGAACTGTGGACAGAACCTGAGGTTTCTTCTCCAGTGCTGACATGGATCTTGGGGTTCCTCTGGAGTCTCCACAGGAGAGTCAGGACTCTTCTCGAGTGGAGACATACACGTCCGTTATCCTCCCAAGCTGTAGGAGAAATGTGAGGCTTCCCTACGAGTTGACTCAGGGATCTTTGGCTTTTCCTCGCTGTGCCACAGGGCTGTCTCACGTGCCACAGTGGTGTGATTCGATGCTCGGTGTAACCTTCGAGGAATGGTAGGGAAATCAGGTTCATCTGGAGTGGACTGTGACATTTTAGGGTCCTTTGGAATGGTGGCACGTCCCCTGGAGTCCCTCTCGACATTCCTGTTGAGAGCACGTCATCTTATTGTGCAACGGGAAAGGAGAATCCTTTACTAATGAAGCAGGGTAGGGAACCCTCAACTGTAGCGGATGAGGGGGAAAGGGTGCCCCAATTGAGTTGTGGTGGGAGCCTCAGTGTTCCTCTCGAGTGGAGACTGGGATATCAGGAACTTCTTGAGTTGCAGCAAGTGTGTGAAGGACCCTTTGAGGTTCAGGAGGGAAGGAGTGATTTCTTTCGGGATGCCGCAGCAGAAAACGTCCTCATCTCACCTGGAGCGGAGAACCTTATAGTTTTTCTCGAGTAGCGGCAGGTCCTTCTCAAGATACGACGGGGACATCAGGGACCCGCTCGTGTGGCCTCAGTAAATGCCAGTCTCCGGGCGAGTTGAGAGCTGCCTCTCGGGATTCCTCTCCTGTCTGTGCCGGGTCCTGAGTCCCTAGGTCCTTCTCAAGTTACGATGGGGACCTCAGGGACCCGCTCGCGTGGCCTCAGGAAATGCCAGTCTCCGTGCGAGTTGAGAGCGGCCCCTCGGGATTCCTCTCCTGTCTGTGCCGGGTCCTGAGTCCCTGTCTGGAGCTGAAGCTGGAAGCTGAGGTTTCCTCTCCACATCTGACATGGATCTTGGGGTTCCACTGGAGTGTCCACAGGAGAGTTAGGCCTCGTCTCCTGTGGTTACATGCAAGTCCGTTTTCCTCCCGAGCTGTAGCAGCAGTGTCAGGCTTCCAGACGAGTGGACACAGGGATCTGTGGCTTTCCCTCGAGATTCCACAGGGCTCTTGCACATTCCACCGTGGTTTGAATCGATCCTCGGGGTGACCTTCGAGGCAGGGCACGAAAAGCAAGTTCATCTGAAGTGGTCTGAGACATTTGGGGGTCTTTTAGAATGGTGGAACGACCCCTGGAGTTCCCCTCGGTATTCCTGTTGAGAGTGTGTCCTCTTGCTGGGCGACAGGAACGCCAGAATCCATTCCTGACGAAGCAGGCAAAGAACCCTCATCTGGAACAGAGGAGGGTGAAAGGGGGCCCCTCTTGATTTGTGGTGGGACCCTCACTATTCCTCTCGAGTGGAGACGGGTATGTGGGGGAACTTCTTGAGTGGAAGCAAGGGTGTGAGGGACCCTTTGTGGTTCAGGAGGAAAGGCGTGATTTCTTTCAGGATGCCGCTGCAGAAATCGGCCTTATCTCACCCAGAGGGGAGAACCTCCTGGTTTTTCTCGAGTTGCGGCAGGTTATTCTCGAGTTAAGACGGGGCCCTCAGGGACGTGCTTGCGAGACCTCAGGAAAGGTGATTCTATGAGTGAGTTGAGACTAGCACTTGGGATTCCTCTCCAGTCAGTGCCGGGTCCTAAGGCCCCGTCTGAAGCCGAAACTAGAACCTCATGTTTCGGCTCCAGTGCTGGCATGGATCTTATGAATCATCTGGAGTCTCCCCAGGGGAGTCAGGCCTTGTCTCCTGTGGTTACGTGCACGTCCTCTTTCCTCCCGAGCTGTAGCAGCAGTGTCAGGGTTCCCGTCGAGTTGACCCAGGGATCTCTGTCTTTCCCTCGAGATGTCACAGGGCTGTGGAATGAGCCACCGTGGTGTGAGGCAATACACGGGTAACACTCGAGGTAGTGCAGGGAAATAACGTTCATCTGGAGTGGCCTGAGACATCTATGGGACTTTTAGTATGGTGGCCCTACCCCAGGAAAACTCCGCTATCCTGTTGAGAGCGCCACCTCTTGAGTTGCGACGGGAATGGCGGGAACTCTTTCCCGACGAAGCAGGGAAAGGGACCCTCATCTCGAGCTGAAAGTGGGGAAACGGGGCTCCTCCTGAGTTGTGCTGGGACCCTCGGTGTTCCACCAATGTGGGGACGGGTATGTCGGGGAATTCCTTGAGTTGCAGCAAGGGTGGGAAGGACCCTTGCGAGGTTCAAGAGAGAAGGGGTGAATGCCCTCGAGATGCCGCTGCAGAAAACGGCCTTATCTCGCCCGGAGGGGAGAACCTCCTGGTTTTTCTCGAGGTGCGGCAGGTTATTCTCGAGTTACAACGGGGCCCTCAGGGACCTTTTTGCGTGGCCTAAGGAAAGGCGATTCTCTAAGCGAGTTGAGAGTAGCCCCTCGGGATTCCTCTCCAGTCAGTGCCGGGTCCTAAGTCCCCATCCTGAGTCGAAACTGGAACCTCATATTTCGTCTCCAGTGCTGGCATGGAACATGGGGTTCCTCTGGAGTCTCCCCAGGGGAGTCAGGCCTGGTCTCCTGTGGTTACGTGCACGTCCTCTTTCCTCCCGAGCTGTAGCAGCAGTGTCAGTGTGGGGAAACGGGGCTCCTCCTGAGTTGTGCTGGGACCCTCGGTGTTCCACCAATGTGGGGACGGGTATGTCGGGGAATTCCTTGAGTTGCAGCAAGGGTGGGAAGGACCCTTGCGAGGTTCAAGAGAGAAGGGGTGAATGCCCTCGAGATGCCGCTGCAGAAAACGGCCTTATCTCGCCCGGAGGGGAGAACCTCCTGGTTTTTCTCGAGGTGCGGCAGGTTATTCTCGAGTTACAACGGGGCCCTCAGGGACCTTTTTGCGTGGCCTAAGGAAAGGCGATTCTCTAAGCGAGTTGAGAGTAGCCCCTCGGGATTCCTCTCCAGTCAGTGCCGGGTCCTAAGTCCCCATCCTGAGTCGAAACTGGAACCTCATATTTCGTCTCCAGTGCTGGCATGGAACATGGGGTTCCTCTGGAGTCTCCCCAGGGGAGTCAGGCCTGGTCTCCTGTGGTTACGTGCACGTCCTCTTTCCTCTCGTGCTGTAGCAGCAGTGTCAGGGTTCAAGTCGAGTTGACCCAGGGATCTCTGTCTTTCCCTCAAGATGCCAAAGGGCTGTGGAATGAGCCACCGTGGTGTGAGGCAACACGCGGGTGACACTCGAGGTAGTGCAGGGAAATCACGTTCATCTGGAGTGGACTGAGACATCGATGGGTCTTTTAGTATGGTGGCTCGACCACAGGAGAACTCCGCTTTCCTGTTGAGAGCGCCACCTCTTGAGATGTGACGGGAATGGTGGGAATTCTTTCCCGACGAAGCAGGGAAAGGGACCCTCATCTCGAGCTGACGGTGGGGAAACGGGGCTCCTCCTGAGTTGTGCTGGGACCCTCGGTGTTCCACCAATGTGGGCACGGGTATGTCTGGGAATTTCTTGACTTGCAGCAAGGTTGGGAAGGACCCTTGCGAAGTTCAAGAGAGAAGGTGTGAATGCCCTCGAGATGCGGCAGCAGAAAAGGGCCTCATCTCGCCTGCAGGGGAGAACCTCCTGGTTTTTCTCGACTTGCTGGAATTCCCTCTCAATTGACGATGGGGACATCTGCAACTCGCTGGCATGGCCTCAGGAAAGACCAGCCTCCATGCGAGTTGCGAGGGGCCCCTCGGGATTCCTCTCCAGTCATGTCGGTTCCTACGTCCTTGGCTGGAACTGCGGCCAGAACCTGAGGTTTCCTCTCCAGTGCAGACATGGACCTTTGGGTTCTTCTGGAATCTCCACAGGAGAGTCAGGACTCTTCTCGAGTGGAGACATACACGTCCGTTATCTTCCCAAGCTGTAGGAGAAATGTGAGGCTTCCTTACCAGTTGACACAGGGATCTGTGGCTTTTCCTCGCGGTCGAAAGGGCTGTCGCACGTGCCACAGTGGTGTGATTCGATGCTCGGTGTGACCTTCGAGGAAAGTTAGGGAAATCAGGTTCATCTGGAGTGGACTGCGACATTTGGGGGTCCTTTGGAATGGTGGCACATCCCCTGGATTTCCTCTCCACATTCCTGTTGAGAGCACGTCGTCTTGCTGTGCAACGGGAAAGGAGAGTCCTTTCCCGATGAAGCAGGGAAGGGAACCCTCATCTGTAGCAGATGAGGGGGAAAGGGGGCCCCTCTTGAGTTGTGGTGAGACCCTCAGTGTTCCTCTCGAGTGGAGACCGGTATGTCAGGAAATTCTTGAGTTGCAGCAAGGGTTTGAAGGACCCTTTGAGGTTCAGGAAGGAAGGAGTGATATCTTTCGGGATGCCGCAGCAGGAAACGTCCTCATCTGGTCTGGAGGGGAGATCCTTATGATTTTTCTCGAGTAGCGGAAGGTCCTTCTCAAGTAACGACGGGGACCTCAGGGACCCGCTCGCGTGGCCTCAGGAAATGTCAGTCTCCGTGCGAGTTGAGAGCGGCCCCTCGGAATTCCTCTCCTGTCTGTGCCGGGTCCTGAGTCCCTGTCTGGAGCCGAAGCTGGAACCTGAGGTTTCCTTGAAGGAGTGATTTCTTTCGGGATGCCGCAGCAGAAAACGTCCTCATCTCGCCTGGAGGGGAGAACGTTATGGTTTTTCTCGAGTAGCGGCAGGTCCTTGTGAAGTTATGACAGGGACCTCAGGGACCCGCTCGCGTGGCCTCAGGAAATGCCAGTCTCCGTGCAAGTTGTGAGCAGCCCCTCGGGATTCCTCTCCTGTGTGTGCTGGGTCCTGAGTACCTGTCTGGAGCTGAAGCTGGAACCTGAGGTTTTCCCTCCACATCTGGCTTGGAACTTGGGGTTCCGCTGGAGTCTCCACAGGAGAGTTAGGCCTCGTCTCCTGTGGTTACATGCAAGTCTGTTTTCCTCCCGAGCTGTAGCAGCAGTGTCAGGCTTCCAGACGAGTGGACACAGGGATCTGTGGCTTTCCCTCGAGAGTCCACAGGGATGTCGCATGTGCCACCGTGGTGTGATTCGATCCTCGGGGTGACCTTCGAGGCAGGGCACAAAAAGCAGGTTCATCTGATGTGGACTGAGATATTTGGGGGTCTTTTGGAATGGTGGAACGACCCCTGGAGTTCCTCTTGACATTCCTGTTGAGAGTGTGTCCTCCAGCTGTGCGACGGGAATGCCAGAATCCATTCCTGATGAAGCAGGCAAGGAACCCTCATCTCGAGCCAAGGAGGGTGAAAGGGGGCCCCTCTTGATTTGTGGTAGGACCCTCACTATTCCTCTCGATTGGAGACGGGTATGTGGGGGAACTTCTTCAGTTGCAGCAAGGGTGGGAAGGACCCATTGTGGTTCAGGAGGAAAGGCCTGATTTCTCTGAGGATGCCGCTGCATAAAACGGCCTTATCTCGCCCGGAGAGTAGAACCTCCTTGTTTTTCTCGATTTGCAGCAGGTTATTCTCGAGTTACGACGGGGCCCTCAGGGACCCGCTTGCGTGGCCTCAGGAAAGGCGATTCTCTGAGCGAGTGGAGACTAGCTCCTTGGGAATCCTCTCCAGTCAGTGCTGGGTCCTAAGTCCCCATCTGGAGCCGAAACTGGAACCCCATGTTTCGGCTCCAGTGCTAGCATGGATCAGGGGATTCCTCTGGAGTCTCCCCAGGGGAGTCAGGCCTGGTCTCCTGTGGTTACGTGCACGTCCTCTTTCCTCCCGAGCTTTAGCAGCAATGTCAGTGTTCCCGACGAGTTGACCCAGGGATCTGTCTTTCCCTCGAGATGCCACAGGGCTGTGGAATGAGCCACCATGGTGTGAGGCAATACGTCGGTGACACTCGAGGTAGTGCAGGGAAATCACTTTCCTCTGGAGTGGACTGAGACATCTATGGGACTTTTAGTATGGTGGCCCGACCCCAGGAGAATTCTGCTTTTCTGTTGAGAGCGCCACCTCTTGAGCTGCGACGGGAATGGCGCGATTTCTTTCCCGACGAAGCAGGGAAAGGGACCCTCATCTTGAGCTCACGGTGGGGAACGGGGCTCTTCCTGAGTTGTGCTGGGACCCTCGTTGTTCCACCAATATGGGGACAAGTATGTCGGGGAATTTCTTGAGTTGCAGCAAGGGTGGGAAGGACCCTTGCGAGGTTCAAGAGAAGGCGTGATTTCCCTCGAGATGCCGCAGCAGAAAAGGGCTTCATCTCGCCTGCAGGGGAGAACCTCCTGGTTTTTCTCGAGTTGCAGAATGTCCTTCTCAGTTGACGATGGGGACCTCTGCGACCCACTAGCGTGGCGTCAGGAAAGACCAGTCTTCATGCGAGTTGCGAGGGCCCCCTTGGGATTCCTCTCCAGTCTTGTCGGTTCCTAAATCTTTGGCTGGAACTGCGGCCAGAACCTGAGGTTTCCTCTCCACTGCTGACATGGATCTTGGGGTTCCTCTGGAGACTCCACAGGAGAGTCAGGACTCATCTCGAATGTAGACATATAGGTCCGTTTTCTTGCCTAGCTGTAGGAGCAATGTGAGGCTTCCCTACGAGTTGACACAGGGATCTGTGGCTTTTCCTTGAGGTGCCACAAGGCTGTCGCACGTGCCACAGTGGTGTGATTCGATGCTCGGTGTTTCCTTCGTGGTAGGGTAGGGAAATCAGGTTCATCTGGAGTGGACTGCGAAATTTGGGGGTTCTTTGGAATGGTGGCATATCTCCTGGAGTCCCTCTCGACATTCCTGTTGAGAGCACGTCAACTTTCTGTGCAACGGGAAAGCCATAATCCTTTCCCGATGAAGCAGGTAAGGGAACGCTCATATGTAGCGGATGAGGGGGAAAGGGGGCCACTCTTGAGTTGTGGTGGGACCCTCAGTGTTCCTCTCGAGTGGAGACGGGTATGTCAGGAACTTCTTGAATTGTAGCACGGGTGTGAAGGACCCTTTGAGGTTCAGGAGGGAAGGAGTGATTTCTCTCAGGATGCCGCAGCAGAAAACGTCCTCATCTCGCCTGGAGGGGAGAACCTTATAATTTTTCTCGAGTAGCGACAAGTCCTTCTAAAGTTATGACGGGGACCTGGGGGACCCGCTCGCGTGACCTCAGGAAATGCCAGTCTCTGTGCGAGTTGAGAGCGGCCCCTCGGGTTTCCTCTCCTGTCTGTGCCGGGTCCTGAATCCCTGTCCAGAGCCAAAGCTGTAAACTGAGGTTTCCTCTCCACATCTGGCATGGATCTTGGGGTTCCGCTGGAGTCTCCACAGGAGAGTTAGGCCTCGTCTCCTGTGGTTACATGCAAGTCCGTTTTCCACCCGAGCTGTTGCAGCAGTGTCAGTCTTCCAGACGAGTGGACACAGGGATCTGTGGCTTTCCCTCGAGATTCCACAAGGCTCTTGCACGTGCCACCATGGTGTGATTCGATCCTCGGGGTGACCTTGGAGGCAGGACATGAAAACCTTGTTCTTCTGAAGAGGGCTGAGTTACTTGGGGGTCTCTTGGAATGGTGGAACGACCCCTAGAGTTCCTCTCGACATTCCTGTTGAGATTGTGTCCTCTTGCTGTGTGACGGGAACACCAGAATCCATTTCTGACGAAGCAGGGAAGGAACCCTCATTTGGAGCAGAGGAGAGTGAAAGGGGGCCCCTCTTGTTTTGTGGTGGGACCCTCACTATTCCTCTCGAGTGGAGACGGGTATTTCGGGGAACTTCTTGAGTTGCAGCAAGGGTGTGAAGGACCCTTTGTGGTTCAGGAGCAAAGGCGTGATTTCTTTCAGGATGTCACTGCAGAAAACGGCATTATCTCGCCTGGAGGGGAGAACCTCCTGGTTTTTCTCGAGTTGTGGAATGGCCCTCTCAATTGACGACGGGGACCTCAGCGACCTGCTGGCGCGGCCTCAGGAAAGGCCAGCCTCCCTGCGAGTTATGAGGGGCCCCTCGGGATTCCTCTCCAGTCATGTCAGTTCCTAAGTCCTTGGCTGGAACTGCGGCCAGAACCTGAGGTTTCCTCTCTAGTGCTGACATGGCTCTTGGGGTTCCTCTGGAGTCTCCAAAGGAGAGTCAGGACTCTTCTCGAGTGGAGACACACACGTCCGTTTTCCTCCCGAGCTGTAGGAGCAATGTAAGGCTTCCCTACGAGTTGACACAGCAATCTGTGGCTTTTCCTCGAGGTGCCACAGGGCTGTCGCACGAGTCACAGTGGTGTGATTCGATGCTCATTGTGACCTTCGAGGCAGGGTAGGGAAATCAGGTTCATCTGGAGTGGACTGCGACATTTGTGGGTCCTTTGGAATGGTGGCACGTCCCCTGGAGTCCCTCTCGACATTCCTGTTGAGAGAATGTCATCTTGCTGTCCTACGGGAAAGCCAGAATCATTTTCAATGAAGCAGGGAAGGGAATCCTCATCTGTAGCGGATCAAGGTGAAAGGAGGCCCCTCTTGAGTTGTGGTGGGACCCTCAGTGTTCCTCTCGTGTGGAGACGGGTATATCAGGAACCTCTTGAGTTGCAGCAAGGATATGAAGGACCCTTTGAGGTTCAGGAGGAAAGGCGTGATTTCTTTCAGGATCCTGCTGCAGAAAACGGCCTTATCTCACCTGGACGGGAGAACCTCCTGGTTTTTCTCGAGTTGGGGCAGGTCTCACTCGAGTTACGACGGGGCCCTCATGGACCCGCTCGCGTGGCCTCAGGAAAGGCGATTCTCTGTGCAAGTTGAGAGTAGCCCCTCGGGATTCCTCTCCAGTCAGTGATGGGTCCTAATTCCCCATCTGGAGGCGAAACTGGAACCTCATGTTTCCTCTCCAGTGCTGGCATGGATCTTGGGGTTCCTCAGGAATCTTGCCAGGGGAGTCAGGCCTGGTCTCCTGTGGTTACCTGCACGTCCTCTTTCCTCCCGAGCTGTAGGAGCAATATGAGGCTTCTCTACAAGGGAAGAGAAGAGCTGTAGCAGCAGTGTCAGTTTTCCCGTCGAGTTGACCCAGGGATCTCTGTCTTTCCCTCGAGATGCCACACGGCTATGGAATGAGCACACGTGGTGTGAGGCGATACGCGGGGACACTCGAGATAGTGCAGGGAAATCACGTTTATCTGGAGTGGACTGAGACATCTATGGGACTTTTAGTATGGTGGCCAGACCCCAGAAGAAGTCCACTTTCCTGTTGTGAGCGCCACCTCTTGAGATGCGACTGGAATGGCGGGAATTCTTTTCCGACGAAGCAGGGAAAGGGACCCTCATCTCGAGCTCACAGTGGGGAAACAGGGCTCTTCCTGAGTAGTTCTGGGACCCTCGGGATTCCACCAATGTAGGGACGGGAATGTCGTGGAATTTCTTGAGTTGCAGTAAGGGTGGGAAAGACCCTTGCCAGGTTCAAGAGAGAAGGCGTGATTTCCCTCGAGATGCCACAGCAGAAAAGGGCCTCATCTCGCCTGCAGGGGCGAACCTCCTAGTTTTTCTTGAGTTGCAGAAAGTCCCTCTCAGTTGATGACGGGGTCCTCAGCGAACCGCTGGCGTGGCCTCAGGAAAGACCAGTCTCCATGCGAGTTGCGAGGGGACCCTCGGGATTCCTCTCCAGTCGTGTCGGTTCTTTTGTCCTAGGCTGGAACTGCGGCCAGAACCTGAGGTTCCTCTCCAGTGCTGACATGGATCTTGGGGTTCTTCTGGAGTCTCCACAGGAGAGTCAGGACTCTTCTCGAGTGGAGACATACACGTCCATTTTCCTCCCGAGCTGTAGGCACACTGCGAGGCTTCCCTATGTGTTGACACAGGGATCTGTGGCTTTTCCTCAAGCTGCCACAGGGCTGTCACACGTGCCTCAGTGGTGTGATTCCATGCTCGGTGTGAGTTTCGAGGCAGGGTAGGGAAATCAGGTTCAACTGGAGTGGACTGCGACATTTGGGGGTCCTTTGGAATGGTGACACATCCCCTGGAGTCCCTCTCGACATTCCTGTTGAGAGCACGTCATCTTGCTCTGCAACGTGAAAGCCGGAATCCTTTCCCGATGAAGCAGGGAAGGGAACCCTCATCTGTAGTGGATGAGGGGGAAAGGGGGCCCCTCTTGAGTTGTGGTGGGACCCTCAGTGTTCCTCTCGAGTGGAGACGGATATGTCAGGAACGTCTTGAGTTGCAGCAAGGGTGTGAAGGACCCTTTGAGGTTCAGGAAAGAAGGAGTGATTTCTCTCGGCATGCCTCAGCAGAAAAAGTCCTCATCTCGCCTGGAGGAGAAAACCTTATCGTTTTGCTCGAGTAGCAGCAGGTCCTTCTCAAGTTACAAAGGGGACCTCAGGGACCCTCTCGTGTGGCCTCAGGAAATGCCAGTCTCCATGCAAGTTGAGAACGGCCCCTCGGGATTCCTCTCCTGTCTGTGCTGGGTCCTGTGTCCCTGTCTAGAGCCGAAGCTGGAACCTTAGGTTTCCTCTCCACATCTGGAATGGATCTTGGGGTTCCACTGGAGTCTCAACAGGAGAGTTTGGCCTCGTCAACTGTGGTTACATGCAA
This sequence comes from Cephalophus harveyi, assembly GCA_006410635.1. Lineage (NCBI taxonomy): Eukaryota > Metazoa > Chordata > Mammalia > Artiodactyla > Bovidae > Cephalophus > Cephalophus harveyi. The sequence continues at coordinate 215,766 of SJYT01016398.1, read as the reverse complement.
TTCCGTTTTCCTCCCGAGCTGTAGCAGCAGTGTCAAGCTTCCAGACGAGTGGACACAGGGATCTGTGGCTTTCCCTCGAGATTCCACAGGCTCTCGCAGGTGCCACTGTGGGGTGATTCGATCCTTGGGGTGACCTTCAAGGCAGGGCATGAAAACCATGTTCATCTGAAGTGGACTGAGACATTTGGGGGTCTTCTGGAATGGTGGAACGACCCCTGGAGTTCCTCTCGACATTCCTGTTGAGAGTGTGTCCTCTTGCTGTTCGATGGAAACTCCAGAATCCATTCCTGATGAAGCAGAGAAGGAACCCTCCTCTAGAGCAGAGGAGGGTGAAAGGGGGCCCCTCTTGATTTGTGGTGGGACCCTCACTATTCCTCTCGAGTGGAGACGGGTATGTTGGGGAACTTCTTGAGTTGCAGAAAGGGTGTGAAGGACCCTTTGTGGTTCAGGAGGAAAGGCGTGATTTCTTTCAGGATGCCGCTGCAGAAAACGGCCTTATCTCGCCCGGAAGGGCGAACCTCCTGGTTTTTCTCGAGTTAAGGCAGGTCCCTCTCGAGTGACGACGCGGCCCTCAGGGACCCGCTGGCGTGGCCACAGGAAAGGCGATTCTCTGAGCGAGTTGAGAGTAGCCCCTCGGGATTCCTCTCCAGTCAGTGCCGGGTCCTAAGTCCCCATCTGGAGCCGAAACTTGAACTTCATGTTTCAGCTCCAGTGTTGTCATGGAACTTGGGGTTCCTCTAGAGTCTCCCCAGGGCAGTCAGGACTCGTCTCCTGTGGTTACATGCACGTCCTCTTTCCTCACGAGCTGTAGCAGCAGTGTCAGGGTTCCCGTCAAGTTGACCCAGGGATCTCTGTCTTTCCCTCGAGAGGCCACAGGGCTCTGGAATGAGCCACCGTGGTGTGAGGCAATACGCGAGTGACACTCAAGGTAGTGCAGGGAAGTCACGTCATCTAGAGTGGACTTATGGGACTTTTAGTATGGTGGCCCGACCCCAGGAGAACTCCGCTTTCCTGTAGAGACCGCCACCTCTTGAGATGCGACGGGAATGGCAGGAATTCTTTCTCGACGAAGCAGGGAAAGGGACCCTCATCTCGTGCTCACGGTGGGGAAACGGGGTTCCTCCTGAGTTGTGCTGGGACCCTCGGTGTTCCACCAATGTGGGGACGGGTATGTCAGGGAATTTCTTGAATTGCAGCAAGGGTGGGAAGATCCCTTGCGAGGTTCAACAGAAAAGGCGTGATTTCCCTCGAGATGCCGCAGCAGAAAAGGGCCTCATCTTGCCTGCAGGGGAGAACCTCCTGGTTTTCCTCGAGTTGCGGAAAGTCCCTCCCAGTTGACGACGGGGACCTCAGCGACAGGCTGCCGTGGCCTCAGAAAAGACGACCCTCCATGCGAGTTGTGAGAGGCACCTCGGTATTCCTCTCCAGTCATGTCGGTTCCGAAGTCCTTGCCTGGGACTGTGGCCAGAACCTGAGGTTTCCTCTCCAGTGCTCACATGGATTTGGGGTTCCTCTGGAGTCTCCACAGGAGAGTCAAGACTCTTCTCGAGTGGAGACATACACGTCCGTTTTCCTCCCGAGCTGTAGGAGCAATGTGAGGCTTCCCTAAGAGTTGACACAGGGATCTGTGGCTTTTCCTTGCGGTGCCATAGGGCTTTCACACGTGCCACAGTGGTGTGATTCGATGCTCGTTGTGACCTTCGAGATAGGGTAGGGAAATCAGGTTCATCTGGAGTGGACTGCGACTTGTGGGGGTCCTTTGGAATGGTGGCACGTCCCCTGGAGTCCCTCTCGACATTCCTGTTGAGAGCACATCATCTTGCTGTGCAACGGGAAAGCCAGAATCCTTTCCCGATGTAGCAGGGAAGGGAACCCTCATCTGTAGTGGATGAATGGTTAAGGGGGCCCCTCTTGAGTTGTGGTGGGACCGTCATTGTTCCTCTAGAGTGGAGACGGGTATGTCAGGAACTTCTTGAGTTGCATCAAGCGTGTGAAGGACCCTTTGAGGATCAGGAGGGAAGGAGTGATTTCTCTCGGGATGCCGCAGCAGAATACGTCCTCATCTCGCCTGGAGGGGATAACCTTATGGTTTTTCTCGAGTAGCAGCAGGTCCTTCTCAAGTTACGATGGGGACCTCAGGGACCTGCTCGCGTGACCTCAGGAAATGCCAGTCTCCATGCGAGTTGAGAGTGGCCCCTCGGGATTCCTCTCCTGTCTGTGCCGGGTCTTGAGTCCCTGTCTGGAGCCGAAGCTGGAACCTGACGTTTCCTCTCCACAACTGGCATGTATCTTGGGGTTCTCCTGGCATCTCCACAGGAGAGCTAGGCCTCGTCTCCTGTGGTTACATGCAAGTCCGTTTTCCTCCCGAGATGTAGCAGCAGTGTCAGGCTTCCAGACGAGTGGACACAGGGATTTGTGGCTTTCCCTCGAGATTCCACAGGGCTCTCGCACGTGCCACCCTGGTGTGATTCGATCCTCGCAGTGACCTTCGAGGCAGGACACGAAAACCAGGTTCATCTGAAGTGGACTGAGAAATTTGGGCGTCTTTTGGAATGATGGAACGACCCTTGGATTTCCTCTCGACATTCCTGTTGAGAGTGTGTCCTCTTGCTGTGCGACAGGAACGCCAGTATCCATTCCTGACGAATCAGGGAAGGAACCCTCATCTGGAGCAGAGGAGGGTGAAAGGGGGCCCCTCTTGATTTCTGGTGGGACCCTCACTCTTCCTCTCGAGTGGAGACGGGTATGTCGGGGAACTTCTTGAGTTGCATCAAGGGTGTGAAAGACCCTTTGTGGTTCAGGAGGAAAGGCATGATTTCTTTCATGATGCCGCTGCAGAAAACAGCCTTATCTCGCTCAGAGGGGAGAACCTCCTGGTTTTTCTCGGGTTGTGGCAGGTCCCTCTCGAGTTATGACGGGGTGTCAGGGACCCGCTCGCGAGGCCTCAGGAAAGGCAATTCTCTGTGCGAGTTGAGAGTAGCCCCTCTGGATTCCTCTCCAGTCAGTGCTGGCTCTTAAGTCCCTTTCTGGAGCCGATATTGGAACCTCATGTTTCGGCTCCAGTGCTGGCATGGAACTTGGGGTTTCTCCGGAGTCTCCCCAGGGGAGTCAGGGCTGGTCTCCTGTGGTTATGTGCATGTCCTCTTTCCTCCCGAGCTGTAACAGCAGTGTCAGGGTTCCCGTCGAGTTGACCCAGGGATCTCTGTCTTTCTCTCGAGATGCCTAGTGCTGTGTAATGTGTCACCCTGGTGTGAGGGGATACGTGGGTGACACTCGAGGTAGTGCAGGGAAATCACGTTCATCTGGAGTGGACTGAGACATCTATGGGACTTTTAGTATGGTGACCCGATCCCAGGAGAACTCCACTTTCCTGTTGAGAGCACCACCACTTGAGATGCGATGGGAATGTCGGGAAATCTTTCCCGACGAAGCAGGGAAAGGGACCCTCATCTCGAGCTCACGGTGGGGAAACGGGGCTCCTCCTGAGTTGTGCTGGGACCCTCAGTGTTCCACCAATGTGGGGACGGTTATGTCGGGGAATTTCCTGAGTTGCAGCAAGGGTCGAAGGACCCTTGCGAGGTTCAGGAGAGAAGGCGTGATTTTCCTTGTGATGCCACAGAAGAAAAGGGCCTCATCTCGCCTGCAGGGAAGAACCTCCTGATTTTATTCGAGTGGCGGAAAGTCCGACTGAGTCTACGACGGGGACCTCAGCAACCCGCTGCCGTGGCCTCAGGAAAGACCAGCCTCCATGCGCGTTGCAAGGGGCCCCTCGGGATTCCTCTCCAGTCATGTCGGTTCCTACATTCTTGGCTGGAACTGCTGCTAGAGCCTGAGCTTTCCTCTCCAGTTCTGACATGGATCTTGGGGTTCCTCTGGAGTCTCCACAGGAGTGTTAGGACTCTTCTCGAGTGGAGACATAGACTTCCATTTCCCTCCCGAGCTGTAGGAACAATGTGAGGCTTCCCTACGAGTGACACAGGGATCTGTGGCTTTTCCTCGAGGTGCCACAGGGCTGTCGCACGTGCCACAGTGGTGTGATTCGATCCTCGGTGTGACCTTCGAGGCAGGGTAGGGAAATCAGGTTCATCTGGAGTGGACTGCGACATTTGGGGGTCCTTTGGAATGGTGGCACCTCCCCTGGAGTCCCTCTCGACATTCCTGTTGAGAGCACGTCATCTTGCTGTGCAACTAAATGCCAGAATCCATTCCCGATGAAGCAGGGAAAGGAACACTCATCTGTAGCGGATGAATGGTTAAGGGGGCCCCTCTTAAGTTGTGGTGGGACCCTCAGTGTTCCTCTCGAGTGGAGACGGGTATGTCAGGAAATTCTTGAGTTGCAGCAAGGGTGTGGAGGATCCTTTGGGGTTCAGGAAGGAAGGAGTGATTTCTCTAGGGATGCCGCAGCATAAAACGTCCTCATCTCGCCTGGAGGGGAGAACCTTATGGTTTATCGCGAGTAGCGGCAGGTCCTTCTCAAGTTACGACGGGGACCTCAGGGACCCACTCGCGTGGCCTCAGGAAATGCCAGTCTCCGTGCGAGTTGAGGGCGGCTCCTCGGGATTCCTCTCCTGTCTGTGCCGGCTCCTGAGTCCCTGTCTGGAGACAAAGCTGGAACCTGAGATTTCCTCTCCACATCTGGCATGGAACTTGGGGTTCCGCTGGAGTATCCACAGGAGAGGTAGGCCTCGTCTCCTGTTGTTACATGCAAGTCCATTTTCCTCCCGAGCTGTAGCAGCAGTGTCAGGCTTCCAGACGAGTGGACAAAGGGATCTGTGGCTTTCCCTCGAAATTCCACAGGGCTCTCGCACGAGCAACCGTGGTGTGATTCGATCCTCGGGGTGAACTTCGAGGCAGGGCATGAAAACCAGGTTCATCTGAAGTGGACTGAGATATTTGGGGGTCTTTTGGAATGGTGGAACGACCCCTGGATTTCCTCTCGACATTCCTGTGGAGAGTGTGTCCTCTTGCTCTGCGACGGGAACGCCAGAATCCATTCCTGACGAAGCAGGCAAGGAACCCTCATCTGGAGCAGAGGAGGGTGAAAGGCGGCCCCTCTTGATTTGTGGTGGGACCCTCACTATTCCTCTCGAGTGGAGACGGGTATGTCGGGGAACTTCTTGAGTTGCAGCAAGGGTGTGAAGGACCCTTTGTGGTTCAGGAGGAAAGGCGTGATTTCTTTCAGGATGCCGCTGCGGAAATCGGCCTTATCTCCCCCGGAGGGGAGAACCTCTTGGTTTTTCTGTAGTTGCGGCAGGTCTCTCTCGAGTTATGACAGGGCCCTCAGGGAGCCGCTCACGTGGCCTCAGGAAAGGCGATTCTCTGTGCGAGTTGAGAATAGCCCCTGGGGATCCCGCTCCAGTCAGTGCCGAGTCCTAAGTCCCCATCTGGATCCGAAACTGGAACCTCATGTTTCGTCTCCAGTGCTGGCATGGATCTTGGGGTTCCTCTGGAGACTCCCAAGGGAGTCAGACCTGGTCTGCTGTGGTTACGTGCACGTCCTCTTTCCTCCTGAGCTGTAGCAGCCGTGTCAGGGTTCCCGTCGAGTTGACCCAGGGATCTCTGTCTTTCCTCGAGATGCCACAGGGCTGTGGAATGAGCCACCGTGGTGTGAGGCAATACGCGGGTGACACTCGAGGTAGTGCAGGGAAATCACGTTCATCTGGAGTGGACTGAGACATCTATGGGACTTTTAGTATGGTGGCCCGACCCCAGGAGAACTCCGCTTTCCTGTTGAGAGTGCCACCTCTTGAGATGTGACGGGAATGGCGGGAATTCTTTCCCAACGAAGCAGGGAAAGGGACCCTCATCTTGAGCTCAGGGTGGGGAAACGGGGCTCCTCCCGAGTTTTGCTAGGACCATCGGTGTTCCACCAATGGGGGAACGGGTATGTCGGGGAATTTCTTGAGTTGCAGCAAGGGTGGGAAGGACCCTTGCGAGGTTCAAGAGAGAAGGCGTAATTTCCCTCGAGATGCCGCAGAAGAAAACGGCCTCATCTCGCCTGCAGGGGAGAACATCCCGGTTTTTCTCGAGTTGTGGAAAGTCCCTCTCAATTGACGACGGGCACCTCAGCGACCTGCTGGTGTGACCTCAGGAAAGAGCAGCCTCCACGCGAGTTGCGAGGGGCCCCTCGGGATTCCTCTCCAGTTATGTTGGTTCCAAAGTCCTTGTCTGGAACTGCGGCCAGAACCTGAGGTTTCCTCTCCAGTGCTGACATGGATCTTGGGGTTCCTCTGGAGTCTCCAAAGGAGAGTCAGGACTCTTCTCGAGTGTAGTCATACACATCCGTGTTCCTCCCTAGCTGTAGGAGCAATGTGAGGCTTCCCTACGAGTTGACACAGGGATCTGTGGCTTTACCTCGCGGTTCCACAGGGCTGTCGCACGTGCCACAATGGTGTGATTCGATGCTCAGTGTGACCTCCGAAGCAGGGCACGAAAACCAGGTTCATCTGAAGTGGACTGAGATATCTGGGGGGCTTTTGGAATGGTGGAACGACCCCTGGAGTTCCTCTCGACATTCCTGTTGAGAGTGTGTCCTCTTGCTGTGCGAGGGGAACACCAGAATCCATTCCTGACGAAGCAGGCAAAGAACCCTCATCTGGAGCAGAGGAGGGTGAAAGGGGCCCCTCTTGATTTGTGGTGGGAACCTCACTATTCCTCTCGAGTGGAGTCAGGTATGTTGGGAGACTTCTTGAGTTGCAGCAAGGGTGTGAAGGACCCTTTGTGGTTCAGGAGGAAAGGCGTGATTTCTTTCAGGATGCCGCTGCAGAAATTGGACTTATCTCCCCCGGAGGGGAGAATCTCCTGGTTTTTCTCGAGTTGTGGCAGGTCCCTCTCGAGTTACGACGGGGCCCTCAGGGATCCGCTTGCGTGGCCTCAGGAAAGGCGATTCTCTGTGCGAGTTGAGAGTAGCCCCTCGGGATACCTCTCCAGTCAGTGCCGGTTCGGAAGTCCCCATCTGGAGCCGAAACTGGAACCTCATGTTTCGGCTCCAGTGCTGGCATGGATCTTGGGGTTCCTCTGGAGTCTCCCCAGGGGAGTCAGGCCTGGTCTCCTGTTGTTATGGGCACGTCCTCTTTCCTCGCGAGCTGTAGCAGCAGTGTCAGGGTTCCCATCGAGTTGACACAGGGATCTCTGTCTTTCCCTCAATATGCCACAGGGCTGTGGAATGAGCCAACGTGGTGAGAGGCGATATGCAGGTGACACTCAAGGTAGTGCAGGGAAATAACATTCATCTGGATTGGACTGAGACATCTATGGGACTTTTAGTATGGTGGCCCGAAACCAGGAGAAGTCTGCTTTCCTGTTGAGAGTGCCATCTCTTGAGATGAGACGGGAATGGCAGGAATTCTTTCCCGACGAAGCAGGGAAAGGGACCCTCATTTCGAGATCATGGTTGGGAAATGGGTCTCCTCCTGAGTTGTGCTGGGACCCTCGGTGTTCCACCAAAGTGGGGACGGGTATGTCGGGGAATTTCATGAGTTGCAGCAACGGTGGGAAGGACCCTTGTGAGGTTCAAGAGAGAAGGCGTGATTTCCCTCGAGATGCCACAGCAGAAAAGGGCCTCATCTCACCTGCAGGGGAGAACCTCCTGGTTTATCTCGAGTTGCGGAAAGTCCCTCTCAATTGACGACGGGTACCTCAGTGACCCGCTGGCATGGCCTCCGGAAAGACCAGCCTCCATGCGAGTTGCGAGGGGCCCCTCGGGATTCCTCTCCAGTCATGTCGGTTCCTAAGTCCTTGGCTGGAACTGTGGCCAGAACCTGAGGTTTTCTCTCTAGGGCTGATGTGGAACTTGAGGTTCCTCTGGAGTCTCCACAGGAGAGTCAGGACTCTACTCGAGTGGAGACATACACGTCCGTTTTCCTCCCAAGCTGTAAGAGGAATGTGACGTTTCCCTGCGAGTTGACTCAGGGATCTGTGGCTTTTCCTCGCTTTGCCACAGGGCTGATGCACGTGCCACAGTGGTGTGATTCAATGATCGGTGTGACCTTCGAGGCAGGGTAGGGAAATCAGGTTCATCTGGAGTGGACTGTAACATTTGGGGGTCCTTTGGAATAGTGGCATTTACCATGGAGTCCCTCTCGACATTCCTGTTGAAAGCACGTCATCTTGCTGTGCAACGGGAAATCCAGAATCATTTCCCGATGAAACAGGGAAGGGAACCCTCATCTGTAGCGGATGAGGGGGAAAGGGGGCCCCTCTTGGGTGGTGTTGGGACTCTCAGTGTTCCTCTCGAGTAGAGACAGGTATGTCAGGAACTTCTTGAGTTGCAGCAACGGTTTGAAGGACTCTTTGAAGTTCAGTAGGGAAAAAGTGATATCTTTCGGGATGTTGCAGCAGAAAACGTCCTCATCATCTCGCCTGGAGGGGAGAACCTTATGGTTTTTCTCGAGTAGCGACAGGTCCGTCTCAAGTTACGATGGGGACCTCAGGGACCCGCGAGCGTGGCCTCAGGAAATGCCAGTCTCCGTGCGAGTTGAGAGTGGCCCCTCGGGATTCCTCTCCTGTCTGTGCCGGGTCCTGAGTCCCTGCCTGGAGCCGAAACTGGAACCTGAGGTTTCCTCTCCACATCTGGCATGGATCTTGGGGTTCTGCTTGAGTCTACACAGGAGAGTTAGGCCTTGTCTCCTGTGGTTACATTCAAGTCCGTTTTCCTCCCGAGCAGTAGCATCAGTGTCAGGCTTCTAGAAGAGTGGACACAGGGATCTCTGGCTTTCCCTCGAGATTCCACAGGGCTCTCACACATGCCACCGTGGTGTGATTCGATCCTCGGGGTGACCTTCGAGGCAGGGCACGAAAACCAGGTTCATCTGAAGTGGACTGAGATATTTGGGGGTCTTTTGGAATGGTGGAACGACCCCTGGAGTTCCTCTCGACATTCTGTTGAGAGTGTGTCCTCTTGCTGTGCGACGGCAGCGCCAGAATCCATTTCTGATGAAGTAGAGATGGAACCCTCATCTGGAGCAGAGGAGGGTGAAAGGGGGAACCTCTTGATTTGTGGTGGGACGCTCAATATTCCTCTCGAGTGGAGACGGCTATGTCAGGGAACTTCTTGAGTTGCAGCAAGGGTGCGAAGGACCCTTTGTGGTTCAGGAGGAAAGGTGTGATTTCTTTCAGGATGCCGCTGCAGAAAACGGCCTTATCTCGCCCGGAGGGGAGAACCTCCTGGTTTTTCTCCAGTTGCAACAGGTCCCTCTTGAGTTACGATGGGGCCCTCAGTGACCCACACGCGTGGCCTCAGGAAAGGCGATTCTCCGTGCGAGTTGAGAGTAGCCCCTCTGGATTCCTCTCCAGTCAGTGTCGGATCCTAAGTACCCATCTGGAGCCAAAACTGGAACCTCATGTTTCCTCTTCAGTGCAGGCATGGATCTTGGGGTTCCTCTGGAGTCTCCCCAGGGGAGTCAGGCCTGGTCTCCTGTGGTTATGTGCACGTCCTCTTTCCTCCCGAGCTGTAGCAGCAGTGTCAGTGTTCCCATCGAGTTGACCCAGGGGTCTCTGTCTTTCCCTGGAGATGCGACAAGGCTTTGGAATGAGCCACCGTGGTGTGAGGCGATAGGCGGGTGACACTCGAGGTAGTGCAGGGAAATCAAGTTCATCTGGAGTGGACTGAGACATCTATGAGTCTTTTAGTATGGTGGCCCGACCCCAGGAGAACTCCGTTTTTTGTTGAGCGCGCTGCCTTTTGAGACGCGATGGGAATGGCGGGAATTCTTTCCCAATGAAGCAGGGAAAGGGACCCTCATCTCGAGCTCACGGTGGGGAAACGGGGCTCCTCCTGAGTTGTGCTGGACCCTCGGTGTTCCACCCATGTGGGGACGGGTATGTTGGGGAATTTCTTGAGTTGCAGCAAGGGTGGGAAGGACCCTTGCGAGGTTCAAGAGAGAAGGCGTGATTTCCCTTGAGATGCCGCAGCAGACATGGGCCCCATCTCGCCTGCAGGGGAGAACCTCCTGGTTTTTCTCGAGTTGTGGAAAGTCCCTATCAATTGACGATGTGGACCTCAGCGACCAGCTGGTGTGGCCTCTGGAAAGACCAGCCTCCATGCGAGTTGCGAGGGGCCCCTCGGGATTCCTCTCCAGTTGTCGGTTCCTAAGTCTTTGCCTGGAACTGCGGCCAGAACCTGAGGTTCCTCTCCAGTGCTGACATGGATCTTGGGGTTCCTCTGGAGTCTCCACAGGAGAGTCAGGACACTTCTCGAGTGGAGACATACACGTCCATTTTCCTCCCGTGCTGTAGGAGAAATGTTAGGCTTCCCTACGAATTGACACAGGGATCTGTGGTTTTTCCTCGAGATGCCACAGGGCTGTCGCACGTGCGACAGTGGTATGAATCGATGCTCGGTGTGACCTTGGAGCCAGTGTAGGGAAATCAGGATCATCTGGTGTGGACTGTGACTTTTCGGGGTCCTTTGGAATGGTGGCACGTCCCCTGGAGACCCTCTCGACATTCCTGTTGAGAGCATGTCATGTTGCTGTGCAACGGGAAAGCCATAATCCTTTCCCGATGAAACAGGGAAGGGAACCCTCATCTGTAGCGGATGAGGGTGAAAGGGGGCCCCTCTTGAGATGTGGTGGGACCCTCAGTGTTCCTCTCGAGTGGAGACGGGTATGTCAGGAACTTCTTGAGTTGCAGCAAGGGTGTGAAGGACCCTTTGAGGTTCAGGAGGGAACGAGTGATTTCTCTCGGGATGCCGCAGCAGAAAACGTCCTCCTGTCACCTGGAGGGGAGAACCTTATGGTTTTTCTCAAGTAGCGGCAGGTCCTTCTCAAGTGATGACGGGGACCTCAGGGACCCGCTCTCGTGGGCTCAGGAAATGCCAGTCTCTGTGCGAGTTGAGAGTGGCCCCTCGGGATTCCTCTCCTGTCTGTGCTGGGTCCTGAGTCCCAGGCTGGAGCCGAAGCTGAAACCTGAGATTTCCTCTGTACATCTGGCATGGATCTTGGGGTTCTGCTGTCATCTCCATAGGAGAGTTAGGCCTTGTTTCCTGTGGTTACATGCAAGTCAGTTTTCTTCCCGAGCTGTAGCAGCAGTGTCAGGCTTCCAGACGAGTGGACACAGGGATCTGTGGCTTTCCCTTGAGATTCCACAGGGCTCTCGCACGTGCCACCGTGGTGTGATTCGATCCTCGGGGTGACCTTCGAGGCAGGGCAGGAAAACCAGGTTCATCTCAAGTGGACTGAGATATTTGCTGGTCTTTTGGAATGGTGGAAGGACCCCTGGAGTTCCTCTCGAAATTCCTGTTGAGAGTGTGTCCTCTTGCTGTGCGACGGGAAAGCCAGAATCCATTCCTGACGAAGCAGGCAAGGAACCCTCATCTGGAGAAGAGGAGGGTGAAAGGGGTCCCCTCTTGATTTGTGATGGGACCCTCACTATTCTTCTCGAGTGGAGACGGGTATGTGGGGGAACTTCTTGAGTTGCAGCAAGGGTGTGAAGGACCCTTTGTGGTTCAGGAGGAAAGGCGTGATTTCTTTCAGGATGTCGCTGCAGAAAACGGACTTATCTCACCCGGAGGGGAGAACCTCCTGGTTTTTCTCGAGTTGTGGCAGGTCCCTCTCGAGTTACGACGGGGCCCTCACGGACCTGCTCGTGTGGCCTCAGAAAAGGCGATTCTCTGTGCGAGTTGAAAGTAGCCCCTCGGGATTCCTCTCCAGTCAGTGCTGGGTCCTAAGTCCCCGTCTGGAGCCGAAACTGGAACCTCATGTTTCGGCTCCAGTGCTGGCATGGATCTTGGGGTTCCTCTGGAGTATCCCCAGGGGAGTCAGGCCTGGTCTCCTGTGGTTACGTGCACGTCCTCTTTCCTCCCGAGCTGTAGCAGCCGTGTCAAGGTTCCCGTCGAGTTGACCCAGGGATCTCTGTCTTTCCCTCGAGATGCCACAGGGCTGTGGAATGAGCCAACGTGGTGTGAGGCGATACGCGGGTGACACTCGAGGTAGTGCAGGGAAATCACGTTCATCTGGAGTAGACTGAGACATCTATGGGACTTTTAGAATGGTGGCCCGAGCCCAGGAGAACTCCGCTTTCCTATTGAGAGTGCAACCTCTTGAGATGCGACGGGAATGGAGGGAATTCTTTCCCAAAGAAGCAGGGAAAGGGATCCTCATCTCAAGCTCACGGTGGGGAAACGGGGCTCCTCCTGAGTTGTTCTGGTTCCCTCGGGGTTCCACCAATGTGGGGACGGGTATGTCGGGAAATTTCTTGAGTTGCAGCAAGGGTTGGAAGGACCCTTGCGAGGTTCAAGAGAGAAGTTGTGATTTCCCTCGAGATGCCCCAGCAGAAAAGGGCCTCATCTCGCCTGCAGGGGAGAACTTCCTAGTTTTTCTCGAGTTGTGGAAAGTCCCTCTCAATTGACGACGGGGACCTCAGCGACGAGCTGGCGTGGCCTCAGGAAAGACGAACCTCCATGTGAGTTGCGAGGGGCCCATCGGGATTCCTCTACAGTCATGTCGGTTCCTAAGTCCTTGACTGGAACTGCGGCCAGAACCTGAAGTTTCCTCTCCAGTGCTGACATGGATCTTGGGGTTCCTCTGGAGACTCCACAGGAGAGTCAGGACTCTTCTCGAGTGGAGACATGCATGTCCGTTTTCCTCCGAGCTGTAGGAGCAATGTGAGGCTTCCCTACGAGTTGACACAGGAATCCTTGGCTTTTCCTCGAGGTGCCACAGGGCTCTCTCATGTGCCATAGTTGTGTGATTTTATGCTCGGTGTGATCTTCGAGGCAGGGTAGAGAAATCAGGTTCATCTGGAGTGGACTGCAACATTTGGGGGTCCTTTGGAATGGTGGCATGTCTCCTGGAGTCCCTCTCGATTTCCTGTTGAGAGCACGTCATCTTGCTGTGCAACGGGAAAGCCAGAATCCTTTCCCGATGAAGCAGGGAAGGGAACCCTCATCTGTAGCGGATGCGGGGGAAAGGGGGCCCCTCTTGAGTTGTGATGGGACCCTCAGTGTTTCTCTCGAGTGGAAACGGTTATGTCAGGAACTTCTTGAGTTGCAGCAAGGGTGTGAAGGACTCTTTGAGTATCAGGACGGAAGGAGTGATTTCTCTCGGGATGCCTCAGCAGAAAACGTCCTCATCTCGCCTGGAGGGGAGAACCTTATGGCTTTTCTCGAGTAGCGGCAGGTCCTTCTCAAGTTACGATGGGGAACTCAGCGACCCGCTCGCGTGTCCTCAGGAAATGCCAGTCTCCGAGTGAGTTGAGAGTGGCCCCTCGGGATTCCTCTCCTGTCTGTGCCAGTTCCTGAGTCCGTGTCTGGACACGAAGCTGGAACCTGAGGTTTCCTTTTCACATCTGGCATGGATATTGGGGTTCCTCTGGAGTCTCCACAGGAGAGTTAGGCCTCATCTCCTGTGTTTACATACAAGTCTGTTTTACTCCCGAGCTGTAGCAGCAGTGTCAAGCTTCCATACGAGTGGACACAGGAATCTGTGGCTTTCCATCGAGATTCCACAGGGCTCTCGCACATTCCACTGAGGTGTGATTCGATCCTCGGGTGACCTTCGAGGCAGGGCACGAAAACCAGGTTCATCTGAAGTGGACTGAGATATTCGGGTGTCTTTTGGAATGGTGGAACGACTCCTGGAGTTCCTCTCGACATTCCTATTGAGAATGCGTCTTCTTGCTGTGCGACGGGAACGCCAGAATTCATTCCTGACGAAGCAGGGAAGGAACCCTCATCTGGAGAAGAGGAGGGTGAAAGGGGGCCCCTCTTGATTTATGTTGGGACCCTCACTATTCCTCTCGAGTGGAGACGCGTATGTCGGGGAACTTCTTGAGTTGCAGCAAGGGTGTGAAGGACCCTTTGTGGTTCAGGAGGAAAGGCGTGATTTCTTTTGGGGTTCCTCTGGAGTCTCCCCAGGGGAGTCAGGCCTGGTCTCCTGTGGTTACGTGCACGTCCTGTTTCCTCCCGAGCTTTAGCAGCAGTGTCAGGGTTCCCGACGAGATGACCCAGGGATCTCTGTCTTTCCCTTGAGATGCCACAGGGCTGTTCAAAGAGCTACCATGGTGTGAGGGGATACACGTGTGACACTCGAGGTAGTGCAGGGAAATCACGTTCATCTGGATTGGACTGAGACATCTATGGGACATTTAGTATGGTGGCTCGACCCCAGGAGAACACTGCTTTCCCGTTGAGAGTGCCACTTCTTGAGATGCGACGGGAAAGGCCGGAATTCTTTCCCGACGAAGCAGGGAAAGGGACCCTCATCTTGAGCTCACGGTGGGGAAACGGGGCTCCTCCTGAGCTGTGCTGGGACCCTCGGTGTTCCACCAATGTGGGAACGGTTATCTCGGGGAATTTCTTGAGTTGCAGCAAGGGTGGGAAGGATCCTTGTAAGGTTCAAGAGAGAAGGTGTGATTTCCCTCGAGATGCCACAGCAGAAAAGGGCCTCATCTCGCCTGCAGGGGAGAACCTCTTGGTTTTTCTCGAGTTTGGGAAAGTCCCTCTCAATTGACGATGGGGACGTCAGCGACTCGCTGGCGTGGCCTCAGGAAAGACCAGCCTCCATGCGAGTTGCGAGAGACCCCTCGGGATTCCTCTCCAGTCATTTTGGCTCCTAAGTCCTTGGCTGGAACTGCGGCCAGAACCTGAGGTTTCCTCTCCAATGCTGACATGTATCTTGGGATTCCTCTGGAGTCTCCACAGGAGAGTCAAGACTCTTCTCGAGTGGAGACATACACGTCCGTTTTCCTCCCGAGCTGCAGGAGCAATGTGAGGCTTCTCTACGAGTTGACACAGGGATCTGTGGCTTTTCCTCGAGGTTCCACAGGGCTGTCGCACGTGCCACAGTGGTGTGATTCGATGCTCGGTGTGACATTCGAGGCAGGGTAGGGAAATCAGGTTCAACTGGAGTGGACTGCGACATTTGGTGGTCCTTTGGAATGGTGGCACATACCTTGGAGTCCCTCTCGACATTCATGTTGAGAGCACATCATCTTGCTGTGCGACGGAAAAGCTAGAATCCTTTCCCGATGAAGCGGGGAAGGGAACCCTCATATGTAGCGGATGAGTGGGAAAAGGGGCCCCTCTTGAGTTGTGGTGGGACCCTCTGTGTACCTCTCGAGTGGAGATGGTTATGTCAGGAACTTCTTGAGTTGCAGCAAGAGTGTGATGGACCCTTTGTGGTTCAGGAGGGAAGGAGTGATTTCTCTCGGGATGTCACAGCAGAAAACATATTCATCTCGCCTGGAGGGGAGAACCTTATGGTTTTTCTCGAGTAGCGGCAGGTCCTTCTCAAGTTAAGACAGGGACCTCAGGGACCCGCTCGCGTGGCCTCAGGAAATGCCAGTCTCCGTGTGAGTTGAGTGGCCACTCGGGATTCCTCTCCTGTCTGTGCCGGCTCCTGAGTCCCTGTCTGGAGCCGAAGCTGGAACTTGAGGTTTCCTCTCCACATCTGGCATGGATCTTGGGGTTCCACTGGAGTCTCCACAGGAGAGTTAGGCCTTGTCTCCTGTGGTTACATGCAAGTCCATTTTCCTCCCGAGCTGTAGCTTCAGTGTCAGGCTTCCAGACGAGAGGACACAGGGATCTGTGACATTCCCTCGAGATTGCACAGGGCTCTCGCACCTACCACCGTGGTATGATTCGATCCTCGGGGTGACCTTCAAGGCAGGGCACGAAAACCAGGTTCATCTGAAGTGGACTGAGATATTTGGGGGTGTTTTGGAATGGTGGAAGGATCTCTGGAGTCCCTCTCGACATTCATGTTGAGAGCACATCATCTTGCTGTGAGACGGGAAACCAGAATCCTTTCCCGATGAAGCAGGGAAGGGAATCCACATCTGTAGCGGATAAGTGGGAAAGGGGGCCCCTCTTGAGTTGTGGTGGGACCCTCAGTGTTCCTCTCGAGTGGAGACGGGTATGTCAGGAACTTCTTGAGTTGCAGCAAGGGTGTGAAGGACCCTTTGAGGTTCAGGAGGGAAGGAGTGATTTCCCTCGGGATGCCGCAGCAGAAAACGTCCTCATCTCGCCTGGAGGGGAGAACCTCCTGGTTTTTCTCGAGTTGTGGCAGGTACCTCTCGAATTACGAAGAGGCCTTCAGGGACCCGGTCGCGTGGCCTCAGGAAAGGCGATTCTCTTTGCGAGTTGAGAGTAGCTGCTCAGGATTCCTCTCCAGTCAGTGCCGGGTCCTACGTTCCCGTCTGCAGCCGAAACTGGAACCTCATGATTCCTCTCCAGTGCTGGCAAGGATCTTGGGGTTCCTCTGGAGTCTCCCCAGGCGAGTCAGGCCTGGTCTCCGGTGGTTATGTGCATGTCCTCTTTCCTCCCGAGCTGAAGCAGCAGTGTCAGGGTTCCCGTCGAGTTGACCCAGGAATCTCAGGGCTGTGGAATGAGCCACCATGGTGTGAGGCGATATGCTGGTGACACTCGAGGTAGTGCAGGGAAATCACTTTCATCTGGAGTGGACTGAGACATCTATGGGACTTTTAGTATGGTGGCCCGACCCCAGGAGAACTCCGCATTCCTTTTGAGAGCGCCACATCTTGGATGCAACGAGAATGACGGGAATTCTTTCCCGACGAAGCAGGTAAAGGGTCCCTCATCTCGAGCTCATGGTGGTTAAACGGGACGCCTCCTGTGTTGTGCTGGGACCCTCGGTGTGCCATCAATGTGGGGACGGGTATCTCGGGGAATTACTTGAGTTGCAGCAAGGGTGGGAAGGACCCTTGCAAGGTTCAAGAGAGAAGGCGTGATTTCCCTCGAGATGCCGCAGCAGAAAAGGGCCTCATCTCGCCTGCAGGGGAGAACCTCCTGGTTCTTCTCTAGTTGCAAAAAGTCCCGCTCAAGTGACGATGGGGATCTCAGCGACCCGCTGGCCTGGCCTCAGGAAAGACCAGCCTCCATGCACGTTGCGAGGGGCCCCTCGGGATTCCCCTCCAGTCATGTCGGTTCCTACATCCTTGGCTGGAACCCCGGCTAGAACCTGAGGTTTCCTCTCCATTGCAGACATGGATCTTGGGGTTCCTCTGGAGTCTCCACAGGAGAGTCAGGACTCTTCTCGAGTGGAGACATACATGTCCATTTTCCTCCTGAGCTGTAGCAGCAATGTGAGATTTCCATACAAGTTGACACAGGGATCTGTGGCTTTTCCTCGCGGTGCCACAGAGCTGTCGCACGTGCCACAGTGGTGTGATTCGATGCTCGGTGTGACCTTCGAGGCAGGGTAGGGAAATCAGGTTCATCTGGAGTGGACTGCGACATTTGGGGGACCTTTGGAATGGTGGCACGTCCCCTGGAGTCCCTCTCGACATTCCTGTTGAGAGCATGTCATCTTGCTGTGCAACGGGAAAGCCAGAATCCTTTCCCGAAGAAGCAGGGAAGGGATCCCTCATCTGTAGCGGATGAGGGGGAAAGGGGGCCCCTCTTGAGTTGTGGTGGGACCCTCAGTGTTCCTCTCCAGTGGAGATGGGTATGTCAGGAACTTCTTGAGTTGCAGCAACGGTGTGAAGGACCCTTTGTCGTTCAGGAGGAATGGCGTGATTTCTATCAGGATGACGCTGCAGAAAACTGCCTTATCTCGACCGGAGGGGAGAACTTCCTGGTTTTTCTTGTGTTGTGGCAGGTCCCTCTTGAGTTACGACAGGGCCCTCAGTGACCTGCTCGCGTGGCCTCAGGAAAGGCTATTCTCTGTGCGAGTTCAGAGCAGCCCCTCGGGATTCCTCTTCAGTCAGTGCCGGTACCTTAGTCCCCGTCTGGCAGTCCCAAACGGGGACTAAGACCCAGTGCTAGCACGGATCTTGGGGTTCCTCTGGAGTCTCCCCATGGGAATCAGGCCTGGTCTCCTGTGGTTACGTTCACGTCCTCTTTCCTCCTGAGCTGTAGCAGCAGTGTCAGGGTTCCCGTCGAGTTGACCCAGGGATCTCTGTCTTTCCCTCGAGATGCCACAGGAATGTGGAATGAGAAATCTTGGTGTGAGGCGATACGCGGGTAACACTCGAGTTAGTGCAGGGAATTCACATTCATCTGGAGTGGACTGAGACATCTATGGAACTTTTAGTTTGGTGGCCCGACTCCAGGAGAACTCCATTTTCCTGTTGAGAGCGCCACCACTTGAGATGCAATGGGAATGGTGGGAATTCTTTCCTGACGAAGTAGAGAAAGAGGCCCTCATCTCGAGCTCACGGTGGGGAAACAGGGCTCCTCCTGAGTTGTGCTGGGACCCTCGGTGTTCCACCAATTTGGGGACAGGTATGTTGGGGAATTTCTTGACTTGCAGCAAGGGTGGGAAGGACCCTTGCGAGGTTCAAGAGAGAAGGCGTGATTTCCCTCGAGGTGCCGCAGCAGAAAAGGACCTCATCTCGCCTGCAGTTGAGAACCTCCTGGTTTTTCTCGAGTTGTGGAAAGGCCCTCACAATTGATGGCGGGGACCTCAGCGACCAGCTGGCGTGGCCTCAGCAAAGACCAGCCTCCATGCGAGTTGCGAGGGGCCCCTCGGGATTCCTCTCCTCTCTGTGCCAGGGCCTGAGACCCTGTCTGGAGCCAACCTGGAACCTGAGGTTTCTTCTCCACATCTGGCATGGATCTTGGGGTTTCACTGGTGTCTCCACAGGAGAGTTAGGCCTCGTCTCCTGTGGTTACATGCAAGTCCATTTTCTGCCCGAACAGTAGCAGCACTGTCAGGCTACCAGACGAGTGGACACAGGGTTCTTTGGCTTTCCCTCGAGATTCCACAGGGCTCTGGCATGTGCCACCGTGGTGTGATTCGATCCTCTGGGTGACATTCGAGGCGGGGCAGGAAAACCAGGTCCTTCTGAAGTGGACTGAGATATTTGGGGGTCTTTTGGAATGGTGGAAAGACACCTGAAGTTCCTCTCGACATTCCTGTTGAGAGTGTGTCCTCTTGCTGTGCGACGGGAACGCCAGAATCCATTCCTGACGAAGCAGGCAAGGAATCCTCATCTGGAGCAGAGGAGGGTGGAAGGGGGCCCCTCTTGATTTGTGGTGGGACCCTCACTATTCCTCTCGAGTGGAGACGGGTATGTCGGAGAACTTCTTGAGTTGCAGCAAGGGTGTGAAGGACCCTTTGATGTTCAAGAGGGAAGGAGTGATTTCTCTTGTTATGCCGCAGCAGAAAACGTCCTCATCTTGCCTGGAGGGGAGAACCTTATGGTTTTTCTCGATTTGCGGCAGGTCCCTCTCGAGTTACGACGGGGCCCTCAGGGACCCACTTGTGTGGCCTCAGGAAAGGCGATTCTCTGTGCGAGTTGAGAGTAGCCCCTCAGGATTCCTCTCCAGTCAGTGCCGGGTCCTAAGTCCCCATCTGGAGCCGAAACTGGAACCTCATGTTTCGGCTCCAGTGCTGGCATCGATCTTGGGGTTCCTCTGAAGTCTACACAGGGGAGTTAGGTCTGGTCTCCTGCGGTTTCGTGCACGTCCTCTTCCTCCCGAGCTGTACCAGCAGTGTCAGGGTTCCCATCAAGTGGACCCAGGGATCACTGTCTTTCCCTCGAGATGCCACAGGACTGTGGAAAGAGCCACCGTGGTGTGAGGAGATACGCGGGTGACACTCGAGGTAGTGCAGGGAAATCACGTTCATCTGGAGGGGACTGAGACATCTATGGGACTTTTCGTATGGTGGCCCGACCCCAGGGGAACTCCCCTTTCCTGTTGAGAGCGCTAACTCTTGAGATGCGATGGGAATGGCGGGAATTCTTTCCCGAAGAAGCAGGGAAAGGAGCCCTCATCTCGAGCTCAAGGTGGGGACGTGGGGCTCCTCCTGATTTGTGCTGGGACCCTCGGGGTTCCACCAATGTGGGAACGGGTATGTCGGGGAATTTCTTGAGTTGCAGCAAGGGTGGGATGGACCCTTGCGAGGTTCAAGAGAGAAGGCGTGATTTCCCTCGAGATGCCGCAGCAGAAAAGGGCCTCATCTCGCCTGCAGGGGAGAACATCCTGGGTTTTCTTGAGTAGCGACAGGTCCTTCTCAAGTTATGATGGGACCTCAGGGACTCGTTCACGTGGCCTCAGGAAATGCCAGTCTCCGTGCGAGTTCAAAGCGGCCCTCGGGATCCCTCTTTTGTCTGTGCCGGGTTCTGAGTCCCAGTCTGGAGCCGAAGCTGGAACCTGAGGTTTCCTCTTCACATCTGGCATGGATCTTGGGGTTCCGCTGGCGTCTGCACAGGAGAGTTAGACCTCGTCTCCTGTGGTTACATGCAAGTCCGTTTTCGTCCCGAGCTGTAGCAGCAGTGTCAGACTTCCAGACGATTGGACAAAGGGATCTGTGGCTTTCCCTCGAGATTCCACATGGCTCTCGAACGTGCCACCGTGGTGTGATTCGATCCTTGGCGTGACCTTCGAGGCAGGGCACGAAAACCAGGTTCATCTGAAGTGGACTGAGATATTTGGGGGTCTTTTGGAATGGTGGAATGACCCCTGGAGTCCCTCTCGACATTCCTGTTGAGAGCACGTCATCTTGCTGTGCAACGGGAAATCCAGAATCCTTTCCTGATGAAGCAGGGAATGGAAGCCTCATCTGTAGTGGATGAGGGGGAAAAGGGGCCCCTCTTGAGTTGTGGAAGGACCCTCAGTGTTCCTCTCGAGTGGAGACGGGTATGTCAGGGAACTTCTTGAGTTGCAGCAAGGGTGTGAAGGACCCTTTGAGGTTCAGGAGCGAAGAAGTGATTTCTCTCAGGATGCCGCAGCGGAAAACATCCTCATCTCGCCTGGAGGGGATAACCTTATGGTTTTTCTCGAGTAGCAGCAGGTCCTTCTCAAATTACGACGGGGACCTAAGGGACCCGTTCGCGTGGCCTCAGGAAAGGCGATTGTCTGTGCGAGTTGAGAGCGGCCCCTCAGAATTCCTCTCCTGTCTTTGCCAGGTCCTGTGTCCATGTCTCGAGCCAAAGCTAGTACCTGAGGTTTCCTCTCCACATCTGGCATGGATCTTGGAATTTCGCTGGTGTCTCCACAGGAGAGTTAGGCCTCGTCTCCTGTGGTTACATGCAAGTCCGTTTTACTCCCGAGCTGTAGCAGCAGTGTCAGTCTTCCAGACGAGTGGACACAGGGATCTGTGGCTTTCCCCCGAGATTCCACAGGGCTCTCGCACGTGCCACCGTGGTGTGATTCAATGCTCGGGCTGAAATTCGAGGCAGGGCACGAAAACCAGGTTCATCTGAAGTGGACTGAGATATTTGGGGGTCTTTTGGAATGGTGGGAAGAACCCTGGATTTCCCCTCGACATTCCTGTTGAGAGTGTGTCCTCTTGCTGTGCGACGGGAGCGCCAGAATCCATTCCTGATGAAGCAGGCAAGGAACCCTCATCTGGAGCAGAGGAGGGTGAAAGGGGGCCCCTCTTGATTTGTAGTGGGACCCTCACTATTCCTCTTGAGTGGAGACGGGTATGTCGGGGAACTTGTTGAGTTGCAGCAAGAGTGTGAAGGACCCTTTATGGTTCAGGAGGAAAGGCGTGATTTCTTTCAGGATGCCACTGCAGAAAATGGCCTTATCTCACCCATAGGGGAGAACCTCTTGGTTTTTCACGAGTTGCGGCAGGTCCCTCTTGAGTTACGATGGGGCACTCAGGGACCTGCTTGCGTGGCCTCAGGAAAGGTGATTCTCTGTGCGAGTTGAGAGTAGCCCCTCGGGATTCCTCACCAGTCAGTGCCGAGTCTTAAGTCCCCATCTGGAGCCGAAAATGGAACCTCATGTTTCGACTCCAGTGCTGGCATGGATCTTGGGTTCCTCTGGAGTCTCCCCAGGGGAGTCAGGCCTGGTTTCCTGTGGTTACGTGCACGTCCTCTTTCCTCCCGAGCTGTAGCAGCAGTGTCAGGGTTCCCGTCGAGTTGAACCAGGGATCTCTGTCTTTCTCTCGAGATGCCACAGGGCTGTGGAATGAGCCACCGTGGTGTGAGGCGATATGCAGATGACACTCGAGGTAGTGCAGGGAAATCACGTTCATCTGGAGTGGACTGAGACATCTATGGGGCTTTTAGTATGGTGGCTCAAACCCAGGAGTACTCCACTTTCCTGTTGAGAGTGCCACCTCTTGAGATGCGACGGGAATGGCAGGAATTCTTTCCCGATGAAACAGAGAAAGGGACCCTCATCTCGAGCTCACGGTGGGGAAACAGGGCTCCTCCTCAGTTGGACTGGGACCCTCGGTGTTCCACCAATGTGGGGACGGGTATGTCTGGGAATTTCTTGAGTTGCAGCAAGGGTGGGAAGGACCCTTGCGAGGTTCAAGGGAGAAGGTGTGATTTCCCTTGAGATGCTGCAGCAGAAAAGTGCCACATCTCGCCTGCAGGGGAGAACCTTCTGGTTTTTCTCGAGTTGCGGAAAGTCCCTCTCAATTGACGACGGGGACTTCAGCGACCCGCTGGCATGGCCTCAGGAAAGACTAGCCTCCATGCAAGTTGCGAGGAGCCTCTCTGGATTCCTCTCCAGTCATGTGGGTTCCTACGTCCTTGGCTGGAAATGTGGCCAGAATCTGAGGTTCCTCTCCAGTGCTGATATTGAACTTGGGGTACCTCTGGAGTCTCCCCAGGAGAGTCAGGACTCTTCCCGATTGGAGACAAACACGTTCGTTTTCCTCCCGAGCTCTAGGAGGAATGTGAGTCTTCCCTGCGAGTTTACACATGGATCTGTGGCTTTTCCTAGAGGTGCCACAGGGCTGTTGCACGTGCCACAGTGGTGTGATTCGATGCTCGCTGTGACCTTCGAGGCAGAGTAAGGAAATCAGTTTCATCTGGACTGGACTGTGACATTTGGGTGTCCTTTGGAATGGTGGCACTTCCCCTGGAGTCCCTCTCGACATTCCTGTTGAGAGCACGTCATCTTACTGTGCAACGGGAAAGCCAGAATCCTTTCCCGATGAAACAGGGAAGGGAAACCTCATCTGTAACGGATGAGGGGGAAAGTGGGCCCCTCTTGAGTTGTGGTTGGACCCTCAGTGATCCTCTCGAATCGAGACTGGTAAATCAGGAACTTCTTGAGTTGCAGCAAGTGTGTGAAGGACCCATTGAAGTTCACGAGGGAGGAAATAATTTCTCTCAGGATGCCACAGCAGAAAACGTCCTCATCTCCCCTGGAGAGGAGAAGCTTATGGTTTTTCTCGAGTAGCGGCAGGTCCTTCTCAAGTTATGATGGGGACCTCAGGGACCCGCTTGCGTGGCTTCAGGAAATGCCAATCTCCATGCGAGTTGAGAGTGGCCCCTTGGGTTTCCTCTCCTGTCTGTGCCGGGTCCTGAGTCCCTGTCTGGAGCCGAAACTGGAACCTGAGGCTTCCTCTCCACATCTGGCATGGACCTTGGGGATCCGCTCGAGTTTCCACAGGAGAGTTAGACCTCGTCTCCTGTGATTACATGCACGTTCGTCTTCCTCCCGAGCTGTAGCAGCAGTGTCAGGCATCCAGATGAGAGGACACAGGGATCTGTGGCTTTCCCTCTAGATTCCACAGGGCTCTCGCACGTGCCACCGTGGTGTGATTCGATCCTCGGGGTGACCTTCGAGGCAGGGCACGAAAAGCAGGTTCATCTGAAGTGGACTGAGATATTTGGGGGTCTTTTGGAATGGTGGAATGACCCCTGGAGTTCCTCTCGACATTCCTGTCGAGAGTGTGTCCTCTTCCTGTGCGACAGGAGCGCCAGAATCCATTCCTGACGAAACAGGGAAGGAATCCTCATTGGGAGAAGAAGAGGGTGAAAGGGGGGCCCTCTTGAGTTGTGGTGGGACCCTCAGTGATCCTCTAGAGTTGAGACTGGTAAGTCAGGAACTTCTTGAGTTGCAGCAAATGTGTGAAGGACCCTTTGTGATTCACGAGAAAAGGCGTGATTTCTTTCAGGATGCCGCAGCAGAAAAGGACTTCATCTCGCCTGGAGGGGAGAACCTCCTGGTTTTTCTCGAGGTGTGGAAAGTCTCTCTCAATTGACGATGGGGACGTCAGCAACCCGCTCGCGTGGCCTCAGGAAAGACCCAGCTCCATGCGAGTTGCGAGGGGCCCCTCGGGGTCCTCTCCAGTCATGTCGGTTCCTAAGTCTTTGGCCGGAACTGCAGCCAGAACCTGAGGTTTTCCTCTCCAGTGCTGACATGGAACTTGGGGTTCCTCTGGAGTCTCCACCGGAGAGTTAGGCCTCGTCTCCTGTGGTTACATGCAAGTCCGTTTTCCTCCCGAGCAGTAGCAGCCGTGTCAGGCTTCAAGACGAGTGGACACAGGGATCTTTGGCTTTCCCTCGAGGTGCCACAGGGCTGTCCCACGTGCCACAGTAGTCTGATTCGATGCTCTGTGTGAACCTCGAGGCAGGGTAGTGAAATCAGGTATATCTGGAGTGGACTGCAGTATTTGGGGGTACTTTGGAATGGTGGCACGTCCCCTGGAGTCCCTCTCAACATTCCTGTTGAGAGTATGTCATCTTTCTCTGCGACGGGAAGCCACAATCCTTTCCCGATGAAGCAGGGAAGGGAACCCTCATCTGTAGCGGATGAGGGGGAAAGGGGGCCCCTCTTGAGTTGTGGTGGGACCCTCAGTGTTCCTCTCGAATGGAGACGGGTATGTCGGGGAACTTCTTGAGTTGCAGCAAGGGTGTGAAGGACCCTTTGTGGTTCAGGAGGAAAGGCGTGATTTCTTTCAGGATGCCGCTGCAGAAAACGGCCTTATCTCGCCCGGAGGGGACAACCTCCTGGTTTTTCTCGAGTTGCAGCAGGTCCCTCTCGAGTTGCGATGGGGCCCTCAGGGACCCGCTTGCGTGGCCTCAGGAAAGGCGATTCTCTGTGCGAGTTGAGAGTAGCCCCTCGGGATTCCTCTACAGTCAGTGCAGGGTCCTAAGTCCCCATCTGGAGCCGAAACAGGAACCTCATATTTCGGCTCCAGTGCTGGCATGGATCTTGGGGTTCCTCTGGAGTCTCCCCAGGGGAGTCAGGCCTGGTCTCCTGTGGTTACGTGCACGTACTCTTTCTTCCCGAGCTGTAGCAGCAGTGTCAGGGTTCCTGTTGAGTTGACCCAGGGATCTCTGACTTTCCCTCGAGAAGCCACAGGGCTGTGGAATGAGCAACCGTGGTGTGAGGCGATACGCGGGTGACACTCGAGGTAGTGCAGGGAAATCACGTTCATCTGGAGTGGACTGAGACATCTATGGGACTTTTAGTATGGTGGCCCAACCCCAGGGGATCTCCGCTTTCCTGTGGAGATTCCTCTTTCCTCCCGAGCTGTAGCAGCAGTGTCAGGGTTCCCGTCGAGTTGACCCAGGGATCTCTGTCTTTCCCTCGAGATGCCAAAGGGCTGTGGAATGAGCCACCGTGGTGTGAGGCGATACGCGGGTGACACTCGAGGTAGTGCAGGGAAATCACGTTCATCTGGAGTGGACTGAGACATCTATGGGACTTTTAGTATGGTGGCCCAACCCCAGGGGATCTCCGCTTTCCTGTGGAGAGTGCCACCTCTTGAGATGCGATGGGAATGGCGGGAATTCTTTCCCGACGAAGCAGGGAAAGGGACCCACATCTCGAGCTCATGGTGGAGAAACGGGGTGCCTTCAGAGTTGTGCTGGGTCCCTCGGTGTTCCACCAATGTGGGAACGGGTATGTTGGGTAATTTCTTGAGTTGAAGCAAGGGAGGGAAGGACCCTTGCAAGGTTCAAGAGAGAAGGCATCATTTCCCTCGAGATGCCACAGCAGAAAATGGCCACAACTCGCCTGCAGGGAAGAACCTCCTGGTCGTTCTCGAGTTGCAGAAAGTCCCTCGCAATTGACGACAGGGATGTCAGCGACCCGCTGGTGTGGCCTCAGGAAAGACCAGCCTCCATGCGAGTTGCGAGGGGCCCCTCGGGATTCCTCTCGTGTCATGTCGGTTCCTACGTCCTTGGCTGGAACTGCGGCCAGGAACTGAACTTTCCTCTCCAGTGCAGATGGATCTTGGGGTTCCCGTGGAGTCTCCACACGAGAGTCAGGACTCTTCTCGATTGGAGACATACACGTCCATTTTCCTCCCGAGCTGTAGGAGCAATGTGAGGCTTCACTACGAGTTGACACAGGGATCTGTGGCTTTTCCTAATGGCACAACAGGGCTGTCGCACGTGCCACAGTGGTGTGATTCGGTGCTCGGTGTGACCTTCGAGGCAGGGTAGGGAAATCAGGTTCATCTGGAGTGGACTGTGACATTTTGTGGTCCTTTGGAATGGTGGCACGTCCCCTGGAGTCCCTTTCGACATTTCTGTTGAGAACATGTCATCTTTCTCTGCAACTGGAAAGCCAGAATCCTTTCCTGATGAAGCAGGGAAGGGAACCCTCATCTGAAGAAGATGAGGGGGAAAGGGGGCCCCTCTTGAGTTGTGGAGGGACCCTCAGTGTTCCTCTCGAATGGAGACAGGTGTGTCAGGAACTTCTTGAGTTGCAGCAAGGGTGTGAAGGACCCTTTGAGGTTCAGGAGGGAATGAGTGATTTCTCTCGGGATGCCGCAGCAGGAAACGTCCTCATCTCGCCTGGAGGGGAGAACCTTATGGTTTTTCACGAGTAGCAGCAGGTCCTTCTCAAGTTACGATGGGGACCTCAGGGACCCGCTCGCGTGGCCTCAGGAAATGTCAGTCTCCGTGCGAGTTGAGAGTGGCCCCTCGGGATTCCTCTCCAGTCAATGCCGGGTCCTAAGTCCCCATCTGGATCCAAAACTGGAACCACAGGTTTCCTCTACACTGCTGGCATGGATCTTGGGGCTCCTATGGAGTCTCCCAAGGGGAGTCAGGCCTGGTCTCCTGTGGTTACGTGCACGTCCTCTTTCCTTTCGAGCTGTAGCGGCAGTTTCAGGTTTCCTGTCGAGTTGACTCTGGGATCTCTGTCTTTCGCTCGAGATGCCACAGGGCTGTGAAATGAGCCACCGTGGTGTGAGCCGATACGCGGGTGACACTCGAGGTAGTGCAGGGAAATCACGTTCATCTGGAGTGGACTCAGACATCTATTGGACTTTTAGTATGGTGGCCCGACCCCAGGAGAACTCTGCTTTCCTGTTGAGAGTGCCACCTCTTGAGATGCGACGGGAATGGCGGGAATTCTTTCCTGACGAAGCAGGGAAAGGGACCCTCATCTCGAGCACACGGTGGGGAAACGGGGCTCCTCTTGAGTTGTGCTGGGACTCTCGGTGTTCCACCAATGTGGGTACGGGTATGTTGGGGAGTTTCCTGAGTTGCAGCAAGGGTGGGGGAGGGCCCTTGTGAGGTTCAAGAGAGAAGGCGTGATTTCCCTCGAGATGCCGCAGCAGAAAAGGGCCTCATCTCGCCTGCAGGGGAGAATCTCCTGGGGTTTTTCTCGAGTTGCGGAAAGTCCCTGTCAATTGACGATGGGGACCTCAGCGACCCGCTGGCGTGGCCTCAGGAAAGACCAGACTCCATGCGAGTTGCGAGGGTCCCCTCGGGATTCCTCTCCAGTCATATCGGTTCCTAAGTCCTTGGCTGGAACTGCGGCCAGAAACTGAGGTTTCCTCTCAAGTGCTGACTTGAATCTTGGGGTTTTCTGGAGTCTCCACAAGAGAGTCAGGACTCTTCTCGAGTGGAGACATACATGTCCGTTTTCCTGCCGAGTTGTAGGAGCAATGTGAGGCTTCCCAACGAGTTGAAACAGGGATCTGTGTCTTTTCCTCGCGGTGCCACAGGGCTGTCGCACGTGCCACAGTGGTGTGATTCGATGCTTGGTGTGACCTTCGAGGCAGGGTAGGGAAATCAGGTAAATCTGGAGTGGACTGTGACATTTGGGGGTCCTTTGGAATGGTGGCACGTGCCCTGGAGTCCCTCTCGACATTCCTGTTGAGAGCACGTCATATTTCTGTGAGACGGGAAAGCCAGAATCTTTTCCCGATGAAACAGGGAAGGGAACCCTCATCTTAGCGGATGAGGGGAAAATGGGACCCCTCTTGAGTTATGGTGAGACCCTCAGTGTTCCTCTCAAGTGGAGACGGGTATGTCAGGAACTTCTTGAGTTGCAGAAAGGGTGTGAAGGACCCTTTGAAGTCAGGAGGGAAGGAGTGATTTCTCTCGGGATGCTGCAGCACAGAATTTCCTCATCTCGCCTGGATGGTAGAACCTGATGGTTTTCCTCGAGTAGCGGCAGGTCCTTCTCAAGTTGCCACGGGGACCTCAGGGACTCGCTCGTGTGGCCTCAGGAAATGACAGTCTCCATGCGAGTTGAGAGCGGCCCCTCAGGATTCCTCTCCTGTCTGTGCCGGGTCCTGAGTCCCTGTCTGGAGCCGAAGCTGGAACCTGAGGTTTCCTCTCCACATCTGGCATGGATATTGGGTTTCTGGTGGAGTCTCCACAGGAGAGTTAGGTCTGGTCTCCTGTGGTTACATACAAGTCCGTTTTCCTCCCGAGCTGTAGCAGCAGTGTCAGGCTTCCAGACGAGTGGACTCAGGGATCTGTGTCATTCCCTCGAGATTCCACAGGGCTCTCACACGTGCTACCGTGGTGTGATTCGATCCTCGGGGTGACCTTCGAGGAAGGGCACGAAAATCAGGTTCATCTGAAGTGGACTGAGATATTTTGGGGACTTTTGTAATGGTGGAACGACCCCTGGAGTTCCTCTCATCATTCCTGTTGAGAGTGTGTCCTCTTTCTGTGCGACGGGAACTCCAGAATCCATTCCTGACGAAGCTGGGAAGAAACTCTCATCTGGAGCAGAGGAGGGTGAATGGGGGCCCCTCTTGATTTGTGGTGGGACCCTCACTATTCCTCTCGAATGGAGACGGGTATGTCGGGGAACTTCTTTAGTTGCAGCAAGGGTGTGAAGGACCCTTTGTGGTTCAGGAGGAAAGGCGTGATTTCTTTCATGATGCCGCTGCAGAAAATGGCCTTATCTCGCCCGGAGGGGAGAACCTCCTGGTTTTTCTCGAGTTGCGGCAGGACCCTCTCGAGTTACAACGGGGCCCTCAGAGACCCACTCGCGTGGCCTCAGGAAAGGCATTTCTCTGTGCGAGTTGAGAGTATCCCCTCGGGATTCCTCTCCAGTCAGTGCCGGGTCCTAAGTCTCCATCTGGAGCCGAAAATGGAACCACAGGTTTCCTCTCCACTGCTGGCATGGATCTTGGGGTTCCTCTGGAGTCTCCCCAGGGGAGTCAGGCCTTTTCTCCTGTGGTTATGTGCACGTCCTCTTTCCTCCTGAGCTGTAGCAGCCGTGTCAAGGTTCCCGTTGAGTTGACCCAGGGATCTCTGTCTTTCCCTCGAGATGCCACCGGGCTGTGGAATGTTCCACCCTGGTGTGAGGCGATATGCAGGTGACACTCGAGGTAGTGCAGGGAAATCAAGTTCATCTGGAGTGAACTGAGACATCTATTGGACTTTTAGTATGGTGGCCCGACCCCAGGAGAAGTCCACTTTCCTGTTGAGAGCGCCACCTCTTAAGATGTGACGGGAATGGCGGGAATTCTTTCCCGTTGAAGCAGGGAAAGGGACTCTCATCTCTAGCTCACGGTGGGGAAACAGGGCTTCTCCTGAATTGTGCTGGGTCCCTCGATGTTCCACCACTGTGGGGAAGGGTATGTTGGGGAATTTCTTGAGTTGCAGCAAGGGTGGGAAGGACCCTTGCGAGGTTCAAGAGAGAAGGCGTGATTTCCCTCGAGATGCCGCAGCAGAAAAGGGCCTCATCTCGCCTGAAGGGGAGAACCTCCTGGTTTTTCTCAAGTTGTGGAAATGCCCTTTCAATTGACGATGTGGACCTCAGCAACCCGCTGGTGTGGCCTCAGGAAAGACCAGCCTCCATGCGCGTTGCAAGGGGCCCCTCGGGATTCCCCTCCAGTCATGTCGGTTCCTAAGTCCTTGGCTGGAACTGTGGCCAGAACCTGAGGTTTCCTCTCCAGTGCTGACATGGATCTTGGGGTTCCTCTGGAGTCTCCACAGGAGAGTCAGGACTCTTCTCGAGTGGAGACATACACGTCCGTTTTCCTCACGAGCTGTAGGAGCAATGTGAGTCTTTCCTTCTAGTTGAGACAGGGATCTGTGGCTTTTCCTCGCGGTGTGTCAGGGCTGTCGCAAGTGCCACAGTGGTGTGATTCAATGCTCAGTGTGACCTTCGAGCCAGGGTAGGGAAATCAGGTTCATCTGGAGTGGAATGCGACATTTGGGGTTGCTTTGGAATGGTGACACGTCCCCTGGAGTCCCTCTCGTCATTCCTGTTGAGAGCACGTCATTTGCTGTGCAATGGGAAAGCCAGAATCCTTTCCCAATGAAGCAGGGAAGGGAACCCTCATCTGTAGCGGATGAGGGGTCAAGGGGGCCCCTCTGAGTTGTGGAGGGACCCTCAGTGTTCCTCTCGAGTGGAGACAGGTATGTCAGGAACTTCTTGAGTTGCAGCAAGGGTGTGAAGGAGCCTTTGAGGTTCAGGAGGGAAGGAGTGATTTCACTCGGGATGCCGCTGCAGAAAACGTCCTCATCTCGCCTGGAGGGGAGAACCTTATGGTTTTTCTCGAGTAGCGGCAGGTCCTTCTCAAGTTACGACGGGGTTGAGACAGGGATCTGTGGCTTTTCCTCGCGGTGTGTCAGGGCTGTCGCAAGTGCCACAGTGGTGTGATTCAATGCTCAGTGTGACCTTCGAGCCAGGGTAGGGAAATCAGGTTCATCTGGAGTGGAATGCGACATTTGGGGTTGCTTTGGAATGGTGACACGTCCCCTGGAGTCCCTCTCGTCATTCCTGTTGAGAGCACGTCATTTGCTGTGCAATGGGAAAGCCAGAATCCTTTCCCAATGAAGCAGGGAAGGGAACCCTCATCTGTAGCGGATGAGGGGTCAAGGGGGCCCCTCTGAGTTGTGGAGGGACCCTCAGTGTTCCTCTCGAGTGGAGACAGGTATGTCAGGAACTTCTTGAGTTGCAGCAAGGGTGTGAAGGACCCTTTGAGGTTCAGGAGGGAAGGAGTGATTTCACTCGGGATGCCGCTGCAGAAAACGTCCTCATCTCGCCTGGAGGGGAGAACCTTATGGTTTTTCTCGAGTAGCGGCAGGTCCTTCTCAAGTTACGACGGGGACCTCAGGGACCCGCTCGCGTGACCTCAGGAAATGCCATTCTCTGTGCAAGTTGAGAGCGGCCCCTCGGGATTCTTCTCCTGTCTGTGCCGGGTCCTGAGTCCCTATCTGGAGCTGAAGCTGGAACCTGAGGTTTCCTCTGCACATCTGGCATGGATCTTGGGGTTCTGCTGGAGTCTCCACAGGAGAGTTAGGCCTCGTCTCCTGTGGTTACATGCAAGTCCGTTTTCCTCCCGAGCTGTAGCAGCAGTGTCAGGCTTCCAGACGAGTGGACACAGGGATCTGTGGCTTTCCCTCGAGATTCCACAGGGCTCTCGCAAGTGCCACCGTGGTGTGACTCGATCCTCTGTGTGACCTTTGAGGCAGGGCAGGAAAACCAGGTTCATCTGAAGTGGACTGAGATATTTGGGGACCTTTTGGAATGGTGGAATGAGCCCTGGAGTTTCCTCTCGACATTCCTGTTGAGAGTGTGTCCTCTTGCTGTGCGACGGGAAAGTCAGAATCCATTCCTGACGAATCAAGTAAGGAACACTCATCTGGAGCAGAGGAGGGTGAAAGGGTCCCCTCTTGATTTGTTTTGGGATCCTCACTATTCCTCTCGAGTTGAAATGGGTATGTCAGTAATTTCTTGAGTTGCAGCAAGAGTGGGAAGGACCCTTTGTGGTTCAGGTGGAAAGGTGTGATTTCTTTCAGGATGCCGCTGCAGAAAACAGCCTTATCCCGCCTGAAGGGGAGAAGCTCCTGGTTTTTCTCGAGTTGCGGCAGGTCCCTCTCGAGTTACCTCGGGAACCTCAGGGACCCACTCGTCTGGCCTCAGGAAAGGCGATTCTCTGTGCGAGTTGAGAGTAGCCCCTCCGGATTCCACTCCTGCCAGTGTCGGGTCCTAAGTCCCCGTCTGGAGCAGAAATTAGAACCTCATGTTTCGGATCCAGTGCTGGCATAGATCTTGGATTTCCTCTGGAGTCTCCACAGGGGAGTCAGGCCTGGTCAGCTGTGGTTAGGTGCATGTCCCCTTTCCTCCCGAGCTGTAGCAGCAGTGTCAGGGCTCCCGTCGAGTTGACCCAGGGATCTCTGTCTTTCCCTCGAGAGGCCACAGGACTGTGGAATGAGCCACCGTGGTGTGAGGCGATACGCGGGTGACTCTCGAGGTAGTGCAGGGAAATCACGTTCATCTGGATTGGACTGAGACATCTATGGGACTTTCAGTATGGTGGCCCAGCCCCAGGGGATCTCCGCTTTCCTGTTGAGAGCGCCACTTCTTGAGATGCGACGGGAATGGCGGGAATTCTTTCCCGACGAAGCAGGGAAAGGGAGCCTCATCTTGAGCTCTCGGTGGGGAAACGGGGCCCCTCCTGATTTGTGCTGGGACACTCGGTGTCCCACCAATGTGGGGACGGGTATGTCTGGGAATTTCTTGAGTTGAAGCAAGGGTGGGAAGGACCCTTGCGAGGTTCAAGAGAGAAGGCGTGATTTCCCTCGAGATGCCGCAGCAGAAAAGGGCCTCATCTCGCCTGCAGGGGAGAACCTTCTGTTTTTTCTTGAGTTGCAGAAAGTCCCTCTCAATTGACGCGGGGACCTCAGTGACCCGCTGGCGTGGCCTCAGGAAAGACCAGCCTCCATTCAAGTTGCGAAGGGGCCCTCAGGATTCCTCTCCAGACATGTCGGACCCTAAGTCCTAGGCTGGAACTGCGGCCAGAACCTGAGGTTTCCTCTCCAGTGCTGATATGGAACTTGGGGTTCCTCTGGAGTCTCCACAGGAGAGTCAAGAGTCTTCTCGAGTGGAGACATACACGTCTGTTTTCCTCCCGAGCTTAGGAGCAATGTGAGGCTTCCCTACGAGTTGACACAGGGATCTGTGGCTTTTCCTCGCGGTGCCACAGGGCTGTCGCACATGCCACAGTGGTGTGATTCAATGCTCAGTGTGACTTTTGAGGCAGGGTAGGGAAATCAGGTTCATCTGGAGTGGACTGCGACATTTGGGGGTCCTTTGGAATGGTGGCACGTCCCCTGGAGTCCCTCTCGAAATTCCTGTTGAGAGCACGTCATCTTGCTTTGCGACGGGAAACTGGAATCCTTTCCCGATGAAGCAGGGAAGGGAACCCTCATCTGTAGCGGATGAGGGGAAAGGTGGCCCCTCTTGAGTTGTGGTGGGACCCTCAGTGTTCCTCTCGAGTGGAGACGGGAATGTCAGGAACTTCTTGAGTTGCAGCAAGGGTGTGAAGGACCCTTTGAGGTTCAGGAGGGAAGGAGTGATTTCACTCGGGATGCCGCAGCAGAAAACGTCCTCATGTCGCCTGGAGGGGAGAACCTTATGGTTTTTCTCGAGTAGCGGCAGGTCCTTCTCAAGTTATGACGGGGACCTCAGGGACCCGCTCGCGTGGCCTCAGAAAATGCCAGTCTCCGTGCGAGTTGAGAGCGGCCCCTCAGGACTCCTCTCCTGTCTGTGCCGGGTCCTGGTCCCTGTCTGGAGCTGAAGCTGGAACCTGAGGTTTCCTCTGCACATCTGGCATGGATCTTGGGGTTCTGCTGAAGTCTCCACAGGAGAGTTACGCCTCGTCTCCTGTGATTACATGCAAGTCAATTTTCCACCCGAGCTGTAGCAGCAGTGTCACTCTTCCAGACGAGTGGACACAGGGAACTGTGGCTTTCCCTCGAGATTCCACAGGGATCTCACACATGCCACCGTGGTGTGATTCGATCCTCAGTGTGACCTTCGAGGCAAGGCAAGCAAACCAGGTTCATCTGAAGTGGACTGAGATATTTCGGGGCCTTTTGGAATGGTGGAACGACCCCTGGAGTTCCTCTCGACATTCCTGTTGAGAGTGTGTCCTCTTGCTGTGCGACGGGAACGCCAGAATCCATTCCTGATGAAGCAGGGAAGGAACCGTCATCTGGAGCAGAGGAGGGTGAAAGGGGGCCCCTCTTGATTTGTGGTAGCACCCTCACTATTCCTCTCGAGGGGAGACGGGTATGTCGGGGAACTCTTGAATTGCAGAAAGGGTGTGAAGCACCCTTTGTGATTCAGGAGGAAATCCGTGATTTCTTTCAGGATGCCGCTGCAGAAAACAGCCTTATCTCGCCTGGAGGGGAGAACCTCCTGGTTTTTCTCGAGTTGCGGCAGGTCCCTCTCGAGTTATGATGGGCCCTCAGGGAACCGCTGGTGTGGCCTCAGGAAAGGCGATTCTCTGTGCGAGTTGAGAGTAGCCACTCGGGATTCCTCTCCAGGCAGTGCCAGGTCCTAAGTCCCTGTCTGGAGCCGAAACTGGAACCTCATGTTTCAGCTCCAGTGCTGGCATGGATCTTGGGGTTGCTCTGGAGTCTCCCCAGGGGAGTCCGGCCTTGTCTCCTGTGGTTACGTCCACGTCCTCTTTCCCCCCAAGCCGTAGCAGCAGTGTCAGGTTTACCGTCGAGTTGACCCAGGGGTTTCTGTCTTTCCCTCGAGATGCCACAGGGGTGAGGAATGAACCACCGGGTGTCAGGCGATACGCGGGTGACACTCGAGGTAGTGCAGGGAAATCACATTCATCTGGAGTGGACTGAGACATCAATGGGGCTTTCAGTATGGTGGGCCGACCCCAGGGGAACTCCACCATCCTGTTGAGAGCACCTAATCTTGAGATGCGCTGGGAATGGCGGGAATTCTTTCCCGACGAAGCAGGGAAAGGGACCCTCATCTCGAGCTGACCGTGGGGAAACGGGGCTCCTACTGAGTTGTGCTGGGTCCCTCGGTGTTCCACCAATGTGGGGACGGGTATGTCAGGGAATTTCTTGAGTTGCAGCAAGGGTGGGAAGGACCCTTGTGAAGTTCAAGAGGGAAGGCGTGATTTCCCTCGAGATGCCACAGCAGAAAAGGATCTCATCACGCCTGCAGGGGAGAACCTCTGTTTTTTCTCGATTTGCGGAAAGTCCCTCTCAATTTAGGATGGGGACCTCAGCGACCAGCTGGGGTGGCCTCCGGAAAGACCAGCCTCCATGCGAGTTGCGAGGGGCCCCTCAGGATTCCTCTCCAGTCATGTCGTTTCCTAAGTCCTTGGCTGGAACTGCGCCCAGAATCTGAGGTTTCCTCTCCAGTGCTGACATGGATCTTGGAGTACCTGTGTAGCCTCCACAGGAGAGTCAGGACTCTTCTCGAGTGGAGACATACACGTCCGTTTTCCTCCCGAGCTGTAGGAGCAATGTGAGGCTTCCCTATGAGTTGACACAGGGATCTGTGGCATTTCCTTGAGGTGCCACAGGGCTGTGGCACGTGCCACAGTGGTGTGATTCAGTGCTCGGTGTGACCTTCAAGGCAGGTTAAGGAAATGAGGTTCATCTGGAGGGGACTTCGATATTTGGGGGTCCTTTAGAATGGTGGCACGTCAACTGGTGTCCCTCTCGACATTCCTTTTGAGAGCACGTCATCTTGCTGTGCAACGGGAAAGCCAGAATCTTTTCCCGATGAAGCAGGGAAGGGAACCCTCAACTGTAGTGGATGAGGGGGAAAGGGGGCCCCTCTTGTGTTGTGGTGGGACCCTCAGTGTTCCTCTCGAGTGGAGACGGGTATGTCAGGAACTTCTTGAGTTGCAGCAAGGGTGTGAAGGACCCTTTGTGGTTCAGGAGGGAAGGAGTGATTTCTCTCAGGATGCCGCTGCAGAAAACGTCCTCATCTCGTCTGGAGGGGAGTACCTTATGGTTTTTCTCGAGTAGAGGCAGGTCATTCTCAAGTTACGACGGGGACCTCAGGGACCCGCTCACATGACCTCAGGAAATGCCAGTCTCCGTGCGAGTTGAGAGCGGTCCCTCGGGTTTCCTCTCCGGTCTGTGCCGGGTCCTGAGTCCCTGTCTGGACCCGAAGCTGGAACCTGAGGTTTCCTCTCCACATCTGGCAAGGATCTTGGGGTTCCACTGTAGTCTCCACAGGAGAGTTAGGCCTCGTCTCCTGTGGTTACATGCAAGTCCGTTTTCCTCTCGAGCTATAGCAGCAGTGTCAGGCTTCCAGACGAGTGAACACAGGGATCTGTGGCTATCCCTCGATATTCCACAGGGCTCACGCACGTGCCACCGTGGTGTGATTCGATCCTCAGGGTGACCTTCGAGGCAGGCCACGAAAACCAGGTTCATCTGAAGTGGACTGAGCTATTTGGGGGTCTTTTGGAATGGTGGAAAGACCCCTGGAGTTCCTCTTGACATTCCTGTGGAGAGTGTGCCCTCTTCTGTGCGACGAGAACGCCAGAATCCATTCCTGACGAAGCAGGCAAGGAACCCTCATCTGGAGCAGAGGAGGGTGAAAGGGGGTCCCTCTTGATTTGTGGTGCGACCTTCAGTATTCCTCTCGAGTGGAGACGGGTCTGTCGGGGAACTTCTTGAGTTGCAGCAAGGGTTTGAAGGACCCTTTTTTGTTCAGGAGGAAAGGCGTGATTTCTTTCAGAATGCCGCTGCAGAAAACGGCCTTATGTCGCCCGGAGGGGAGAACTTCCTGGTTGTTCTCGAGTTGTGGCAGGTCCCTCTCGAGTTACGACGGGGCCCTCAGGGACCCGCTCACGTGGCATCAGGAAAGGCGATTCTCTGTGCGAGTTGAGAGTAGCCCCTCGGGATTCCTCTCCAGTCAGTGCTGGGTCCTAAGTCCCCGTCTGGAGCAAAAACTGGAATCTAATGTTTCGGCTCCAGTGCTGGCATGGATCTTGGGGTTGCTCTGGAGTCTCCCCAGGGGAGTCAGGCCTGGTCTCCTGTGGTTACGTGCACGTCCTCTTTCCTCCCGAGATGTAGCAGCAGTGTCAGGGTTCCCGTCGAGTTGACCCAGGGATCTCTGTCTTTCCCTCGAGATGCCACAGGGCTGTGGAATGAGCCACCGTGGTGTCAGGCGATAGGCGGGTGACACTCGAGGTAGTGCAGGGAAATCACGTTCATCTGGACTGGACTGAGACATCTATGGGACTTTTAGTATGGAGCCGTGAACCCAGGAGAAGTCCGCTTTACTGTTGAGAGCGCCACCTCTTGATATGCGACGGGAATGGCGAGAATTCTTGCCGAAGAAGCAGGGAAATGGACCCTCGTGTCGATCTCACGGTGGGCTAACGGGGCTTCTCCTGAGTTGTGCTGGGATCCGCAGTGTTCCACCAATGTGTGGACGGGCATGTTGGGGAATTTCTTGAGTTGCAGCAAGGGTTGGATGGACCCTTGCGAGGTTCAAGAGAGAAGGCGTGATTTCCCTCGAGATGCCGCTGCAGAAAAGGGCCTCATCACGCCTGCAGGGGAGAACCTCCTGGTTTTTCTCGAGTTGCCAAAAGTCCCTCTCAGTTGACGACGGGGACCTCAGTGACCGGCTGGCGTGGCCTCAGGAAAGACCAGCCTCCATGCGACTTGCGAGGGGCCCCTCGGGATTCCTCTCCAGTCATGTTGGTTCCTAAGTCTTGGGCTGGAACTGAGGCCAGAACCTGAGGTTTCCTCTCCACTGCTGACATGGATCTTGGGGCTCCTCTGGATTCTGCACAGGAGAGTCAGGACTCTTCTCGAGTGGAGACATACGCGTCCGTTTTCCTCCTGAGCTGTAGGAGAATGTGAGGCTTCCCTACGAGTTGACAGTGGAATCTGTGGCTTTTCCTCGAGGTGCCACAGGGCTGTCGCACGTGCCACAGTGGTGTGATTCGATGCTCGGTGTGACCTTCGAGGCAGGGTAGGGAAATCAGGTTCATCTGGAGTGGACTGCGACATTTGGGGGTCCTTTGGAATTTTGGCACGTCCCCTGGAGTCCCTCTCGACATTCCTATTGAGAGCACGTCATCTTGCTGTGCAACGGGAAAGCCAGAAACCTTTCCCGATGAAGCAGGGAAAGGAATCCTCATCTGTAGCAGATGAGGGGGAAAGGGGACCCCTCTTGAGTTGTGGTGGGACCCTCAATGTTCCTCTCGAGTGGAGACGGGTATGTCAGGTACTTCTTGAGTTGCAGCAAGGGTGTGAAGAACCCTTTGTGGTTCAGGAGGGAAGGAGTGATTTCTCTCGGGATGCCACAGCAGAAAACGTCCTCATCTCACCTGGAGGGGAGAACCTTATGGTTTTTCTCGAGTAGTTGCAGGTCCTTCTCAAGTTATGACGGGAACCTCAGGATCCCGCTCGCGTGGCCTCAGAAAATGCCAGTCTCCGTGTGAGTTGAGAGCAGCCCCTCGGGATTCCTCTCCTGTCTGTGTCGGGTGCTAGGTCCCTGTCTGGAGCCGAAGCTGGAACCTGAGGTTTCCTCTCCACATCTGGCATGGATCTTGGGGTTCCACTGGAGTCTCCACAGGAGAGTTAGGCCTCGTCTCCTGTGGTTACATGCAAGTCCGTTTTACTCCCTAGCTGTAGCAGCAGTGTCAGGCTTCCAGATGATTTGACACAGGGATCTGTGGCTTTCCCTCGAGATTCCACAGGGCTCTCGCACGTGGCAACATGGTGTGATTCGATCCTCGGGGTGACCTTCGAGGCAGGGCATGAAAACCAGGTTCATCTGAAGTGGACTGAGATATTTGGGGGTCTTTTGGAATGGTGGAACGACCCCTGGAGTTCCTCTCGACATTCCTGTTGAGAGTGTGTCCTCTTGCTGTGTGACGGGAATGCCAGAATCCATTCCTGACGAAACAGGGAAGGAACCCTCATCTGTAGCAGAGGAGTGTCAAAGTGGGCCCCTCTTGATTTGTGGAGGGACCCTCACTATTCCTCTCGAGTGGAGACGGGTATGATGGGGAACTTTTTGAGTTGCAACAAGGGGGTGAAGGACCCTTTGTGGTTCAGGAGGAAAGGCGTGATTTCTTTCATGATGCCGCTGCAGAAAACGGCCTTATCTCGCCTGGAAGGGAGAACCTCCTGGTTTTTCTGGACTTGCGTCAGGGCCCTCTCGAGTTACAATGGGGCCCTCAGGGACCCCCTTGCGTGGCCTCAGGAAAGGCGATTCTCTGTGCGAGTTGAGACTAGCCCCTCGGGATTCCTCTCCAGTCAATGCCGGGTCCTAAGTACCCATCCAGAGCCGAAACTGGAACCTCATGTTTCCTCTCCACTGCTGGCATGGATCTTGGGGTTCCCCTGGAGTCTCCCCAGGGGAGTCAGGCCTGGTCTCCTGTGGTTACTTGCACGTCCTCTTTCCTCCCGAGCTGTAGCAGCAGTGTCAGGCTTCCAGACGAGTGGACACAGGGATCTGTGGCTTTCCCTCGAGATGCCACAGGGCTCTCGCACATGCCACCGTGGTGTGATTCGATCCTCGGGGTGACCTTCGAGGCAGGGCACGAAAAGCAGGTTCATCTGAAGTGGACTGAGATATTTGGGGGTCTTTTGGAATGGTGGAACGACCCCTGGAGTTCCTCTCGACATTCCTGTTGAGAGTGTGTCCTCTAGCTGTGTGACGGGAATGCCAGAATCCATTCCTGACGAAACAGGGAAGGAACCCTCATCTGTAGCAGAGGAGTGTCAAAGTGGGCCCCTCTTGATTTGTGGAGGGACCCTCACTATTCCTCTCGAGTGGAGACGGGTATGATGGGGAACTTTTTGAGTTGCAACAAGGGGGTGAAGGACCCTTTGTGGTTCAGGAGGAAAGGCGTGATTTCTTTCATGATGCCGCTGCAGAAAACGGCCTTATCTCGCCTGGAAGGGAGAACCTCCTGGTTTTTCTGGACTTGCGTCAGGGCCCTCTCGAGTTACAATGGGGCCCTCAGGGACCCCCTTGCGTGGCCTCAGGAAAGGCGATTCTCTGTGCGAGTTGAGACTAGCCCCTCGGGATTCCTCTCCAGTCAATGCCGGGTCCTAAGTACCCATCCAGAGCCGAAACTGGAACCTCATGTTTCCTCTCCACTGCTGGCATGGATCTTGGGGTTCCCCTGGAGTCTCCCCAGGGGAGTCAGGCCTGGTCTCCTGTGGTTACTTGCACGTCCTCTTTCCTCCCGAGCTGTAGCAGCAGTGTCAGGGTTCCCGTCGAGTTGACCCAGGGATCTCTGTCTTTCCCTCGAGATGCCACAGGGCTGTGGAATGAGCCACCGTCGTGTGAGGCGATACACGAGTGACACTCGAGGTAGTGCAGGGAAATCACGTTCATCTGGAGTGGACTGAGACATCTATGGGACTTTTAGTATGGTGGCCCGACCCCAGGAGAACTCCGCATTCCTGTTGAGAGCGCCACCTCTTGAGATGCGACGAGAATGGCGGAAATTCTTTCGCGACGAAACAGGGAAAGGGACCCTCAATTCGAGCTCACGGTTGGGAAACGGGGCTCCTTCTGAGCTGTGCTGGGACCCTCGGTGTTCCACCAATGTGGGGACGGGTATTTCGGGGAATTTCATGAGTTGCAGCAAGGGTGGGAAGGACCCTTGCGAGGTTCAAGAGAGAAGGCATGATTTCCCTCGAGATTCTGCAGCAGAAAAGGGCCTCATCTCGCCTGCAGGGGAGAACCTACTGGTTTTTCTCGAGTTGCGGAAAGTCCCTCTCAATTGACGACGGGGACCACAGCGACCCACTGGCGTGGCCTCAGGAAAGACCAGCCTCCATGCAAGGTGCGAGGGGCCCCTCGGGATTCCTCTCTAGTCATGTCAGTTCTTACGTCCTTGGCTGGAACTGCGGCCAGAACCTGAGGTTTCCTCTCCAGTGCTGACATGGATCTTGGGGTTCCTCTGGAGTCTCCACAGCAGAGTCAGGACTCTTCTTGAGTGGAGACATACACGTCCGTATTCCTCCCGAGCTGTAGGAGCAATGTGAGACTTCCCTACGACTTGACACATGGATCTGTGGCTTTTCCTCGCAGTGCCACAAGGCTTTCGCACGTACCACAGTGGTGTGATTCGATGCTCGGTGTGACCTTCAAAGCAGGGTAAGGAAATCAGGTTCATCTGGAGTGGACTACGACATTAGGGGGTCCTTTGGAATGGTGGCACGTCCCTTGGAGTCCCTCTCGACATTCCTGTTTAGAGCACATCATCTTGCTGTGCAACGGAAAAGCCAGAATCCTTTCCCGATGAAGCAGGGAAGGGAACCCTCATCTGTAGCGGATGAGGGGGAAAGGGGGCCCCTCTTGATTTGTGGTGGGACCCTCAGTGTTCCTCTCAAGTGGAGAAGGGTATGTCAGGAACTTCTTGAGTGGCAGCAAGGGTGTGAAGGACTCTTTGAGGTTGAGGAGGGAAGGAGTGATTTCTCTCATGATGCCGCAGCAGAAAACGTCCTCACCTCGCCTGGAGGGGATTACCTTATGGTTTTTCTCGAGTAGCAGCAGGTCCTTCTCAAGTTACGATGGGCACCTCAGGGACCCGCTCGTGTGGCCTCAGGAAATGCCAGTCTCCGTGCGAATTGAGAGCGGCCCCTCGGGATTCCTCTCCTGTCTGTGCCGGGCCCTGAGTCCCTGTCTGGAGACAAAGCTGGAACCTTAGGTTTCCTCTCCACATCTGGCATCAATCTTGGGGTTCCGCTGGTGTCTCCACAGGAGAGTTAAGACTCGTCTCCTGTGGTTACATGCAAGTCCATTTTCCTCCCGAAGTGTAGCAGCAGTGTCAGGCTTCCAGACAGGTGGACACAGGGATCTGTGTCTTTCCTTCGAGATTCCACAGGGCTCTCGTACGTGCCACCATGGTTTGATTCGATCCTTGGGGTGACCTTCGAGGCCGGGCACGAAAACCAGGTTCATCTGAAGTGGACTGAGATATTTGGGGGTCTTTTGGCATGGTGGAACGACCCCTGGAGATCCTCTCGACATTCCTGTTGAGAGTGTGTCCTCTTGCTGTGCGACGGGAACGCAGAATCCATTCCTGACAAAGCAGACAAGGAACCTTCATCTGGAGCAGAAGACAGTGAAAGGGGGCCCCTCTTGATTTGTGGTGGGACCCTCACTATTCCTCTCGAGTGGAGACGGGTATGTGGGGGAACTTCTTGAGGTGCAGCAAGGGTGGGAAGGACCCTTTGTGGTTCAGGAGGAAAGGCGTGATTTCTTTCAGGATGCCGCTGCAGAAAACGGCCTTATCTTGCCTGGAGGGGAGAACCTCCTGGTTTTTCTCGAGTTGTGGCAAGTCCCTCTCGAGTTACGACGGGGCCCTCAAGGACTCGCTCACGTGGCCTCAGGAAAGGCAATTTTCTTTGCGAGTTGAGAGTAGCCCCTCGGGATTCCTCTCCAGTCAGTGCCGAGTCCTAAGTCCCCATCTGGAGCCGAAACTAGAACCTCATATTTCCTCTCCAGTGCTGGCATGGATCTTGGGGTTCCTCTGGAGTCTCCCC
Organism: Cephalophus harveyi; assembly: GCA_006410635.1. Lineage (NCBI taxonomy): Eukaryota > Metazoa > Chordata > Mammalia > Artiodactyla > Bovidae > Cephalophus > Cephalophus harveyi. The sequence continues at coordinate 173,652 of SJYT01016398.1, read as the reverse complement.
AGGGGAGTCAGGCCTGGTCTCCTGTGGTTACGTGCACGTCCTCTTTCCTCCCGAGCTGTAGCAGCAGTGTCAGGGTTCCCGTCGAGTTGACCCAGGGACCATTGTCTTTCCCTCGAGATGCCACAGGGCTGTGGAATGAGCCACCATGGTGTGAGGCGATAAGCGTGTGACACTCGAGGTAGTGCAGGGAAATCACTTTCATCTGGAGTGTACTGAGACATCTATGGGCCTTTTAGTATGGTGGCCCGACCCCAGGAGACCTCTGCTTTCCTGTTGAGAGTGCCACCGCTTGAGATGCGACGGGAATGGCGGGAATTTCTTCCCGACGAAGCAGGAAAACGGACCCTCATCTCGAGCTCACGGTGCGGAAATGGGAATTCTCTTGAGTTTTGCTGGGACCCTCGGGGTTTCACCAATTTGGGGACTGGTATGTTGGGGAATTTTTGAGTTGCAACAAGGGTGGGAAGGACCCTCGTGAGGTTCAAGAGAGAAGGCGTGATTTCCCTCGAGATGCTGCAGCAGAAAGGGCCTCATCTCGCCTGCAGGGGATAACCTCCTGGTTTTTCTCGAGGTGCCGAAAGTCCCTCTCAAATGAAGACGGGTCCTCAGTGACCTGCTGGCGTGGCCTCAGGAAAGACCAGCCTCCATGTGAGTTGCGAGGGGCCCCTCTAGATTCCTCTCCAGTCATGTCGGTTCCTATGTCCTTGGCTCTAACGGCGGCTAGGACCTGAGCTGTCCTCTCCAGTGCTGACATGGATCTTGGGGTTCCTCTGGAGTCTCCACAGGAGAGTCAGGACTCTTCTTGAGTGGAGACATACAAGTCCGTTTTCCTCCAGAGCTGTAGGAGCAATGTGAGTCTTCCCTACGAGTTGACACAGGGATTGGTGACTTTTCCTCGAGGTGCCATAGGGCTGTTGCACGTGACTCAGTGGTGTTATTCGATGCTTGGTGTGAACTTCAAGTCAGGGTAGGGAAATCAGGTTCATCTGGAGTGGACTGCGACATTTGGGGGTCCTTTGGAATGGTGGCACGTCCCTTGGAGTCCCTCTCGACATTCCTGTTGAGAGCACGTCATCTTGCTGTGCAACGGGAAAGCCAGAATCCTTTCTCGATGAAGCAGGGAAGGGAACCCTCATCTGTAGCGAATGACGGGGAAAGGGGGCCCCTCTTGATTTGTGGTGGGACCCTCAGTGTTCCTCTCGAGTGGAGACAGGTATGTCAGGAACTTCTTGAGTTGCAACAAGGGTGTGAAGGACCCTTTGAGGATCAGGAGGGAAAGAGTGATTTCTCTCGGGATGCCGCAGCAGAAAACGTCCTCATCTCGCCTGGAGGGGAGAACCTTATGGTTTTTCTCGAGTAGCGGTAGGTCCTTCTCAAGTTAAGACAGGGACCTCAGGGACCTGCTCGCGTGGCCACAGGAAATGCCAGTCTCCGTGCGAGTTGAGAGCGGCCCCTCGGGATTCCTCTCCTGTGTGTGCCGGGTCCTGAGTCCCTGTCTGGAGCCGAAGCTGGAACCTGAGGTTTCCTCTCCACATCTGGCATGGATCTTGGGATCCCTCTGAAGTCTCAACATGAGAGTCAGGACTCTCCTCGTGTGGAGACATACACGTCTGTTTTCCTCCCGAGCCGTAGGAGCAAACTGAGGCTTCCCTACGTGTTGACACAGGGATCTGTGGCTTTCCCTCGAGATTCCACAGGGCTCTCGCACGTGCCACCGTGGTGTGATTCGATCCTTGGGGTGACCTTCGAGGCAGTGCACGAAAACCAGGTTCATCTGAAGTGGACTGAGATATTTGGGCGTCTTTTGGAATAGTAGAACGACCCCTGGAGTTCCTCTCGACATTCCTGTTGAGAGTGTGTCCTCTTCTGTGCGACGGGAATGCCAGAATCCATTCCAGATGAAGCAGGGAAAGAACCCTCATCTGGAGCAGAGGAAGGTTAAATGGGGGCCCTCTTGATTTGTGGTGGAACCCTCAGTATTCCTCTCTAGTGGAAACGTGTATGTCACGGAACGTCTTGAGTTGCAGCAAGGGTCTGAAGGACCCTTTGTGGTTGAGGAGGAAATGCGTGATTTCTTTCAGGATGCTGCTGCAGAAAACGGCCTTATCTCGCCTGGAGGGGAGAACCTCCTGGTTTTTCTCGAGTTGCGGCAGGTCCCTCTCCAGTTACGACGTGGCCCTCAGGGACCCACTCGCATGTAGTTAGGAAAGGCAATTCTCTGTGCGAGTTGAGAGTAGCCCCTCGGGATTCCTCTCCAGTCAGTGCCGGGTCATAAGTCCCCATCTGGAGCCGAACCTGGAACCTCGTGTTTCCTCTCCAGTGCTGGAATGGATCTTTAAGATCCTCTGGAGTCTCCCCAGGGGAGTCAGGCCTGGTCTCCTGTGGTTATGTGCACGTCTTCTTTCCTCCCGAGTTGTCGCAGCAGTGTCAGGGTTCCCGTCAAATTGACCCAGGGATCTCTGTCTTTCCCTCGAGATGCCACAGGGCTGTGGAATGAGCCACAATGGTGTGAGGCGATAAGTGTGTGACACTCGAGGTAGTGCAGGGAAATCACTTTCATCTGGAGTGGACTGAGACATCTATGGGACTTTTAGTATGGTGGCCCGACCCCAGGGGAACTCTGCTTTCCTGTTGAGAGCACCACCTCTTGAGATGCAATGGGAATGGTGGAAATTCTTTCCCGACGAAGCAGGGAAAGGGACCCTCGTCTCGAGCTCACGGTGGGGAAACGAGGTTCCTCCTGAATTGTGCTGGGACCCTCAGTGTTCCACCAATGTGGGGACGGGTATGTCGGGGAATTTCTTGAGTTGCAGCAAGGGTGGGAAGGACCCTTTGAGGTTAAGGAGGGAAGGAGTGATTTCTCTCAGGATGCCGCAGCAGAAAACATCCTCATCTCGCCTGGAGGGGAGAAACTCCTGGTTTTTCTCGAGTAGCGGCAGGGCCGTCTCAAGTTACGACGGGGACCTCAGGGACCCGCTCGCGTGGCCTCAGGAAATGCAAGTCTCCGTGCGAGTTGAGAGCGGCCCCTCGGGATTCCTCTCCTGTCTGTGCCGGGTCCTGAGTCCCTGTCTGGAGCCGAAGCTGGAACCTGAGGTTTCCTCTCCACATCTGGCATGGATCTTGGGGTTACGCTGGAGTCTCCACAGGAGAGTTAGGCCTCGTCTACTGTGGTTATATGCAAGTCCGTTTTCCTCCCGAGCTGTAGCAGCAGTGTCAGGCTTCCAGACGAGTGGACACAGGGATCTGCGGCTTTCCCTCGAGATTCCACAGGGCTCTCGCACATGCCACCGTGGTGTGATTCTATCCTCGCAGTGACCTTCGAGGCAGGGCACGAAAACCAGGTTCATCTGAAGTGGACTGAGATATTTGGGGGTCTTTTGGAATGGTAGAACGACCCCTGGAGTTCCTCTCGACATTCCTGTTGAGAGTGTGTCCTCTTGCTGTGCGATGGGAGCGCCAGAATCCATTCCTGAAGAAGCAGGCAAGGAACCCTCATCTGGATCAGAGGAGGGTGAAAGGGGGCCCCTCTTGATTTGTGGTTGGACACTCACTATTCCTCTAGAGTGGAGACGGGTATATCGGGGAACTTCTTGAGTTGCAGCAAGGGTCTGAAGGACCCTTTGTGGTTCAGGAGGAAAGGCGTGATTTCTTTCAGGATGCCACTGCAGAAAGCGGCCTTATCTCGCCTGAAGGTTAGAACCTCCTGGTTTTTCTTGAGTTGAAGCAGGTCCCTCTCGAGTTACGACGGGACCCTCAGGGACCCGCTCATGTGGCCTCAGGAAAGGCGATTCTCTGTGCGAGTTGAGAGTAGCCCCTCAGGATTCCTCTCCAGTCAGTGCCGGGTCCTCAGTCCCCGTCTGGAGCCGAAACTGGAACCTCATGTTTCGGCTCCAGTGCTGGCATGGATCTTGGGGTTCCTTTGGAGTCTCCCCAGGGGAGTCAGGCCTGGTCTCCTGTGGTAACATGCACGTCCTCTTTCCTCCCGAGCTGTAGCAGCAATGTCAGTGTTCCCGTCGAGGTGACCCAGGGATCTCAGGGCTGTGGAATGAGCCACCGTTGTGTGAGGGGATACGCGGGTGACACTCGAGGTAGTGCAGGGAAATCACGTTCATCTGGAGTGGACTGAGACAGCTATGGGACTTTTAGAATGGTTGTCCGACCCCAGGAGAACTCCGCTTTTCTGTTGAGAGTTCCACCTCTTGAGATGTGACGGGATTGGCGGGAATTCTTTCCTGACGAAGCAGGGAAAGGGACCTTCGTCTCGAACTCACGGTGGGGAAACGGGGCTCCTGCTGAGTTGTGCGGGGACCCTCGGTGTTCCACCAATGTGGGGACTCATATGTGGGGGAATTTCTGGAGTTGCAGCAAGGGTGGGAAGGAACCTTGCGAAGTTCAAGAGAGAAGGCGTGATTTCCCTCGAGATGCCGTAGCAGAAAAGGGCCTCATCTCACCTGCAGGCGAGAACCTCCTAGTTTTCCTCGAGTTGCGGAAAGTCCCTCTCAATTGACGACGGGGACCTCAGCGACCCGCTGGCGTGGCCTCAGGAAAGATCAGGCTCCATGCGAGTAGCGAGGGGCCCCTCGGGATTCCTCTCCAGTCATGTCGGTTCCTACGTCCTTGCCTGGAACTGCGGCCAGAACCTGAGATTTCCTCTCCAGTGCTGACATGGATCTTGGGGTTCCTCTTGAGTCTCCACAGGAGAGTCAGGACTCTTCTCGAGTGGAGACATACACGTCCGTTTTCCTCCCGAGTTATAGGAGCAATGAGAGGCTTCACTAAGAGTTGACACAGTGATCTGTGGCTTTTCCTCGAGGTGCCACAGGGCTGTCGCACGTGCCACAGTGGTGTGATTCGATGCTTGGTGTGACCTTCGAGGCAGGGTAGGGAAATCAGGTTCATCTGGAGTGGACTGCGACTTGTGGGGGTCCTTTGGAATGGTGGCACGTCCCCTGGAGTCCCTCTCGACATTCCAGTTGAGAGTACGTCATCTTGGTGTGCAACGGGAAAGCCAGAATCCTTTACCGATGAAGGAGGGAAGGGAACCCTCATCTGTAGTGGATGAGGGGGAAAAGGGGCCCATCTTGAGTTGTGGTGGGACCCTCAGTGTTCCTCTCGAGTGGAGACGGGTATTTCATGAACTTCTTGAGTTGCAGCAAGGGTGTGAAGGACCCTTTGTGGTTCAGGAGGGAAGGAGTGATTTCTCTCGGGATGCTGCAGCTGAAAACATCCTCATCTCGCCTGGAGGGGAGAACCTTATGGTTTTTCTCGAGTAGCGGCAGGTCCTTCTCAAGTCACGACGGGGACCTCAGGGACCCGCTCGCGTGGCCTCAGGAAATGCCAGTCTCCCTGCGAGTTGAAAGCAGCCCCTCGGGATTTCTCTCCTGTCTGTACTGGGTCCTGAGTCCCTGTCTGGAGCCGAAGCTGGAACCTGAGGTTTCCTCTCCACATCTGGTATGGATCTTGGGGTTCCGCTGTAGACTCAACAGGAGAGTTAGGACTCGTCTCCTGTGGTAACATGCAAGTTCGTTTTCCTCCCGAGCTGTAGCAGCAGTGTCAGTCTTCCAGACGAATGGACACAGGGATCTGTGGCTTTCCCTCGAGATTCCACAGGGCTCTCGCACATGCCACCGTGGAGTGATTCAATCCTCGTGGTGACCTTCATGGCAGGGCACGAAAACCAGGTTCATCTGAAGTGGACTCAGATATCTGGGGGTCTTTTGGAATGGTGGAGTGACCCCTGGAGTTCCCCTCGACATTCCTGTGGAGAGTGTGTCCTCTTGCTGTGCGACAGGAACGCCAGAATTGATTCCTGATGAAGCAGGCAAGGAAGTCTCATCTGGAGCAGAGGAGGGTGAAAGGGGGCCCCTCTTGATTTGTGGTGGGACCCTCACTATTGCTCTCGAGTGGAGACGGGTATGTTGGGGAACTTTTTGAGTTGCAGCAAGGGTGTGAAGGACCCTTTGTGGTTCAGGAGGAAAGGCGTGATTTCTTTCAGGATGCCGCTGCAGAAAACGGCGTTATCTCACCTGGAGGGGAGAACCTCCTGGTTTTTCTCGAGTTAAGGCAGGTCCCTCTCGAGTTACGACGGGGCCCTCAGGGACCCGCTCGCGTGGCCTCAGGAAAGGCGATTCTCTGTGCGAGTTGAGGGTAGCCCCTCGGGATTCCTCTCCAGTGAGTGCTGGGTCCTAAGTCCCCATCTGGAGCCGAAACTGGATCCTCATGTTTCCTCTCCAGTGCTGACATGGACCTTGGGGTTCCTCTGGGGTCTCCCCAGTGGAGTCAGACCTGGTCTCCTGTGGTTACGTGCACGTCCTCTTTCCTCCCGAGCTGTAGCAACAGTGCCAAGTTTCCCATCGAGTTGACCCAGGGATCTCTGTCTTTCCCTCGAGATGCCACAGGGCTGTGGAATCAGCCACTCTGGTGTGAGGCGACACGCGGGTGACACTCGAGGTCGTGTAGGGAAATCACCTTCATCTGGAGTGGACTGAGACATCTATGGGACTTTCAGTATGGTGGCCCGACCCCAGGAGAACTCCGCTTTCCTGTTGAGAGCGCCACCTCTTGAGATGCCAAGGGAATGTTAGGAATTCTTTCCCGACGAAGCAGGGAAAGGGACTGTGATTTCGAGCTCACGGTGGGCAAACAGGGCTCCTCCTGTGTTGTGTTGGGACCCTCGGTGTTCCACCAATGTGGGGACGGGTATGTCTGGGAATTTCTTGAGTTGCAGCAAGGGTGGGAAGGACCCTTGCGAGGTTCAAGAGAGAAGGCGTGATTTCCCTCGAGATGTCGCAGCAGAAAAGGGCCTCATCTCGCCTGCAGGGGAGAACCTCCTGGTTTTTCTCGAGTGGGGGAAAGTCCCTTTCAATTGATGACGGGGCCTCAGCGACCCGCTGGCATGGCCTCAGGAAAGACCAGCCTCCATGCGAGTTGCGAGGGGCCCCTCGGGATTCCTCTCCAGTCATGTCGGTTCCTAAGTCCTTGGCTGGAACTCTGGCCAGAACCTTAGGTTTCCTCTCCAGTGCTGGCATGGATCTTGGGGTTTCTCTGGAGTCTCCACAGGAGAGTCAGGACTCTTCTCGAGTGGGGACATACACGTCCATTTTCCTCCCTAGCTGTAGGAGCAATGTGAGGCTTCCCTACAAGTTGACACAGGGATCTGTGGCTTTCCCTCGAGGTGCCACAGGGCTGTTGGACTGAGACATTTGGGGGTCTTTTGGAATGGTGGCATGACCCCTGGAATTCCTCTCGACATTCCTGTTGAAAGCACGTCCTCTTGCTGTGCGACGGGAACGCGAGAATCCTTTCCTGCCGAAGCAGCGAAAGGATCCCACATCAGGAGCGGAGGAGGGGGAAAGGGAGCTCCTCTTGAGTTTTGGTGGGACACTCAGTGTTCCTCTCGAGTTGAGATGGTTATGTCGGGCAACTTCTTGTGTTGGAGCAAGCCTGGGAAGGGCCATTAGAGGTTCAGGAGGGAAGGCCGATTTTCTCTTGGGATGCTGCAGCAGAAAACGGCCTCATCTCGCCTGGAGGGAGAACCTCCTGGTTTTCCTCGTGTTGCGTCAGGGCCTCTCGGGTTATGACGGAGACCTCAGGGACCCTCTCGCGTGGCGTCAGGAGAGGCCAGGCTCCTTGCGATTTGAGAGGGGCTTCTTGGGATTCCTCTCCAGTCGGTCCCAGGTCCTAAGTCCCCATCTGGAGCCGAAGCTGGAACCTGAGGTTTCCTCTCCAGTGCTGGCATGGAACTTGGGGTTTCTCTGGAGTCTCTCAAGGGGAGTCAGGCCTCGTCTCCTGTGGTTGCATGCACGTCCGCTTTTCTCCCGAGCTGTAGCTCCAGTGTCAGGCTTCCCCTCGACTTGATCCCGGGGTTCTGTCTTTCCCTCGAGTTCCCACAGGCCTGCGGCATGAGCCAAAATGGTGTGAGGAGATACGCAGGTGACTCTCGAGGTTGTGCAGGGAAATCAGGTTCATCTGGAGTGGACTGAGACATCTGGGGGACTTTTAGTATGTTGGCAAGACCCCTGGAGATTTCGGCTTTCCTGTTGAGAGTGCCACCTCTTGAGATGTGATGAGAATGGTGGGAATCCTTTCCCGACGAATCAGAGAAAAATACCCTCATCTCGAGCTCACAATGGGGAAATGAGGCTCTTCCTGAGGTGTGCAGGCACCCTTAGTGTTCCTCCCGCATGCGGACTAGTATGTTGGGGAACTTCTTGTGTTGCAGCAAGGGTGGCAAGGACGCTTGCGAGGTTCAAATGGGAAGGCGTGATTTCCCGCGTGATGCCACAGCAGAAAAGGGCCTCATCTCGCCTGGAGGGCAGAACCTTCTGGTTTTTCTCGAGTTGGGGCAGGTCCTTCTCGAGTTACGACGGGGACCTCAGGGACCCTCTTGCGTGGCCTCAGGAAAGGCCAGTCTCCGTGCTAGTTGAGAGGGGCTCCTCGGGATTCCTCTCCAGTCGGTGCCGGGTCCTAAGTCCCCGTCTGGACCCGAAGCTGGAACCTGAGGTTTCCTCTCCAGTGCTGGCATGGAACTTGGGGATTCTCTGCAGTCTCTCAAGGGGAGTCAGGCCTCGTCTCGTGTGGTTGCGTGCATGTCCACTTTCTTCCCGAGCTGTAGCTGCAGTGTCAGGCTTCCCCTTGACTTGACCCCGGGATCTCTGTCTCTCCAGTGCTGGCATGGAACTTGGGGTTTCTCTGCAGTCTCTCAAGGGGAGTCAGGCCTCGTCTCGTGTGGTTGCGTGCATGTCCACTTTCTTCCCGAGCTGTAGCTGCAGTGTCAGGCTTCCCCTTGACTTGACCCCGGGATCTCTGTCTTTCTCTCGAGATGCCACAGGCCTGCACCAAGAGCCACCATGGTGTGAGGCGATACGCATGTGACCCTCGAGGTAGTGCAGGGAAATCAGGTTCATCTGGAGTGGACTGAGACATCTGGGGGACTTTTAGTATATTGGCACGACCCCTGGAGATTTTGGCTTTCCTGTTGAGAGCACTACCTCTTGAGATGTGAAGGGTATGGCGGGAATCCTTTCCAATGAAGCAGGGAAAAAGACCCTCATCTCGAGCTCATGACGGGGAAACGAGGCTCCTCCTGAGGTGTGCCGGGACCCTTAGTGTTCCTCCCGCATGGGGACTGGTATGTCGGGGAACTTCTTGAGTTGCAGCAAGGGTGGGAAGGAAGCTTGTGAGGTTTAAGTGGGTAGGCGTGATTTCCCTTGTGATGCCACTGCAGAAAAGGGCCTCATCTCGCCTGCAGGGGAGAACCTCCTGGTTTTTCTCGAGTTACGGCAGGTCTCTCTCGAGTTACAACGGGGACATCAGGGAACTGCTGGTGTGGCCTCAGGAAACAGCAGTCTCCATACGAGTTGTGAGGGGCCTCTCGGGATTCCTGTCCAGTCAGTGTCGGGTCCTAGGATCTCATCTGTATCTGCAGCCAGTACGTGAGGTTTCCTCTCCAGTGCTGACATGGATCTTGGGGGTCCTCTCCAGTCTCCACAGGAGAGTCAGGACACTTCTCTGTTGGAGACATACACGTCCGTTTTCCTCCCAAGCTGTCGCAGCAGTGTCAGGCTTCCTGACACGTTGACACAGGGATCTGTGGCTTTCCCTCGAGGTGCCACAGGGCTGTCCCAGATGCCACCGTGGTGTGATTCGATGCTCAGGGTGACCTTTGAGGCAGTGCAGGGAAATCAGGTTCATCTGGAGTGGACTGAGACATTTGAGGGTCTTTTGGAATGGTGGCATGACCCCTGGAGATCCTCTTGACTTTCCTGTGGAGAGCACGCCCTCTTGCTGTGGGACGGGAAGGCCAGAATCGTTTCCTGTAAAGCAGGGAAAGGATCCCTCATTGGGAGTGGAGGAGGGGGAAAGGGTCTCCTCTTGAATTGTGGTGGGACCCTCAGTGTTCCTCTCGAGTGGAGATGGTTATGTCGGGAAACTTCTTGAGTTGTAGCAAGGCTGTGAAGGACCCTTTGAGGTTCAAGAGGGAAGGCCTTTTTTTCTCTTGGGATGTCGCAGCAGAAAACGGCCTCATCTCGCCTGGAGGGCAGAACCTCCTGTTTTTTCTCGAGTTGTGGCAGGTCCCTCTCGAGTTACGATGGGGACCTCAGGGATCCTCTCGCGTGGCCTCAGGAAAGGCCAGTCTCCGTGCGAGTGGAGAGGGGCTCCTTGGGATTCCTCTCCAGTCGGTGCCACGTCCTAAGTCCCCGTCTGGACCGGAAGCTGGAACCTGAGGTTTCCTCTCCAGTGCTGGCATGGAACTTGGAGTTTCTCTGGGGTCTCTCAAGGGGAGTCAGGCCTCGTCTATTGTGGTTGCATGCACGTCCGCTTTCCTCCCGAGCTGTAGCTGCAGTGTCAGGCTTCCCCTCGACTTGACCCCAGGATCTCTGTCTTTCCCTTGAGATGCCACAGGCCTGTGGCACGAGCCACCATGGTGTGAGGCGATACGCATGTGACCCTCGAGGTAGTGCAGGGAAATCAGGTTCATCTGGAGTGGACTGAGACATCTGGGGGACTTTTAGTATGTTGCACGACCCCTGGAGGTCTCGGCTTTCCTGTTGAGAGCGCCACCTCCTGTGATGTGATGGGAATGGTGAGAATCCTTTCCCAACGAATCAGGGGAAAAGACCCTCATCTCGAGCTCAAGATGGGGAAACGAGGCTCCTCCTGATGTGTGCCAGGACCCTTAGTGTTCCTCCCACTTGGGGACTGGTATGTCTGGGAACTTCTTGAGTTGAAACAAGGGTGGAAGGACGCTTGCGAGATTCAAATGGGAAGGCGTGATTTCCCTCGTAATGCTACAGCAGATAAGTGCCTCATCTCGCCTGCAGGGGAGAACCATCAGGTTTTTCTCGAGTTGTGGCAGATCCCTCTCAAGTTACGATGGTGACCTCAGGGACCCTCGGGCATGGCCTCAGGCAAGACCAGTCACCATAGGAGTTGCGAGGGGCCCCTCGGCATTCCTGTCCAGTCAGTGTCGGGTCCTAAGTACTCGTCTGGAATTGCAATCAGAACCTGAGGTTTCCTCTCCACTGCTGACATGGACCTTGGGGCTCCTCTGGAGTCTCCACAGGAGAGTCACGACTCTTCTCAAGTGGAGACATACACGTCCGTTTTCCTACCAAGCTGTAGCAGCAGTGTCAGGCTTCCCAATGAGTTGACACAGGGATCTGAGGCTTTCCCTGGAGGTGCCACAGGGCTTTCACAGATGCCACTGTGGTGTGATTCGATGCTCAGGGTTACCTTCGAGGCAGTGCAGGAAAATCTGTTTCATCTGGAGTGGACTGAGACATTTGGGGGTCTTTTGGAATGGTGGCGCGACACCTGGAGTTCCTCTCGACTTTCCTGTAGAGAGCACGTCCTCTTGCTGTGTGACAGGAACGCCAGAACCCTTTCCTGTGGAAGCAGGGAAAGGATCCCTCATCGGGAGCGGAGGAGGGGAAAGGGGGCTCCTCTTGAGTTGTGGTGGTACCCTCAGTGTTCCTCTCGAGTGGAGATGGTTATGTCAGTGAACTTCTTCAGTTGTAGCAAGGCTGTGAAGGACCCTTTGAGGTTCAGGAGGGAAGGTCGTTTTTCTCTTGGGATGCCGCAGCAGAAAATGGCCTCATCTCGCCTGGAGGGTGAACCTGCAGTGTCTGTCGCTGCAGTGTCAGTCTTCCTCTCGACTTGACCCCAGGATCTCTGTCTTTCCCTCGAGATGCCACAGACCTGTGGCACGATCCACCGTAGTGTGAGGCGATACACATGTGACCATCGAGATAGTGCAGGGAAATCAGGTTCATCTGGAGTGGACTGAGACATCTGGGGGCTTTTAGTATGTTGGCATGACCCGTGGACGTCTCGGCTTTCCTGTTGAGAGCGCCACCTCCTGTGATGCTATGGGAATAGCGGGAATCCTTTCCCGATGAAGCAGGGGAAAAGACCCTCATCTCAAGCTCAAGATGGGGAAATGAGGCTCCTCCTGATGTGTGCCAGGACCCTAAGTGTTCCTCCTGCGTGGGGACTGGTATGTCTGGGAACTTCTTGAGTTGAAGCAAGGGTGGAAGAACGCTTGCGAGGTTCAAGTGGGAAGGCGTGATTTCCCTCGTAATGCTACAGCAGATAAGTGCCTCATCTCGCCTGCAGGGGAGAACCATCAGGTTTTTCTCGAGTTGTGGCAGATCCCTCTCAAGTTACGATGGTGACCTCAGGACCCTCGGGCGTGGCCTCAGGAAAGACCAATCTCCATACCAGTTGCGAGGGGCCCCTGTCCAGTCAATGTCGTGTCCTTAGTACTCGTCTGGAACTGCAGCCAGTACTTGAGGTTTCCTCTCGAGTGCTGACATGGATCTTGGGGTTCCTCTGGAGTCTCCATAGGAGAGTCAGGCCTCGTCTCCTGTAGTTGCATGCACGTCCGCTTTCCTCCCAAGCTGTAGCACCAGTGTCAGGCTTCCCGAAGAGTTGACACAGGGATCTGTGGCTCTCCCTCGAGGTGCCACAGGGCCGTCGCAGATGGAACCGTGGTGTGATTCAATGCTCATGGTGACTTTGGAGGCAGTGCAGGGAAATCAGGTTCATCTGGAGTGGACTGAGACATCGGGGGACTTTTAGTATGTTGGCACCACCCCAGGATATCTCGGCTTCCTGTTGAGGGCGCCACCTCTTGAGATGTGACGGGAACGGCGGGAAACCTTTCCCGACGAAGCAGGGAAAAAGATCCTCATCTCGAGCTCACGATGGGGAAACGAGGATCCTCCTGAGGTGTGCCGGGACCCTTAGTGTTCCTCGCGTGCGGGGACTGGTATGTTGGGGGAATTCTTGAGTTGCTGCAAGGGTGGGAAGCACGCACGTGAGTTTCAAATGGGAAGGTGTGATTTGCCTTGTGATGCCACAGCAAAAAAGGGCCTCATCTCTCTTGTGGGGGAGAACCTCCTGGTTTTTCTCGAGATGCAGCAGGTCCCACTCGAGTTACGAGGGGACCTCAGGGACACACTGGCGTGGCCTCAGGAAAGACAAGTCTCCATACGGGTTGCAAGGGGCGCCTCGAGATTCCTCTCCAGTCAATGTCGGGTCATAGGTACTCGGCTGGAACTGCAGCCTGAACCTGAGGTTTCCTCTCCAGTGCTGACATGGATTTGGGGTTCCTCTGGAGTCTCCACAGGATTGTCAAGACTCTTCTCAAGTGGAGACATACATGTCTGCTTTCCTCCCAAGCTGTAGCAGTAGTGTCAGGCTTCCTACACGTTGATACAAGGATCTGTGGGTTTCCCTCGAGGTGCCACAGGGCTGTCGCAGATGCCACCGTGGTGTGATTCGATGCTCAGGGTGACCTTCGAGTTAGTGCAGGGAAATCAGGTTCATCTGGAGTGGACTGAGACATTTGGGGGTCTTTTGGAATGGTGGCATGACCCCTGGAGTTCCCCTCGACTTTCCTGTTGAGAGCACGCCCTCTTGCTTTGTGACGGGAACGCCAGAATACTTTCCTGTCGAAGCAGGGAAAGGATCCCTCATCAGGAGCTGAGGTGGGGGCAAGGGGGCTTCTCTTGTGTTTTGGTGCGACCCTCAGTGTTCCTCTCAAGTGGAGATGGTTATGTCGGGAAACTTCTTGAGTTGTAGCAAGGCTGTGAAGGAACCTTTGAGGTTAAGGAGGGAAGGCCGGTTATCTCTTGGGATGCCGCAGCAGAAAACGGCCTCATCTCACCTGGAGGGGAGAACCTTCTGGTTTTTCTCGAGTTGCGGCAGGTCCCTCTTGAGTTACGACCGGGACTTCAGGGACCCTCTCACGTGGCCTCAGGAAAGGCCAATCTCCGTGCGAGTTGAGGGGCTCCACGGGATTCCTCTCCCGTCGGTGCTGGGTCCTAAGTCCCCATCTGGAGCCGAAGCTGGAACCTGAGTTTTCCTCTCCAGTGCTGGCATGGAACTTGGGGTTTCTCTGGAGTCTCTCAAGGGGAGTCAGGCATCATCTATTGTTGCATGCACGTCCGCTTTCCTCCCGAGCTGTAGCTGCAGTGTCAGGCTTTCCCTCGACTTGACCCCGGGATCTATGTCTATCCCTCGAGATGCAACAAGCCTGTGGCACGAGACACCCTGGTGTGAGGCGATATGCAGGTGACCCTCGAAGTAGTGGAGGGAAATCAGGTTCATCCAGAGTGGACTGAGACATCTGGGGGAATTTTAGTTTGTTGGCAGGACCACTGGAGGTCTCGGCTTTCCTGTTGAGAGCGCCACCTCTTGAGATGTGAAGGGTATGGCGGGAATCCTTTCCCGACGAAGCAGGAAAAAAACCCTCATCTAGAGCTCACGATGGGGAAACGAGGCTCCTCCTGAGGTGTGCCGGGACCCTTAGTGTTCCTCCCGCCTGGGGACTAGTATGTCAGGGAACTTCTTGAGTTGCAGCAAGGGTGGGAAGGACGTTTGCGAGGTTCAAGTGGGAAGGCGTGATTTCCCTCGTGATGCCACTGCAGAAAAGGGCCTCATCTCGCCTGCAGGGGAGAACCTCGTGGTTTTTCTCGTGTTGTGGCAGGGCCCTCTCAAATTACGACGGGGACCTCAGGGACCCGCTGGCGTGGCCTCAGGAAAGACCAGTCTCCATAAGAGTTGCGAGGGGCCCCTCAGGATTCCTGTGCAGTGAGGGTCAGGTCCTAGGTACTCGTCTGGAACTATGTGGTTTTTCTCGTGTTGTGGCAGGGCCCTCTCAAATTACGACGGGGACCTCAGGGACCCGCTGGCGTGGCCTCAGGAAAGACCAGTCTCCATAAGAGTTGCGAGGGGCCCCTCAGGATTCCTGTGCAGTGAGGGTCAGGTCCTAGGTACTCGTCTGGAACTACAGCCAGAACCTGAGGTTTCCTCTCAAGTGCTGACATGGATCTTGGGCTTCCTCTGGAGTCTCCACAGGAGAGTCAGGACTCTTCTCAAGTGGAGACATACACGTCCATTTTGCTCCCGAGCTGTAGCAGCAGTGTCAGGCTTCCCGACGAGTTGACACAGGGATCTGTGGCTTTCCCTCGAGGTGCCACAGGGCTGTCACAGAAGCCACCATGGTGTGATTTGATGCTCAGGGTGACCTTCGAGGTAGTGCAGGGAAATCAGGTTCATCTGGAGTGGACTAAGACATTTGGGGGTCTTTTGGAATCGTGGCACGACCCCTGGAGTTCCTCTCGACTTTCCTCTTTAAAGCAGGCCCTCTTGCTATGCGACGGGAACGCCAGAATCCTTTCCTGTCGAAGCAGGGAAAGCATCCCTTATCGGGAGCAGAGGAGGGGGAAAGGGGGCTCCTCTTGAGTTGTGGTGGGGCCCTCAGTGTTCCTCTCTAGTGGAGATGTTTATGTCGGTGAATTTCTTGGGTGGTAGCAAGGCTGTGAAGGACCCTTTGAGGTTCAGGAGGGAAGGCCGGTATTTTCATGGGATGCCGCAACAGAAAACGGCCTCATCTCGCCTGGAGGGGAGAACCTCCTGGTTTTTCTCGAGTTGCGGCAGGTCCCTCTCGAGTTATGACGGGGACCTCAGGGACCCTCTTGCATGGCCCTCTGGAAAGGCCATTCTCCGTGCGAGTTGAGAGGGGCTCCTCGGGATTCCTCTGCAGTCGGTGCCGGGTCCTAATTCCCCATCTGGAGCCGAAGCTGGAACCTGAGGTTTCCCCTCCAGTGCTGGCATGGAACTTGGGGTTTCTCTTGTGTCTCTCAAGAGTAGTCAGGCCTCGTCTCCTGTGGTTGCATGCACGTATGCTTTCCTCCCGAGCTGTAGCTGCAGTGTCAGTCTTCCCCTCGACTTGACCCCGGGATCTCTGTCTTTCCCTCGAGATGCCAAATGCCTGTGGCACAAGCCACAGTGTTCTCAGGTGATACGCAGATGACACTCGAGGTAGTGCAGGGAAATCAGTTTCATCTGGAGTGGACTTAGACATTTGGGGGTCTTTTGGAATAGTGGCACGACCCCTGGAGTTTCTCTCGACTTTCCTCTTTAAAGCAGGCCCTCTTGCTGTGCAATGGGAACACCAGAATCCTTTCCTGTCAAAACCAAGAAAGAATCCCTCATTGGGAGTGCAGGACAGGGAAAGGCGGCTCCTCTTGAGCTCTGGTTGGACCCTCAGTGTTCCTCTTGAGTGGAGATGTTTATGTCAGGGAACTTCTTGGGTTGTAGCAAGGCTGTGAAGGACCCTTTGAGGTTCGGGAGGGAAGGCCAGTTTTCTCTTGGGATGCCACAGCAGAAAATGGCCTCATCTTGCCTGGAGGGGAGAACCTCCTGGTTTTTCTCAAGTTGCAGCAGGTCCCTCTCGATCTATAACAGGGACCTCAGGGACCCTCTCGAGTGGCCTCAGGAAAGGCAAGTCCCTGTGTGAGTTGAGAGGGGCTCCTCGGGATTCCTCTCCAGTTGGTGCCGTGTCCTAAGTGCCCGTCTGGATCTGAAGCTTGAACCTGAGGTTTCCTCTCCAGTGCTGGCATGGAACTTGGGGTTTCTCTGGAGTCTCTCAAGTGGAGTCAGGCCTCTTCTCCTGTGGTTCCATGCACTTCCACTTTCCTCTGAGCTGTAGCTGCAGTGTCAGGCTTCCCCTCGGCTTGACCCTGGGATCTCTGTCTTTCCCTCGAGATGCCACGGGCCTGTGGCACGAGCCCCCGTGGTGTGAGGCGATATGCAGGTGACACTCGAGGTAGTGCAGGGAAATCAGGTTCATCTGGAGTGGACTGAGACATCTGGGGGACTTTTAGTATGTTTGAAGGACCCCTAGAGGTCTCGGCTTTCCTTTTGAGAGTGCCACCTCTTGAGATGTGACGGGAACGGCGGGAATCCTTTCCCGATGAAGCAGGGAAAAAGACCCCCATCTGGAGCTCATGATGGGGAAACGAGGCTCCCCCTAGGTGTGCCGGGACCCTCAGTGTTCCTTCCACATGGGGACTGGTATGTCGGGGAACTTCTTGAGTTGCAGCAAGGGTGGGAAGGAGACTTGCGAGGTTCAACTGGGAAGGTGTGATTTCCCTCGTGATGCCACAGCAGAAAAGGGCTTCATCTCGCCTGCAGGGCAGAACCTCCTGGTTTTTCTCGAGTTGCAGCAGGTCCCTCTCGAGTTATGATGGGGACCTCAGGGACCCACAGGCATGGCTTCAGGAAAGACCAGTCTCCATACGAGTTGCGAGGGGCCCCTCGGGATTCCTGTCCAGTCAGTGTCGGGTCCTAGGTACTCGTCTGGAACTGCAGCCAGAACATGAGGTTTCCTCTCCAGTGCTGACATGAACCTTGGGGATCTTCTGGAGTCTTCACAGGAGAGTCAGGACTCTTCTCAAGTGGAGACATACACGTCCGTTTTCCTACCAAGCTGTAGCAGCAGTGTCAGGCTTCCCGACAGGTTGACACAGGGATCTGTGGCTTTCCCTTGTGGGTCCCTCTCGAGTTATGACGGGGACCTCAGGGACCCTCTTGCATGGCCCTCTGGAAAGGCCATTCTCCGTGCGAGTTGAGAGGGGCTCCTCGGGATTCCTCTGCAGTCGGTGCCGGGTCCTAATTCCCCATCTGGAGCCGAAGCTGGAACCTGAGGTTTCCCCTCCAGTGCTGGCATGGAACTTGGGGTTTCTCTTGTGTCTCTCAAGAGTAGTCAGGCCTCGTCTCCTGTGGTTGCATGCACGTATGCTTTCCTCCCGAGCTGTAGCTGCAGTGTCAGTCTTCCCCTCGACTTGACCCCGGGATCTCTGTCTTTCCCTCGAGATGCCAAATGCCTGTGGCACAAGCCACAGTGTTCTCAGGTGATACGCAGATGACACTCGAGGTAGTGCAGGGAAATCAGTTTCATCTGGAGTGGACTTAGACATTTGGGGGTCTTTTGGAATAGTGGCACGACCCCTGGAGTTTCTCTCGACTTTCCTCTTTAAAGCAGGCCCTCTTGCTGTGCAATGGGAACACCAGAATCCTTTCCTGTCAAAACCAAGAAAGAATCCCTCATTGGGAGTGCAGGACAGGGAAAGGCGGCTCCTCTTGAGCTCTGGTTGGACCCTCAGTGTTCCTCTTGAGTGGAGATGTTTATGTCAGGGAACTTCTTGGGTTGTAGCAAGGCTGTGAAGGACCCTTTGAGGTTCGGGAGGGAAGGCCAGTTTTCTCTTGGGATGCCACAGCAGAAAATGGCCTCATCTTGCCTGGAGGGGAGAACCTCCTGGTTTTTCTCAAGTTGCAGCAGGTCCCTCTCGATCTATAACAGGGACCTCAGGGACCCTCTCGAGTGGCCTCAGGAAAGGCAAGTCCCTGTGTGAGTTGAGAGGGGCTCCTCGGGATTCCTCTCCAGTTGGTGCCGTGTCCTAAGTGCCCGTCTGGATCTGAAGCTTGAACCTGAGGTTTCCTCTCCAGTGCTGGCATGGAACTTGGGGTTTCTCTGGAGTCTCTCAAGTGGAGTCAGGCCTCTTCTCCTGTGGTTCCATGCACTTCCACTTTCCTCTGAGCTGTAGCTGCAGTGTCAGGCTTCCCCTCGGCTTGACCCTGGGATCTCTGTCTTTCCCTCGAGATGCCACGGGCCTGTGGCACGAGCCCCCGTGGTGTGAGGCGATATGCAGGTGACACTCGAGGTAGTGCAGGGAAATCAGGTTCATCTGGAGTGGACTGAGACATCTGGGGGACTTTTAGTATGTTTGAAGGACCCCTAGAGGTCTCGGCTTTCCTTTTGAGAGTGCCACCTCTTGAGATGTGACGGGAACGGCGGGAATCCTTTCCCGATGAAGCAGGGAAAAAGACCCCCATCTGGAGCTCATGATGGGGAAACGAGGCTCCCCCTAGGTGTGCCGGGACCCTCAGTGTTCCTTCCACATGGGGACTGGTATGTCGGGGAACTTCTTGAGTTGCAGCAAGGGTGGGAAGGAGACTTGCGAGGTTCAACTGGGAAGGTGTGATTTCCCTCGTGATGCCACAGCAGAAAAGGGCTTCATCTCGCCTGCAGGGCAGAACCTCCTGGTTTTTCTCGAGTTGCAGCAGGTCCCTCTCGAGTTATGATGGGGACCTCAGGGACCCACAGGCATGGCTTCAGGAAAGACCAGTCTCCATACGAGTTGCGAGGGGCCCCTCGGGATTCCTGTCCAGTCAGTGTCGGGTCCTAGGTACTCGTCTGGAACTGCAGCCAGAACATGAGGTTTCCTCTCCAGTGCTGACATGAACCTTGGGGATCTTCTGGAGTCTTCACAGGAGAGTCAGGACTCTTCTCAAGTGGAGACATACACGTCCGTTTTCCTACCAAGCTGTAGCAGCAGTGTCAGGCTTCCCGACAGGTTGACACAGGGATCTGTGGCTTTCCCTTGAGTTGGCACAGGGCTGTCACAGATGCCACCATGGTGTGATTCGATGCTCGGTGTGACCTTCGAGGCAGTGCAGGGAAATAAGGTTCATCTGGAGTGGATTGAGGCATTTGGGGGTCTTTTGGAATCGTGGCATGTCCCCTGGAGTTCCTCTCTACTTTCCTGTTGAGAGCACGCCCTCTTGCTGTGCGACGGGATGCCGAAATCCTTTCCTTTCGAAGCAGGGAAAGGATCCCTCATTGGGAGCAGAGGAGGGGGAAAGGGGGCTCCTCTTGAGTTGTGGTGGGACCCTCAGTGTTCCTCTCGAGTGGAGATGGTTATGTCGGGGAACTTCCTGGGTTGTAGCAAGGCTGTGAAGAACCCTTTGAAGTTCAGGAGGGAAGGCCGGTTTTCTCTTGGGATGCCGCAGCAGAAAACGGCCTCATCTCTCCTGGAGGGGAGAACCTCTTTGTTTTTCTAGAGGTGCGGCAAGGCCCTCTCGAGTTACAACGAGGACCTCAGGGACTCTCTCGCGTAGCCTCAGGAAAGGCCATTCTCCGTGCGAGTTGAGAGGGGCTCCTCGGGATTCCTCTCCAGTCTGTGCCGGGTCCTAACTCCCCATCTGGAGCTGAAGCTGGAACCTTAGGTTTCCTCTCCAGTGCTGGCATGGAACTTGGGGTTTCTCTGGAGTCTCCCAAGGGTAGTCAGGCCTCGTCTCCTGTGGTTGCTTGCACGTCCGCATTCCTCCTGAGCTGTAGCTGCAGTGTCAGGCTTCCCTTCGACTTGACCCTGGGATCTCTGTCTTTCCTTTGAGATGCCACAGCCCTGCAGCACGAGCCACCGTGGTGTGAGGCGATACACAGGTGACACTCGACATAGTGCAGGGAAATCAGGCTCATCTGGAGTGGACTGAGACATCTGGGGCAATTTAGTATGTTTGCAGGACCCCTGGAGGTCTTGGCTTACCTGTTGAGAGCACAACCTCTTGAAATGTGACGGGAACGGCGGGAATCCTTTCCCGACGAAGCAGGGAAAAAGGCCCTCATCTCGAGCTCACGATGGGGAAACGAGGCTTCTCCTGAGGTGTGCTGGCAACCTTAGTGTTCCTCCCACTTGGGGACTGGTATGTTGGGGAACTTCTTGAGTTGCATCAAGGGTGGGAGAAACGCTTGCGAGGTTCAAGTGGGAAGGCGTGATTTCCATCGGGATGTCACAGAACTAAAGGGTCTGAACTCGCCTGCAGNTCTCCTGAGGTGTGCTGGCAACCTTAGTGTTCCTCCCACTTGGGGACTGGTATGTTGGGGAACTTCTTGAGTTGCATCAAGGGTGGGAGGAACGCTTGCGAGGTTCAAGTGGGAAGGCGTGATTTCCATCGGGATGTCACAGAACTAAAGGGTCTGAACTCGCCTGCAGGGGAGAACCTCCTGGTTTTTCTCAAGTTGCGGCAGGTTCCTCTCGAGTTACGATGGGTACCTCAGGGACCCGCTGGCGTGGCCTCAGGAAAGACCAGTCTCCATATGAGTTCCGAGGGGCCCCTCGGGATTTCTGTCCAGTCAGTGTCGGGTCTTGGTACGCTCTGGAACTGCAGCCAGAACCTGAGGTTTCCTCTCCAGTGCTGACAGGATCTTGGGCTTCCTCTGGAGTCTCCACAGGAGAGTCAGGACTCTTCTCAGGTGGAGACATACACGTCCGTTTTCCTCCCAAGCTGTAGAAGCAGTGTCAGACTTCCCGACGAGTGGACACAGGGATCTGTGGCTTTCCCTCGAGGTGCCACAGGGCTGTTGCAGATGCCACCGTGGTGTGATTCGATGCTCAGGGTGACCTTCGAGGCAGTGCAGGGAAATCAGGTTCATCTGGAGTGGACTGAGACATTTGGGTGTCTTTTGGAATGGTGGCATGACCCCTGGAGTTCCTCTCGACGTTCCTCTTGAGAGCATGCCCTCTTGGTGTGCGACGGGTACACCAGAATCCTTTCCTGTCGAGGCAGGGAAAGGATCCCTCATCAGGAGCAGAGGAGTGGGAAAGGGGCATCCTTCTGAGTTGTGGTGGGACCCTCAGTGTTCCTCTTGAGTGGAGATGTTTATGTCGGGGAATTTCATGGAGGGTAGCAAGGCTGTGAAGGATCCTTTCAGGTTCAGGAGGGAAGGCCAGTTTTCTCTTGGGATGCTGCAGCAGAAAACGGCCTCATCTCGCCTGGAGGGCAGAACCTCCCGGTTTTTCTCGAGTTGCGGCAGGTCCCTCTCGAGTTACGACGGGGAACTCAGGGAACCCTCACGTGGCCTCAGGAAAGACCAGTCTCCGTGCGAGTTGAGAGGGGCTCCTCGGGATTCCTCTCCAGTCGGTGCCGGGTCCTAAGTCCCCGTCTGGAGCCGAAGCTGGACCCTGAGTTTTCCTCTCTGGCAGGTCCCTCTCGAGTTACGACGGGGAACTCAGGGAACCCTCACGTGGCCTCAGGAAAGACCAGTCTCCGTGCGAGTTGAGAGGGGCTCCTCGGGATTCCTCTCCAGTCGGTGCCGGGTCCTAAGTCCCCGTCTGGAGCCGAAGCTGGACCCCGAGGTTTCCTCTCTAGTGCTGGCATGGAACTTGGGGTTTCTCTGGAGTCTCTCAAGGGGAGTCAGGCCTCATCTCCTGTGGTTGCATGCACGTCCGCTTTCCGCCCGAGCTGTGGCTGCAGGGTCAGGCATCCCCTCGACTTGACCCCGAGATCTCTGTCTTTCCCTCGAGATGCCACAGGCCTGTGGCATGAGCCACCGTGGTGTGAAGCAATACGCTGGTGACATTCGAGGTAGTGCAGGGAAATCAGGTTCATCTGGAGTGGACTGAGACATCTGGGGGACTTTTCGTATGCTGGACCAACCCCTGGAGATCTCGGCTTTTCTGGTGAGAGTGCCACCTCTTGAGATGTGACGGGAACAGCGGGAAACCTTTCCCAATGAAGCAGGGAAAAAAACCCTCATCTCAAGCTCACGATGGGGAAACGAGGCTCCTCCTGAGCTGTGACGGGACCCTCAGTGTTCCTCCCACATGGGGACTGGTATGTCGGGGAACTTCTTGAGATGCAGCAAGGGTGGGAAGGAAGCTTGCGAAGTTCAAGTGGGAAGGCGTGATTTCCCTCGTGATGCCACAGCCGAAAAGGGCCTCATCTCGCCTGCAGGGGAGAACCTCCTGGTTTTTCTGGAGTTGCAGCAGGTCCCTCTCGAGTCACGATGAGGACCTCAGGGACCCGCAGGCATGGCCTCAGAAAAGACCAGTCTCCATACGAGTTGTGAGGGGCCCCTCGGGATTCCTGTCCAGTCAGTGTCAGGTCCTAGGTACTCTTCTGGAACTGCAGCCAGAACCTGAGGATTCCTCTCCAGGGCTGACATGGAACTTGGGGTTCCTCCGGAGTCTGCACAGGAGAGTCAGGACTCTTCTCAGTTGGAGACATACACGTCCATTTTCCTCCCAAGCTGTAGCAGCAGTGTCAGGCTTCCTGAAGCATTTCACAGGGATCTATGGCTTTCCCTCGAGGTGCCACAGGGCTGTTGCAGATGCCACCGTGGTGTGATTCGATGCTCAAGGTGACCTTCGAGGCAGTGCAGGGAAATCAGGTTCATCTGGAGTGGACTGAGACATGTGGGGAACTTTTAGTCTGTTGGCATGACCTCTGGAGATCTCGGCTTTCCTGTTGGGAGCACCACCTCTTGAGATGTGACGGGAACGGCGGGAATCCTTTCCCGACGAAGCAGGGAAAAAGACCCTCATCTCAAGCTCACGATGGGGAAACGAGGCTCCTCCTGAGCTGTGACGGGACCCTCAGTGTTCCTCCCACATGGGGACTGGTATGTCGGGGAACTTCTTGAGATGCAGCAAGGGTGGGAAGGAAGCTTGCGAAGTTCAAGTGGGAAGGCGTGATTTCCCTCGTGATGCCACAGCCGAAAAGGGCCTCATCTCGCCTGCAGGGGAGAACCTCCTGGTTTTTCTGGAGTTGCAGCAGGTCCCTCTCGAGTCACGATGAGGACCTCAGGGACCCGCAGGCATGGCCTCAGAAAAGACCAGTCTCCATACGAGTTGTGAGGGGCCCCTCGGGATTCCTGTCCAGTCAGTGTCAGGTCCTAGGTACTCTTCTGGAACTGCAGCCAGAACCTGAGGATTCCTCTCCAGGGCTGACATGGAACTTGGGGTTCCTCCGGAGTCTGCACAGGAGAGTCAGGACTCTTCTCAGTTGGAGACATACACGTCCATTTTCCTCCCAAGCTGTAGCAGCAGTGTCAGGCTTCCTGAAGCATTTCACAGGGATCTATGGCTTTCCCTCGAGGTGCCACAGGGCTGTTGCAGATGCCACCGTGGTGTGATTCGATGCTCAAGGTGACCTTCGAGGCAGTGCAGGGAAATCAGGTTCATCTGGAGTGGACTGAGACATTTGGGGGTCTTTTGGAATGGTGGCACGACCCTTGGTGTTGCTCTCAACTTTCTTCTTAAGAGCACGCCCTCTTGCTGTGCGACGGGAACACCAGAATTCTTTCCTGTCGAAACAGGGAAAGAATCCCTCATTGGGAGCACAGGAGGGGGAAAGGGGGCTCCTCTTGAGTTCTGGTTGGACCCTCAGTGTTCCTCTCGAGTAGAGATGGTTATGTTGGGGAACTTCCTGGGTTGTAGCAAGGCTGTGAAGGACCCTTTGACGTTCGGGAGGGAAGGCCGGTTTTCTCTTGGGATGCCGCAGCAGAAAACGGCCTCAACTCGCCTGGAGGGTGAACCTCCTGGTTTGTCTCGAGTTGCAGCAGGTCCCTCTCGAGATAAAACGGGGACTTCAGGGACCCTCTCGCGTGGCCTCAGGAAAGGCCAGTCTCTGTGTGAGTTGAGAGCGACTCCTCCGGATTCCTCTCCAGTCAGTGCCGGGTCCATAGTCCCCATCTGGAACCGAAGCTGGAACCTGAGGTTTCCTCTCCAGTGCTGGCATGGAACTTGGGGTTTCTCTAGAGTCTCTAAAGGGGAGTCAGATATTGAGGTTTCCTCTCCAGTGCTGACATGGATCTTGGGGTTCTTCTGGAGTCTCCACAGGAGAGTCAGGACTCTACTCTGGTGGAGATATACACGTCCGTTTTCCTCCCAAGCTGTAGCAGCAGTGTCAGGCTTCTCAACGAGTTGACAAAGGGATCTGTGGCTTTCCCTCGAGGTGCCACAGGGCTGTCAAAGATGCCACCATGGTGTGATTCGATGCTCAGTGTGACCTTCAAGACAGTGCAAGGAAATCAGGTTCATCGTTTTCCTCCCAAGCTGTAGCAGCAGTGTCAGGCTTCTCAACGAGTTGACAAAGGGATCTGTGGCTTTCCCTCGAGGTGCCACAGGGCTGTCAAAGATGCCACCATGGTGTGATTCGATGCTCAGTGTGACCTTCAAGACAGTGCAAGGAAATCAGGTTCATCTGGAGTGGACAGAAGCATTTGGGGGTCCTTTGGAGCGGTGGCATGAACCCTGGAATTCCTCTCGACTCTCCTGTTGAGAGCATGCTCTCTTGCTGTGCGACGGTAATGCCAGAATCCTTTCCTGTTGAAGCAGGGCAAGGATCCCTCATCGGTAGCGGAGAAGGGGGAAAGGGGCTCCTCTTGATTTGTGTTGGGACCCTGAGTGTTCCTCTCGAGTGGAGATGGTAATGTCGGGGAACTTCTTGAGTTGTAGCAAGGCTGTGAGGACCCTTTGAGGTTCAGGAGGGAAGGCCGGTTTTCTCTTGGGATGCCGCAGCAGAAAACGGCCTCATCTCGCCTAGAGGGGAGAACCTCCTGGGTTTTCTCGAGTTCCGGCAGGTCCCTCTCGAATAATGACGGGGACCTCAGGGACACTCTTGCGTGGCCTCAGGAAAGGCCAGTCTCCGTGTGAGTTGAGAGGGGCTCCTCGGGATTCCTCTCCAGTCGGTGCCGGGTCCTAAGTCCCCATCTGCAGCCAAAGCTGGAACCTGAGGTTTCCTCTCCAGTGCTGGAAAGGACCTTGGGGTTTCACTGGAGTCTCTCAAGGGGAGTCAGGCCTCGTCTCCTGTGGTTGTATGAACGTACGCTTTCCTCCCGAGCTGTAGCTTAAGGGTCAGGCTTCCCCTTGAATTGACCCCGGGATCTCTGTCTTTCCCTCGAGATGCCACAGGACTGTGGCACGAGCCACCGTGGTGTGAGGTGATACACAGGTGACACTTCGAGGTAGTGGAGGGAAATCAGGTTCATCTGGAGTGGACTGAGACATCTGGGGGAATTTTAGTATGTTGGCATGACCCCTGGAGGTCTCGGCTTTCCTGTTGAGAGCGCCACCTCTTGAGATGTGACTGGAACGGCTGGAATACTTTCCCGACGAAGCAGGGAAAAAGACCCTCATCTCGAGCTCAAGATGGGGAAACGAGGCTCCTCCTGAGGTGTGCCGGGAGCCTTAGTGTTCCTCCTGCGTGGGGACTGGTATGTCTGGGAACTTCTTGAGTTGCAGCAAGGATGGGAAGGACCCTTGCGAGGTTCAAGTGGGGAGGCGTGATTTCCCTCGTGATGCCACAGCAGAAAAGGGCCTCATCTCGCCTGCAGGGGAGAACCTCCTGGTTCTTCTTGAGTTGGGGCAGGTCCCTCTCGAGTTACAACCTGGACCTCAGGGACCTGCTCGTGTGGCCTCAGGAAAGGCCAGTCTCCATGCGAGTTTCGCGTGGCATCTCGGGATTCCTCTCCAATCAGTGTTGGGTCCTAGGTGCTCTCTGGATCTGCGGCCAGAACCTTAGGTTTCCTCTCCAGTGCTGACATGGATCTTGGGGTTCATCTAGAGTCTCCACAGGAGAGTCAGGACTTCTGTCAAGTGAAAACATACACGTCCGTTTTCCTACTGAGCTGTAGCAGCAGTTTAAGGCTTCCTGACGGGTTGACACAGGTATCTGTGGCTTTCACTTCAGGTGCCAAAGGGCTGTCGTACGTGCCACCATGGTGTGATTCGAAGCTTGGGGTTATCTTTGAGGCAGGGCAGGGAAATCAGGTTCATCTGGAGTGGACTGAGACATTTGGGGGTTTTGGAATGGTGGCATGACTCCTGGAGTTCCTCTCGACTTTCCTGTTGAGAGCTCGCCCTCTTGCTCTGCAACGGGAAGGACAGAATCCTTTCCTGTCGAAGCAGGGAAAGGATCCGTCATTGGGAGCGGAGGAGGGGGAAAGGGGGCCCCTTTTATTTGTGTTGGGACCCTCAGTGTTCCTCTCAAGTGGAGATGGTTATGTCGGGTAACTTCTTGAGTTGTAGCAAGGCTGTGAAGGACCCTTTGAGGTTCAGGAAGGAAGGCCGGTTTTCTCTTGGGATGCCGCAGCAGAAAACGGCCTCATCTTGCCTGGAGGTGAGAACCTCCTGGTTTTTCTCAAGTTGCGGCAGGTCCCTCTCGAGTTACCACAGGGACCTCAGGGACGCTCTCGCGTAGCCTCAGGAAAGGCCAGTTTCTGTGCGAGTTGAGAGGGGCTCCTCGGGTTTCCTCTGCAGTTGGTGCCTGATCCTAAGTCCCCATCTGGAGCCGAAGCTGGAACCTGAGGTTGCCTCTCCAGTGCTGGCATGGAACTTGGGGTTTCTCTGGAGTCTTTCAAGGGAAGTCAGGCCTCGTCTCCTGTGGTTACATGCACATCGGCTTTCCTCCCGAGCTGTAGCTGCAGTGTCAGGCTTCCTCTCGACTTGACCTCGGGATCTCTGTCTTTCCCTCGAGATGCCACAGGGCTGTGGCATTAGCCACCGTGGTGTGACGCGATATGCAGGTGACATTCGAGGCAGGGCAGGGAAATCAGGTTCATCTGGAGTGTACTGAGACATCTGGGGGACTTTTAGTATGTTGGCACGACCCCTGGAGACCTTGGTTTCCTGTTGAGAGCGCCACCTCTTGTGATGTGATGGGAACTGCGGGAATCTTTTCCCGAAGAAGCAGGGAAAAAGACCCTCATCTCGAGCTCACGATGGGGAAATGAGGCTCCTCCTGAGGTGTGCCAGGACACTCGGTCTTCCTCCCGCGTGGGGACGGGTTTGTCAGGGAACTTCTTGAGTTGCAGCAAGGGTTGGAAGGACGCTTGCGAGGTTCAAGTGGGAACGTGTGATTTCCCTTGAAACGCTGCAGCAGAAAAGGGCCTCATCTCGCCTGCAGGGGAGAACCTCCTGCTGTTTCTCGAGTTGTGGCAGGGCCCTCTCGAGTTACGATGGGGACCTCAGTGACCTGCTCGCGAGGCCTCTTGGAAGGCCAGTCTCTGTGCGAGTTGAGAGGGGCCCGTCGGGATTCCTCTTCAGTTTGTGCCAGGTCCTAAGTCCCTGTCTGGAGCTGAAGCTGGAACCTGCGTTTTCCTCTCTAGTGCTGGCTTGAATATGAGGTTCCTCTGGAGTCTCACCAGGGGAGTCAGGCCTCGTCTCCTGTGGTTACATGCACATACCCTTTCCGCCCGAGCTATAGCTTCAGTGTCAAGCTTCCTGTCGAGTTGACCCAGGGATCTCTGTCTTTCCCTCGAGATGCCACAGCGCTGTGGCATGAGCAACTGTGGTGTGAGGCGATACACGGGTGACACTCGAGGCAGGCCAGGGAAATCACGTTCAGCTGGAGTGGACTGAGACATCTGGGAGACTTTTAGTATGTTGGCAGGACCTCTGGAGATCTCGGGTTTACTGTTGATAATGCCACCCCTTGAGATGCGATCAGAATGGCGGCAATCCTTTCCCAATGAAGCAGGGAAAGCGACTATCATCTTGAGCTCATGAGGGGGAATCAGGGTTCCTCCTGGTTTGTGCCGGGACGCTCGGTGTTCCTCCCCCGTGGGGAAGGGTATGTCGGGGAACTTCTTGAGTTGGAACAAGGGTGGGAAGGACCCTTGCGAGGTTCAAGAGGGAAGGCATGATTTCCCTCGAGAGGCCACAACAGAAAAGGGCCTCATCTTGCCTGCAGGGGAGATCCTCCTGGTTTTTCTCGAGTTGCCGCAGGTCCCTCTTGAGTTACCACGGGGACCTCAGGGACCCGCTGGCATGGTCTCAGGAAAGACCAGTCTCCATGCGAGTTGTGAGGGGCCCCTCAGGTTTGCTCTCCAGTCAGTGTCAGGTCCTAGGTCCTCATGTGGAACTGCGGCCAGAAACTGTGGTTACCTCTCCAATGCTGACATGGATCTTGCGGTACCTCTGGAGTCCCCACAGGAGAGTCAGGACTCTTCTCGAGTGGAGACATACATGTCCGCTTTCCTCCCAGGCTTTCACAGCAGTGTCAGACTTCCCGCCGAGTTGACACAGGGACCTGTGGCTTTCCCTCGATGAGCCACAGGGCTGTCGCACGCGCCACCATGGTGTGATTCGATGCTCGGGGTGACCTTCGAGGCAGGTCAGGGAAATCACATTCATCTGGAGTGGACTGAGACATTTGGGGGTCTTTTGGAATGGTGGCACGACGCCTGGAATTCCTCTTGATATTCCTGTTGAGAGCACATCCTCTTGCTGTGCCTCAGGAACGCCAGAATCCTTTCCCGACAAAGCAGTGAAAGGAACCCTCATCTGGAACAGAGGAATGGGAAAGGGGTCTCCTCTTGAGTTGCAGTGGTACCCTCTGTGTTCCTCTCGAGTGGAGACGGGTATGTGGGGGAACTTCTCCAGTTGCAGCAAGGGAGTGAAGGACCCTTTGAGGCTCAAGAGGGAAAGCATGATTTCTCTCGGGATGCCGCAGCAGAAAACGGCCTCATCTCGCCTGGAGGGGTGAACCTCCTGGTTTTCCTCGAGTTGCTGCAGGTCCCTCTCGAGTTACGATGGGGACCTCAGGGAACCGCTCGCGTGGCCTCAGGAAAAGCCAGACTCCGGGTGAGTTGTGAGGGGCTCCTCAGGATTCCTCTCCAGTCACTGCCAGTTCCTAGGTCCCTGTCTGTAGCTGAAACTGGAAACTGAGGTTTCCTCTCCAGTGCTGGCATGGATCTGGCGGTTCCTCTGGAGCCTCCCCAGGGGAGTCAGGCCTTGTCTCCTGTGGTTACATGCACGTCCGCTCTCCTCCTGAGCTGGTGCAGCAGTGTCAAGCTTCCCGTCGAGTTGACCCAAGGATCTCTGTCTTTCCCTCGAGATGCCACAGGGCTCTGGCATGAGCTACCGTGGTGTGAGGCATACATGGGTGACACTCGAGGCAGGACAGGGAAATCAGGTTCATATGGAGTGGACTGAAACAGCTGAGGGACTTTTAGTATGTTGGAATGACCCCTGGAGATCTCGGCTATCCTGTTGAAAACGCAACCCCTTGAGATGCGATCAGAACGTCGGCAATTCTTTCCCAGCGAAAAAGGGAAAGCGACTCTCATCTCGAGCTCATGAGGGGGAATCAGAGCTCCTCCTGGTTTCTGCCAGGACACTCGGTGTTCCTCCCGCGTGGGGAAGGATATGTCAGGGAACTTCTTGAGATGCAGCAAGGGTGGGAAGGACCCTTGCGAGGTTCAAGAGGGAAGGCATGATTTCCCTCGAGACGCCACAGCAGAAAAGGTCCTCATCTCGCCTGCAGGGGAGTTCCTCCTGGTTTTTCTCGAGTTGCCGCAGGTCCCTCTCGAGTTACCACGGGGACCTCAGGGACCCGCTGGCGTGGCCTCAGGAAAGACCAGTCTCCATGCAAGGTGCGAGGGGCCCCTCGGGTTTGCTCTCCAGTGTCAGGTCTTAGGTCCTCATGTGGAACTGTGGCCAGAACCTGAGGTTTCCTCTCCAGTGCTGACATGGATCTTGTGGTACCTCTGAAGTCTCCAGGACAGTCAGGACTCTTCTCGAGTGGAGACATAAACGTCCGCTTTCCTCCCGAGCTTTCGCAGCAGTGTCAGACTTCCCGCCGAGTTGACACAGGGATCTGTGGCTATCCCTCGAAGTTCCACAGGGCTGTCTCACTTGCCACCGTAGTGTGATTCGATGCTTGGGGTGACCTTCGATGCAGGTCCGGGAAATCACGTTCATCTGGAGTGGACTGAGACATTTGGGGGTCTTTTGGAATGGTGGCATGACGCCTGGAATTCCTCTTGATATTCCTGTTGAGAGCACGTCCTCTTGCTGTGCATCAGGAATGCCAGAATTCTTTCCTGACGAAGCAGTGAAAGGAACCCTCATCTGGAGCGGAGGAGGGGAAAAGGGGTCTCCTCTTGAGTTGCGGTGGGATCCTCTGGGTTCCTCACGATTGGAGACGGGTATGAGGGGGAACTTCTCCAGTTGGAGCAAGGGAGTGAAGGATCCTTTGAGGTTCAAGAGGGAAAGCGTGATTTCTCTCGGGATGCTGCAGCAGAAAACGGCCTCATCTCGCCTGGAGGGGTGAACTTCCTGGTTTTCCTCGAGTTGTGGCAGGTCCCTCTCGAGTTATGACGGGGACCTCAGGGAACTGGTCGCGTGGCCTCAGAAAAGGCCAGACTCCAGGCGAGTTGTGAGGGGCCCCCCGGGATTCCTCTCCAGTCGCTGCCAGTTCCTAGGTCCACGTCTGGAGCCGAAGCTGGAACCGGAGGTTGCCTCTCCAGTGCTGGCATGGATCTGGCGGTAGCTCTGGAGTCTCCCCAGGGGAGTCAGGCCTCGTCTCCTGTGGTTACATGCACGTCCGCTTTCCTCCCGAGCTGTAGCAGCAGTGTCAGGCTTCCCGACGAGTTGATTCAGGGATCTGTGGCTTTCCCTCGAGGTGCCACAGGGCTGTCACACGTGCCACCATAGTGTGATTCGATGCTCGGGGTGACCTTCGAGGGAGGGCGGGGAAATCAGGTTCATCTGTAGTGGACTGAGAGATTTGGGGGACTTTTAGCAGGTTGGCACGACCCCTGGAGATCTCGGATTTCCTGTTGAGAGTGCAACCTCTTGAGATGCGACGGGAATGGTGGGAATCCTTTCCTGATGAAGCCTGGAAAGGGTCCCTCATCTTGAGATCACGAGGGGGAAACGGGTCTCCTCCTGAATTGTGCCGGGACCTTCGGTGTTCCTTCCACTTGGGGACACGTATGTCGGGAAACTTCTTGAGTTGCAGCAAGGGTGGGAAGGACCCTTGTGAGGTTCAAGAGGGAAGGCGTGATTTGACTCGAGACACCACAGCAGAAAATGGCCTCATCTCGCCCGCAGGGTGAACCTCCTTGTTTTTCTCGAGTTGCGGCAGGTCCCCTCGAGTTATGACGGAGAACTCAGGGACTGGCTGGCGTGCCTCAGGAAAGACCAGGCACCATGCGAGTTGCCAGGGGCCCCTCGGGATTCCTCTCCAGTCAGTGTCAGGTCTAGGTCCTCGTCTGGAACTGCGGCCAGAACCTGAGGTTTCCTCTCGAGTGCTGACATGGATCTTAGGGTTCCTCTGGATTCTCTACAGGAGAGTCAGGACTCTTCTCGACTGGAGACATACACGTCTGTTTTTCTCCTGAGCTGTAGCAGCAGTGTCAGTATTCACAACGAGTTGACACAGGGATCTGTGGCTTTCCCTCGAGGTGCCACAGGATGGTCGCACGTGCCACCGAGGTGTGACTCGATGCTCGGGGTGACCTTCGAGGCAGGGCAGGAAAGTCACGTTCATCTGGAGTAGACTGAGACATTTGGGGGTTTTTTGGAATGGTGGCATGACGCCTGGAATTTCTCTTGCCATTCCTGTTGAGAGCACCCTCTTGCTGTGCCTCAGGAACGCCAGAATCCTTTCCCGACGAAGCAGATAAAGGAACCCTCATCTGGAGTGGAGGAGGGGGAAAGGGGTCTCCTCTTAAGTTGCGGTGGAACCCTCTGTGTTCCTCTTGAGTGGAGACGGGTATGTGGGGGAACTTCTCGAGTTGTAGCAAGGGAATGAAGGACCCGTTGAGGTTCAGGAGGGAAAGCATGATTTCTCTCAGGATGCCGCAGCAGAGAACAATCTCATCTCACCTGGAGGGGGGAACCTCCTGGTTTTCCTCGAGTTGTGGCAGATCCCTCTCGAGTTACGACGGGGACCTCAGGGACCTGCTCGCATGGCCTAAGGAAAGGTCAGTCTCCGTGTGAGTTGCGAGGAGCTCCTCAGGATTCCTCTCCTTTCGGAGCCGGTTCCTAAGTCCCCGTCTGGAGATGAAGCTGGGACCTGAGTTTTCCACTCCAGTGCTGGCATGGATCTTGGGGTTCCTCTGGAGTCTCCCCAGGGGAGTCAGGCCTTGTCTCCTGTGGTTACATGCACATCTGCTTTCCTCCCGAGCTGTAGCTGCAGTGTCAGGCTTCCTGTCAAGTTGCCCCAGGGATCTCTGTCTTTCCCTCGAGATGCCACAGGGCTGTGGCACGAGCCACCGTGGCATGAGGCGATATGCAGGTGACACTCGAGATAGGGCAGGGAAATCAGGTTCATCTGGAGTGGACTGAGACCTCTGGGGACTTTTACTATGTTGGCATGACCCCAGGAGATCTCGGCTTCCCTGATGAAAGTGCCACCTCTTGAGATGCGACGGGAATGGTGGAAATCTTTTCCTGACGAAGCAGTTAAAGGGACCCTCATCTCGAGCTCACGAGGGGGAAACGGGGCTACTCCAGAATTGTGCCTGGACTCTCGGTGTTCCTTCTGCGTGGGGACGGGTTGCGGAGAACTTCTTGAGTTGCAGCAAGGGTGGGAAAGTCCCTTGCGAGGTTCTAGAGGGAAGGCGTGATTTCCCTCGAGAAACCGCAGGTGAAAAGGGTCTCATCTCGCCTGCAGAGGAGAATTCCTGGTTTTTCTCGGGTTGCAGCAGGTCCCTCTCGAGTTATGATGGGGACCTCAGGGACATGCTGGCGTGGCCTCTGGAAAGACCAGTCTCCATGCGACGTGCGAGCGTCCCCTCGGGATTCTTAACCAGTCAGTGTCGGGTCTTATGTCCTCGTCTGGAACTGCGGCCAGAACCTGAGGTTTCCTCTCCAGTGCTGACATGGATCTTGGGATTCCTCTGGAGTCTCCACAGGAGAGTCAGGACTCTTCTCGAGTGAAGACATGCACGTCCGTTTTCCTCCTGAGGTGTAGCAGCAGTGTCAGGCTTCCCGATGAGTTGACACAGGGATCTGTGGCTTTCCCTCGAGGTGCCACAGGACGGTTGCGCTGCCACCGTGGTGTGATTCGATGCTTGGAGTGACCTTCGAGGCAGGTCACGGAAATCACGTTCATCTGGAGTGGACTGAGACATTTGGGGGTCTTTTGGAATGGTGGCATGACCCCTGAAGTTCCTCTCGTCTTTCCTGTTGAGAGCACACCCTCTTGCTGTGCCTCAGGAACGCCAGAA
Organism: Cephalophus harveyi; assembly: GCA_006410635.1. NCBI lineage: Eukaryota > Metazoa > Chordata > Mammalia > Artiodactyla > Bovidae > Cephalophus > Cephalophus harveyi. The sequence continues at coordinate 140,276 of SJYT01016398.1, read as the reverse complement.
TCCTTTCCCGACGAAGCAGTGAAAGGAACCCTCATCTGGAGCAGGGGAGGGGGAAAGAGCTCTCCTCTTGAGTTGTGGTGGGACCCTCAGTGTTCCTCTCGCATGGAGACGGGTATGTTGGGTAATTTCTTGAGTTGCAGCAAGGGTGTGAAGGACTCTATGAGGTTCAGGAGGGAAGGCATGGTTTCCCTCGGGAAGCCGCAGCAGAAAACGACCTCATCTCGCCTGCAGGGGAGTACCTCCTGGTTTTTCTCTAGTTGTAGCAGTCCCTCCTCGAGTTACAATGGGGACCTCAGGGACCCGCTCAAGAGGCCTCAGGAAAGGCCAGTCTCTGTACAAGTTGAGAGGGGCCCTTCGGGATTCCTCTCCAGTCAATGCCAGGTCGTAAGTCCCCATCTGGAGCCGAAGCTGGCACCTGAGGTTTCCTCTCCAGTGGTGGCATGGATCTTGGGTTTCCTCTGGAGTCTCCCCAGGGGAGTCAGGCCAGGTCTCCTGTGGTTTCATGCACGTCTGCTTTCCTCCCAAGCTGTAGCAGCAGTGTCAGGCCTCCCGTCGAGTTGACCCAGGGATCTCTGTCTTTCCCTCGAGATGTCACAGGGCTGTGGCACGAGCCACCGTGGTGTGAGGCAATACGCGAGTGACACTCGAGGTAGTGCAGAGAAATCAGGTTCATCTGGAGTGGACTGAGACATCTGGGGAAGTTTAGTATGTTGGCACGACCCCTGGAGATCTCGGCTTTCTTGTTGAGAGTGTCACCTCTTGAGATGCGACGGGAACGGCTGGTTATCTTTTCCCAACAATGCAGGAAAAAGGACCCTCATCTCAAGCTCACGAGGGGGAAACGAGGCTCCTCCTGAGGTGGGCCGGGACCCTAGGTGTTTCTCCCGTGTGGGGACAGATATGTCGGGGAATTTCTTGAGTTGCAGCAAGGGTGGGAAGGACCCTTGTGAGGTTCAAGAGGGAAAGCGTGATTTCTCTCGAGACGCCGTAGCAGAAAACGGCCTCATCTCGCCTGCAAGGGAGAACCTCCTGGTTTTTCTCCACTTGCGGCAGGTCCCTCACGAGTTACGACGGGGACCTCAGGGACCCGCTGGCATGGTCTCAGGAAAGACCAGTCTCCATACAAGTTGTGAAGGGCCCCTCGGGATTCCTGTCCAGTCAGTGTCGGGTCCTAGGTACTCGTCTGGAACTGCAGCCAGAACCTGAAGTTTCCTCTCCTTTGCTGACATGGATTTTGGGGTTCCTCTGGAGTCTCCACAGGAGAGTCAGGACTCTTCTCAAGTGGAGACATACACGTCCGTTTTCCTCCCAAGCTGTAGCAGCAGTGTCAGGCTTCCCGACGAGTTGACACAGGGCTGTCACAAGTGCCACTGTGGTGTGATTCGATGCTCGGGGTGACCTTTGAGGCAGGGCAGGGAAATCAGGTTCATCTGGGGTTGACTGAGACATTTGGGGGTGTTTTGGAATGGTGGCACCATCTCTGAAGTTCCTCTCGACTTTCCCATTGAGAGCACGTCCTCTTGCTGTGTGACAGGAACGCCAGAATCCTTTCCTTACGAACCAGGGAAAGGAACCCTCATCTGGAGCGGACAAGGGGGAAAGGGAGCCCCTCTTGAGTTGTGGTGGGACCCTCAGTGTTTCTCTTGAGTGGAGATGGGTATGTCGGGGAACTTCTTGATCTGCAGCAATGGTGTGAAGGACCCTTTGAGGTTCAGGAGGAAAGGCGTGATTTCTCTTGGGATGCCGCAGCAGAAAACGGCCTCATCTCGCCTGGAGGGTAGAACCTCCTGGTTTTTCTCGAGATGCGGCAGGTCCCTCTCGAGTTTCCATGGGGACTCAGGGACCCGCTTAAGTGGCCTCAGGAAAGGCCAGTCTCCGTGGGGTTTGAGAGAGGCCCTACAGGATTCCTCTCCAGTCGTTGCTAGGTCCTAAGTTCCCATTTGGAGTCGAAGCTGGAACCTGAGGTCTCCTCTCCAGTGCTGGCATGGATCTTGGGGTTCCTCTGGAGACATCCCAGGGAGTCAGGCCTCATTTCATGTGGTTACATGCATGTCTGCTTTCCTCCCGAGCTCTAGCAGCAGTGTCAGGCTTCCCGTCAAGTTGACCCAGGGATCTCTGTCTTTCCCTCGAGATGCCACAGGGCTGTGGCACGAGTCACCATGGTGTGAGGTGATACGTGGTAACACTCGAGGTAGTGCAGGGAAATCAGGTTCATCTGGAGAGGACTGAGACATCTGGGGGCTTTTAGTATGTTGGCACGAACCCTGGAGATCTCGGCTTTTCTGTTGAGAGCACCACCTCTTGAGATTAGACGGGAACAGTGGGATTCATTTCCCGACGAAACAGGGAAAGGACCCTCATCTCCAGCTCACGAGGGGCAAACAGGGCTCCTCCTGAGTTGTGCCCGGATACTCAGTGTTCCTCCCGTGTAGGGACGGGTGTGTCAGGGAACTTCTTGTGTTGCAGAAAGGTTGGGAAGTACCCTTGCAAGGTTCAAGAGGGAAGGCGTGATTTCCCTCGAGACGCCGCAGCAGAAAAGGGCCTCATCTCGCCTGCAGGGGAGAACCTCCTGGTTTTTCTCCAGTTGCAGCAGGTCCCTCTTGAGTTACAACGGGGACCTCAGGGACCCGCTCACGTGGCCTCAGGAAAGACCAGTCTCCATGCGAGTTGCGAGGGGCCCCTCAGGATTCGTCTCCTGTCAGTGTGTACTAGGTCCTCATCTGTAACTGCGGCCAGAACCTGAGATTTCCTCTCCAGTGCCAGCATGGATCTTGGGGTTCCTCTGGAGTCTCCCCAGGGGAGTCAGGCCTGGTTTCCTGTGGTTACATGCACGTCCACTTTCCTCCCGAGCTGCAGCAGCAGTGTCAGGCTTTCCGACGAGTTGACACAGGGATCTGTGGTTTTCCCTCGAGGTGCCACAGAGCTGTCGCACGTGAGACAATGGTGTGATTCGATGCTCGGAGTGACTTTTGAGGCAGGGTAAGGAAATCAGGTTCATCTGGAGTGGACTGAGACATTTGGGGGTCTAATAGAATGGTGGCACCACCTCTGGAGTTCCTCTCGACTTTCCTGTTGAGAGCACGACCTCTTGCTTTGCGACGGGAATGCCAGAATCCTTTCCCGATGAAGCAGGGAAAGGAACCCTCATCTGGAGCAGAAGAGGGGGAAATGGAGCCCCATTTGAGTTGTGGTGGGACCCTCAGTGTTCTTCTCGAGTGGAGACGGGTATGTTGGGGAACTTCTTGAATTGCAGCAAGGATGTGAAGGACCCTTTGATGTTCAGGAGAGTAGGGGTGCTTTCTTTCAGGATGCCGCAGCAGAAAATGGCCTCATCTCGCCTGGAGGGGAGAACCTCGTGGTTTTTAACGAGTTGCGGCAGATCCCTCTCGAGTTATGACGGGGACCTCAGGGACCCACTCGTGTGGCCTCAGGAAAGGCCAGTCTCCATGCAAGTTAAAAGTGGCCTCTCAGGATTCCTCTCTAATCAATGTCGGGTCCTAGGTCATCGTGTGGATCTGCGGCCAGAACCTGAGGTTTCCTCTCCAGTGCTGACATGGATCTTGGGGTCCATCTAGAGACTCCACAGGAGAATCAGGACTCTTCTCGAGTGGAGACATACACGTCCGTTTTTCCTTCCGAGCTGTAGCAGCAGTTTAAGGCTTCCCGATGGGTTGACACAGGTATCTGTGGCTTTCACTTCAGGTGCCAAAGGGCTGTCGCACGTGCCACCATGGTGTGATTCGAAACTTGGGGTGATCTTCGAGGCAGGGCAGGGATATCAGGTTCATCTGGAGTGTACTGCGTCATTGGGGGTCTTTTGGAAAAGTGGCACGACCGCTAGAGTTTCTCTCGACTGTCCTGTTGAGAGCACGTCGTCTTGCTGTGCGACAGGAACGCCAGAATTCTTTCCCAACGGAGCAGGGAAAGAAACCCTCATCTGGAGCGGAGGAGGGGCAAAGGGGGCTCCTCTTGAGTTGTGGTGAGACCCTCAGTGTTCCTCTCGAGTGGAGACGGGTATGTCGGGAACTTCTTGAGTTGCAGCAAGGGTGTGAAGGACCCTTTGATGTTCAGGAGGGAAGGCGTGATTTCTCTCGGGATGCCGCAGCAATAAACGGCCTCATCTCCCCTGGAGCGGAGAACGTCCTGGTTTTTCTCGAGTTGTGGCAGTTCCCTCTCGTGTTTTGACAGAGACCTCAGGGACCCACTCGTGTGGCCTCAGGAAAGGCCAGTCTCCATGCGAGTTGAAAGGAGCCCCTCAGGATTCCTCTCCAGTCGTTTCCGGGTCCTAAATCCCCGTCTGGTGACGAAGCTGAAACCTGAGGTTTCCTCTCCAGTGCTGGCATGGATCTTGGAGAAACTCTGGAGTCCCCACAGGGGAGTCAGGCCTCGTCTCATGTGGTTACATGCACGTGCGCTTTCCTCCCGAGCTGTAGCAGCAGTGTCAGGCTTCCTGTCGAGTTGACCCAGGGATCTCTGTCTTTCCCTTGAGATGCCACAGTGCTGTGGCATGAGCCACCGTGGTGTGAGGCGATACGCAGGTGACACTCGAAGTAGTGCAGAGAAATCAGGTTCATCTGGAGTGGATTTAGACATCTGGGGGATTTTTAGTATGGTGGCACGACCCCTGGAGATCTCAGCTTTCCTGTTGAGAGTGCCACCTCTTGAGATGTGATGGGAATGGCTGGTTTTCCTTTCCCGACAATGCAGGAAAAAGCACCCTCATCTTGAGCTCACGAGGGGGAAACGGGGCTCCTCCTGAGTTGTGCCAGGACCCTAGGTGTTTCTCTTGCGTGGGGACGGATATGTCGGGGAACTTCTTGAGTTGCAGCAAGGGTGGGAAGGACCCTTGCAAGGTTCAAGAAGGAAGGCATGTTTTCCCTCGAGAAGACGCAGCAGAAAAGGGCCCCATATCGCCTGCAGGGAAGCAACCTCATGGTTTTTCTCGAGTTGCAGCAGGTCCCTATCGAGTTATGATGGTGACCTCAGGGACCCCCTGGCGTGGTCTCAGGAAAGACCAGTCTCCATGCAAGTTGCAAGGGGCCCCTCGGGATTCCTCTCCAGTCAGTGTCAGATCCTAGGTCCTCAACTGTCACTGCAGCCACAAACTGAGGTTTCCTCTCCAGTGCTGACATGGATCGTGGGGTCCCTCTGGAGTCTCCACAGGAGGGTAAGGACTCATCTTGAGTGGAGACATACACATCTGTTATCCTCCAGAGCTGAAGCAGCAGTATCAGGCTTCCCGATGGGTTGACACATGGATCTGTGTCTTTCCGTCGAGGTGCCACAGGGCTGTCGCACGTGCCACCATGGTGTGATTCGATGCTTGGTGTGACCTTCGAGGCAGGGCAGGAAAATCAGGTTCATCTGGAATGGACTGAGACATTTGGGGGTCTTTTGGAATGGTGGCACCACCCCTGGAGTTCCTCTATGCTTTCATGTTGAGAGCACATCTTCTTGCTCTGCGACAGGAACGCCAAAATCCATTCCCAATGAAGCAGGGAAAGGAAGCCTCATCTGGAGCGGAGGAGGGGGAAAGGGGGCCCTTCTTGAGTTGTGTGTGGACCCTCAGTGTTCCTCTAGAGTGGAGACGGGTATATCAGGGAACTTATTGAGTTACAGCAATGGTGTGAAGGACCCTTGGAGGTTCAGGAGGTAAGGCGTGATTTCTCTTGGGATTCCGCAGCAGAAAACGGCCTCATCTCGCCTGGAGGGGAGAACCTCCTGGTTTTTCTCGAGTTGTGGCTGGTCCCTCACGAGTTACGATGGGGACTTCAGGGACCCACTCGCATGCCTCAGGAAAGGCCAGTCTCCATGCGGTTTAAGAAGGGCCCTTCAGGATTCCTCTCCAGTCGTTGTCAGGTCCTAAGTCCTCATCTGGAGTTTAAGCTGGAACCTGAGGTTTCCCTCCAGTGCTGACATGGATCTTGGTGTTCATCTGGAGTCTCCCCAGGGGAGTCAGGCCTCGTCTCCTGTGGTTGCATGCATGTCTGCTTTCCTGCCGAGCTGTAGCAGCAGTGTCAGGCTTCCCCACGACTTGACCCAGGGATATCTGTCTTTCCCTCGAGATACCACAGGGCTGTGGCATGAGCCACCATGGTATGAGGTGATACGAGGTGACACACGAGGTAGTGCAGGGAAATCAAGTTAATCTGGAGTGGACTGAGACATCTGGGGGAATTTTAGTATGTTGGAACAAACCCTGGAGATCTCGGCTTTTCTGTTGAGAGCTCCACCTCTTGAGATGCGATGGGAATGGCGTGATTCCTTTGCTGATGAAGCAGGGAAAGGACCCTCATCTCGAGCTCATGAGGGAGAAATGGGGCTCCTCCTGAGTTGTGCCGGGATACTCAGTGTTCCTCCCGCTTCGGGACGGGTATGTCGGGAAACTTCTTGAGTTGCAGAAAGGGTGGGAAGTACCCTTGTGAGGTTCAAGAGGGAAAGCGTGATTTCCCTCGAGATGCCGCAGCAGAAAAGTGTCTCATTTCAACTGTAGGGGAGAACCTCCTGGTTTTTCTCGAGGTGCAGCAAGTCCCTCTCGCGTTACAACAGGAACCTCAGGGACACGCTCGTGTGTCCTAAGGAAAGACCATTCTCCATGCAAGTTGCGAGGGGCCCCTCGGGATTTCTGTCCAGTCAGTGTCGGGTCCTAGGTCCTCGTCTGGAACTACAGCCAGAACCTGAGGTTTCCTCTCCAGTGCTGACATGGATCTTGGGGTTCCTCTGGAGCCTACACAGGACAGTCAGAACTCTATTCGATGGAGACATACACGTCCGATTTCCTCCCAAGCTGTAGCAGCAGTGTCAGGTTTCTCGACGTCTTGACACAGGGATCTGTGGCTTTCCCTCGAGGCGTCACAGGGCTGTGGCACATGCCACCGTGGTGTGATTTGAAACTCAGGGTGACCTTCAAGGCAGGGCATGGAAATCAGGTTCATCTGGAGTGGACTGAGACATTTGGGGGTCTTTTGGAATGGTGGTATCACCGCTGGAGTTCCTCTCGACTTTCCTGTTGAGAGCACGTCATCTTGCTGTGCGACGGGAATGCCAGAATCCTTTTCCGACGAAGCAGGGAAAAGATTCATCATCTGGAGTGTAGGAGGGGGAATGGGGCCCCCTCTTGAGTTGTGGTGGGACCCTCAGTGTTCCGCTCGTTTGGAGACAGGTATGTCGAGGAACTTCTTGAGATGCAGCAAAGGTGTGAAGGACCCTTTGAGGTTCAGGAGGGAAGGCATGATTTCTCTCGGGATTCTGCAGCAGAAAACGGCCTCATCTTGCCTGGAGGGGAGAACCTCCTGGTTTTTCTCGAGTTGTGGCAGGTCCCTTTTGAGTTATGACGGGGACCTCAGGGACCAGCTCGCAAGGCCTCAGAAAAGGCCAGTCTCCATGTGAGTTTAGAGGGGGCCCTCGGGATTCCTCTCCAGTTGATGCCGGGTCCTAAGTCCCCATCTGGAGCCAAAGCTGGAACCTGAGATTTCCTCTCCAGTACTGTCATGTGTATTGGGGTTCCTCTGGAGTCTCCCCGGGGGAGTCAGGCCTCATCTCCTGTGGTTACATGCACGTCCACTTTACTCCCGAGCTGTAGCAGCAGTGTCAAGCTTTCCATCGAGTTGACCCAGGGATCTTTGTCTTTTCCTCGAGATGCCACAGGGTTGTGGCACTAGCCACCATTGTGTGATTCGATGCTCAGGATGACCTTCGAGGCAGGGCATGGAAATCAGTTTCATCTTGATTGGACTGAGATATTTGGGTGTCTTTTGGAATGGTGGCATGACCAGTCAGTTCCTCTTGACTTTCCTGTTGAGAGCACGTCCTCTTGAGGTGCAACAGGAACCCTAGAATCCTTTCTCGATGAAACAGGGAAAGAAACCCTCATCTGGAGCAGAGCAGGGGGAAAGGGGGTCCCTACTGAGTTGTGCTGGGACCCTCAGGATTCCTCTTTAGTCAAGACGGGTATGTCGGGGAACTTCTTGAGTTTCAGCAAGGTTGTGAAGGACCCTTTGAGGTTCAGGAGGGAAGGCATGATTTCTCTCGGAATGCCACAGTAGAAAATGGCCTCATCTTTCCTGGAGGGGAGAACCTCCTGACTTTTCTAGAGTTGTGGCAGGTCCCTCACGACTTACAATGGGGACCTCAGGGAACCACTTGCATGGTCTCAGGAAAGGCCAGTCTCCTTGCAAGTTGAGAGGGGCCCCTCGGGATTGCTCTCCAGTCGTTGCCAGGTTGTAAATCCCAGTCTGGAGCTGAAGTTGGAACCTGAGTTTTCCTCTCCAGTGGTGGCATGGATATTGGGGTTCCTCTGGAGTCTCTCCAGGGAAGTTAGGCGTCGTCTCTTGTGGTTACATGCACGTCTGCTATCCTTCCTGACACTGTAGCAGCAGTGTCAGGCTTCCCGTTGAGTTGACCCAGGGATCTCTGTCTTTCCCTCGAGATGCCATAGGCCTGTGGCACGAGCCACCGTGGTGTGAGGTGATACGTGGGTGACACTCGAGGTAGTGCAGGGAAATCAGGTTCATCTGGAGTGGACTGAGACATCTGGGGGACTTTAAATATGTTGGCACGACCCCTGGAGATCTTGGCTTTTCTGTTGAGAGTACCACCTCTTGAGACGCGAAGAGAACGGCGGGAAACCTTTCCCCACAAAACAGCGAAAGGGACACTCATCTCGAGCTTATGAGGGGGAAACGGGGATCCTCCTGAGTTGTGCCAGGACCCTCTGTATTCCTCCCTGGTGGGGACGTATATGTCAGAGAACTTCCTGAGCTGCAGCAATGGTGGGAAGGACCCTTGCGAGGTTCAAGAGGGAAGGCGTGATTTCCCTCGAGACGCCGCAGCAGAAAAGGGCCTCATCTAGCCTGCAGGGAAAGAACCTCATGGTTTTTCTCGAGTTGCGGCAGGGCCCTCTCGAGTTTCGATGGAGACCTCAGGGACCCGCTGGCGTGGTCTCAGGAAAGACCAGTCTCCATGTGAGTCTGAGGGGCCCCTCAGGATTCCTCTCCAGTCAGTGTTGGGTTCTAGGTCCTCATCTGCAACTGTGACCAGTACCTGAGGTTTCCTCTCCAGTGCTGACATGGATCTTGGGGCTCCTCTGGAGTCTCCACAGGAGAATCAGGTCTCTATTTGGGTGGAGACATACACGTCCGTCATCCTCCTGAAATTTAGCAGGAGTGTCAAGCTTCCTGACGGATTGACACAGGGATCTGTGGCTTTCCCTCGAGGTGCCACAGGGCTGTCGCACGTGCCACCGTGGTGTGATTCAATGCTAGCGGTGACCTTCGAGGCAGGGCAGGGAAATGAGGTTCATCTGGAGTGGACTGAGACATTTGAGGGTCTTTTGGAATGGTGGCATGACCCCTCAGTTCATCTCGACTTTCCTGTTGAGAGCACACCCTCTTGCTGTGCGACGGGAACACCAGAATGCTTTCCCGATGAAACAGGGAAAGGAACCCTCATCTGGAGCAGAGGATGGGGAAAGGGGACCACTCTTGAGTTGTGGTGGGACCTTCAGTGTTCCTCTCGAGTGGAAACGGGTNGGAACGCCAGAATGCTTTCCTGATGAAACAGGGAAAGGAACCCTCATCTGGAGTGGAGGATGGGGAAAGGGGGCCACTCTTGAGTTGTGGTGGGACCCTCAGTGTTCCTCTCGAGTGGAAACGGGTATGTCGAGGAACTTCTTGAGTTCAGCAAGAGTGTGAAGGAACTTTTGAGGTTCAGGAGGGAAGGCGTGATTTTTCTCGGGATGCCATAGCAGAAAACCACCTCATCTCGCCCGGAGGGAAGAACCTCCTGGTTTTTCTCGAATTGTGGCAGGTCCCTCATGACTTACGATGGGGACCTCAGGGACCCGCTCGCGTGGCCTAAGGAAAGACCAGTCTCCATACAAGTTGCGAGGGGCCCCTCGGGATTCCTCTCCAGTCGTTGTCGGGTCCTAAGTCCCCATCTGGATCTGAAGCTGTAACCTGAGGTTTCCTCTCCAGTGCTTTCATGGATCTTGGGGTTCCACTGGAGTCTCCACAGGGGAGTTAGACCTCATCTCCTGTGGTTACATGCANGCGTGGCCTCAGGAAAGGCCAGTCTCTGTGCGAGTTGAGAGGGGCCCCTCGGGATTCCTCTCCAGTCATTGTCGGGTCCTAAGTCCCCGTCTGGATCTGAAGCTGTAACCTGAGGTTTCCTCTCCAGTGCTTTCATGGATCTTGGGGTTCCACTGGAGTCTCCACAGGGGAGTTAGACCTCATCTCCTGTGGTTACATGCACGTCCACTTTCCTCCCTGACACTGTAGCAGCAGTGTCAGGCTTCCCGTCGAGTTGACCCAGGGTCTCTGTCTTTCCCTTGAGATACCACAGGGCTGTGGCACGAGGCATCATGGTGTGAGGTGATATGCTCTGTAGCAGCAGTGTCAGGCTTCCCGTCGAGTTGACCCAGGGATCTCTGTCTTTCCTTCGAGATGCCACAGGCCTGTGGCACGAGCCACCATGGTGTGAGGCAATACGCAGGTGACACTCGTGGTAGTGCAGGAAAATCAGGTTCATCTGGAGTGGACTGAGACATCTGGGGGACTTTTAGTATGTTGGCACGACCCCTGGAGATCTCGGCTTTCCTGTTGAGAGTGCAACCTCCTGAGATGCGATGGGAACGGCGGGAATCCTTTCCTGATGAAGCAAGGAAAGGGACCCACATCTCGGCTCATGAGGGGGAAACGGGGCTCCTCTTGAGTTGTGCTGGGACCCTCGGTGTTCCTCCCACATGGAGACGTGTATGTCGGGGAACTTCTAAAGTTGTCTCAAGGGTGAGAAGGACCCTTGGAAGGTTCAAAAGGGAAGGCGTGATTTGCCTCCCGGTACCACAGCAGAAAAGGGCCTCATCTAGACTGCAGGGGAGAACCTCCTGGTTTTTCTCGAGTTGCAGCAGTTCCCTCTTGAGATATGGCGGGGACCCCAGGGACCCGCTCGTGTAGCCTCATGAAAGACCAGTCTTCATGCTAGTTGCGAGGTGCCCCTCGGGGTTCCTCTCCAGTCATTGTCGGCTCCTAAGTCCTCGTCTGGAACTGTGGCCAGAACCTGAGGTTTCCTATCCAGTGCTGACATGGATCTTGGGGTTCTTCTGGAGTCTCCACAGGGGAGTCAGGCCTCGTCTCCTGTGGTTACATGCACGTCTGCTTTTCTACCGAGCTGTAGCAACAATGTAAGACTTCCTGTCGAATTGACCCAGGGATCTCTGTCTTTCCCTCGAGATGCCACAGGGCTGTGGCACGAGCCACCATGGTGTGAGACGATACACGGGTGACACGCGAGGTAATGCAGGGAAATCATGTTCATATGGAGTGGACTGAGACACCTGGGGGGTTTTTAGTATGTTGGCACGTCCCCTGGAGAACTCAGCTTTCCTGTTCAGAGCGCCACATCTTGAGATGAGACAGGAACGGCGGGAATCCATTCCCAACGAAGCAGGGAAATGAACCCTCATCTCGAACTCATGAGGGGGAAACGGGGCTCCTCTTGAGTTGTGCCATAACCCTCGGTTTTCCTCCTGCACAAAGACATTTATGTCGGGGAACTTCTTGAGTTGCAGCAAGGATTGGAAGGACCCATGCAAGGTTCAAGAGTGAAGGCGTGATTTCCCTCGAGACGCCGCAGCAAAAAAGGGCCTCATCTCACCTGCAGGGGAGAACCTCCTGGTTTTTCTAGAGTTGCGGCAGGTCCCTCTCGAGTTACGATGGGGAACTCAAGGGCCCACTCTTGTGGCCTCAGGAAAGACCAGTCTCCATTCGAGTTGCAATTGACCCATTGGGATTCCTCTCCATCAGTGTCGTGTCCTAATTCCTCATCTGGAACTGCAGCCAGAACCTGAGGTTTCCTCTGCGGTGCTGACATGGATCTTGGGGTTCCTCTGGAATCTCCACAGGAAAGTCAGTACTCTTCTCGAGTGGAGACATACCCGTCCGTTTCCCTCCCGAGCTGTAGCAGCAGTTTCAAATCTCCCGACGAGTTGACACAGGGATCTGTGACTTTCCCTCGAGGTACCGCAGGGCTGTCGCACATGCCACTGTGGTGTGATTAGATTTTCCGGGTGACCTTCAAGGCAGTGCAAGGAAATCAGGTTCCTCTGGAGTGGACTGAGATATTTGGAGTCTTTTGGAATGGTGGCATGACCCCTGGAGTTCCTCTCGACTTTCCTGTTGAGAGCATGTCCTCTTGCTGTGCGACAGGAATGCAGAATCCTTTCCTGACGAAGCAGGGAAAGGAACCCTCATCTCGAGCGGAGGAGGAGGAAAGGGGGCTCCTCTTGAGTTGTGGTGGGACCCTCAGTGTTCCTCTGGTGTTGAGACGGGTATGTCGGGGAACTTCTTGTGTTGCAACAAGGGTGTAAAGGAGCCTTTGAGGTTCAGCAAGTGAGGTGTGGTTTCTCTCGAAATGCCACATCAGAAAATGGCCTCATCTCTTCTGGAGGGGAGAACCTGGTTTTTCTCGAGTTGTGGCAACTTCCTCTCGAGTTACGATGGGGACCTCAGGGAACCGTTCGTGTGACCTCAGGAAAAGACAGTCTCCATGCGAGTTGAGAGGGGAACCTCGGGACTCCTTTCCAGTCGGTGCCGGGTCCTAAGTCCCCGCCTGGATCTGAAGCTGGAGCCTGCAGTTTCCTCTCCAGTGCTGGCATGCACCCTGGTGTTCCTCTGGAGTTTCGCCAGGAGAGTCAGGCCTCATCTCCTGTGGTTACATGCACGTGTGCTTTCCTCTCAACCGGTTGCAGCAGTGTCAGTCATCCTGTTGAGCTGACACACGGATCTCTGTCTTTCCCTCGAGATGCCACAGGGCTGTGGCATGAGACACCATGGTGTGAGGTGATACGCGGGTGACAGTGGAGGTAATGCAGGGAAATCAGGTTCATCTGGAGTGGACTGAGACATCTGGGGGCCTTTTAGTATGTTAGCACGACCCCTGGAGATCTGGGCTTTCCTGTTGAGAGCGCCACCTCTTGAGATGCGATGGGAATGGAGGGAATCCTTTCCCGAAGAAGCAGGGAAAGGAACCCACATCTCGAGCTCATGAGGGGGAAAGGGGGCTCCTCTTGAGTTGTGGTGGGACCCTCAGTGTTCCTCTCGTGTTGAGACGGGTATTTTGGGGAATTTCTTGTGTTGCAGCAAGTGTGTGAAGGACCCTTTGAGGTTCAGGAGGGAAGGCGTGATTTCTCTTGGGATGCCGCTGTAGAAAACGGCCTCATCTCGCCTGCAGGGGATAACCTCTTGGTTTTTCTCGAGTTGTGGCAGGTTCCTCTCGAGTTACGACGGGGACCTCAGGACCCGCTCGTGTGGCCTCAGAAAGGCTAGTCTCCATGCGAGTTGTGATGGGCCTCTTGGGTTTCCTCTACAGTCCGTGCACGGTCTTAAGTCTTCACCTGGAGCTGAGACCGGTTCCTGAGGTTTCATCTCCAGTGCTGACATGGATCTTGGGGTTCCTCTGGATTCTCGACTGGGGAGCCAGGCCTCGTTTCGAGTGGAGACATGGACGTCCGCTTTCCTCCCAGTCTTTAGCAGCAGTGGCAATCTTCCCATAGAGTTGACACAGGGATCTGTGACTTTCCTTCGAGTGGCCAGAGGGCTGTCACATGTGCCACCATGGTGTGAGTCGATACTCGCGGTGATAGTCGAGGCAGTGCAGGGAAATCAGGTTCATCTAGAGTGTACTGAGACTTTTGGGGGTTTTTTCGTATGGCGGCATGACCTCTTGAGTTCCTCTCGACTTTCCTGTTGAGAGCGTCTCCTCTTGAGATGCGACGGGAACACCAGTAATCCTTTCCCAAAGAAGCATGGAAAAGAACCCTCATCTCAAGATTAGGAGCAGGAAACGGGGCTCCTCTTGAGTTGTGACCAGACCTCGGTGTTCCTCTCGAGTGGGGACAGGTATGTTGGGGAACTTCTTGAGTTGCAGCAAGGGTGTGCTGGAACCTTTCGAGGTTCAAGAGGGAAGGTGTGATTTCCCTCGAGACATGGCAGCGGAAAAGGGCCTCATCTCGCTTGGAGGGGAGAACCTCCTGTTTTTTCTCGAGTTGCAGCAGTTTCCTCTCGAGTTATGATGGGGGCCTCAGGGACCCACTTCTGTGGCCTCAGGATAGGCAAGTCTCCATGTGAGCTGCAAGGGGCCTCTTGGGATTCCTCTCCAGTCGGTGCTGGGTCCTAAGTCCTCGTATGGAATTGAGGCCAGAACCTGGAGTTTCTTCTCCAGTGCTGATATGTAGCGGAAAAGGGCCTCATCTCGCTTGGAGGGGAGAACCTCCTGTTTTTTCTCGAGTTGCAGCAGTTTCCTCTCGAGTTATGATGGGGGCCTCAGGGACCCACTTCTGTGGCCTCAGGATAGGCAAGTCTCCATGTGAGCTGCAAGGGGCCTCTTGGGATTCCTCTCCAGATGGTGCTGGGTCCTAAGTCCTCGTATGGATTTGAGGCCAGAACCTGGAGTTTTTTCTCCAGTGCTGATATGGATCTTGGGGATCCTCTGGGGTCTCCAAGGGGACTCAGGCCTCATCTCGAGTGGAGACATGCACGTTCGCTGTCCTGCCAAGCTGTAGCAAAAGTGTCAGGCTTCCCGTCGAGTTGACACAAGAATCTGTGGCTTTCCTTCAAGGTGCCACAGGGTTGTCACACGTGCCACCATGATGTGAGTCAATACTTGGGGTGACAGTTGAGGCAGTGTCTGGAAATGAGGTTCATCTGGAGTGGACTGAGACATCTGGGGGACTTTTTGTATGTTAGCACGACCCCTGGAGATCTCGGCTTTCCTGTTGAGAGTGCCACCTCTTGAGATGCCATGGGAACGGAGGGGATCCTTTCCTGACGAAGCAGGGAAAGGAACCCTCATCTCGAGCTCACAAGGGGGAAACGGGTCTCCTCTTGAGTTGTGCTTGGACCCTTGGTGTTCCTCCCACGTGGAGACGGGTATGCCGGGGAACTTCTTTAGTTGCAGAGTGGGTTGGAAGGACCTTTGCCAGGTTCAAGAGGGAAGGCATGATTTCCCTCGAGACGCCGCAGCAGAAAAGCGCCTTATCTCGCCTGCAGGGGAGAACCTCCTGGTTTTTCTCGAGTTGCGGCAGATCCCTTTCGAGGTACGATGGGAACATCAGGGACCCCCTCGTGTGGCCTCAGGAAAGACCAGTCTCCATGCGAGTTGCGAGGTTCCCCTCGGGATGCCTCTCCAGTCAGTTTCGGGTCCTAAGTCCTCGTCTGGAACTGCGGCCAAAACCTGAGGTTTCCTCTCCAGTGCTGACATGGATATTGGGGTTCCTTTGGAGTCTCCACAGGAGAGTCAGGACTCTTCTAGAGTGGAGACATACACGTCCGATTTCCTCCCGAGCTGTAGCAGCAGTGTCAGGCTTCCTGACGAGTCGACACAGGGATGAATGGCTTTCCCCCGAGGTGCAACAGGGCTGTGACACGTGCCACCATGGTGTGATTCTATGCTCGGGGTGAATTTTGAGGCAGTGCAGGGAAATCAGGTTCGTCTGGAGTGGACTGAGACATTTGGGTGTCCTTTGGAATGGTGGCACGACCCCTGGAGTTCCTCTCGACTTTCCTGTTGAGAGCACGTCCTCTTGCTGTGCGACAGGATCGCCAGAATCCTTTCCTGATGAAGCAGGGACAGGAACCCTCAACTCGAGGGAGAAGGGGAAACGGGGCTCCTCTGGAGTTTTGGTTGGGCCCTCAGGGTTCCTCTCGAGTGGAGACGGGTATTTCGGGGAATTTGTTGAGTTGCAGCAAGGGTGTGAAGGACCCTTTGAGGTTCAGGAGGGAAGGCGTGATTTCTCTCGGGATGCCTCAGCAGAAAACGGCCTCATCTCGCCTGGAGGGGAGAACCTCCTGGTTTTTCTCGAGTTGTGGCAGGTTCCTCTCGAGTTACGATGGGGACCTCAGGGACCCACTCGTGTGGCCTCAGGAAAGGCCAGTCTCTATGCGAATTGTGATGGGCCTCTCGGGTTTCCTCTACAGTCCGTGCACGGTCATAAGTCTTCGCCTGGAGCTGAGATCGGTTCCTGAGGTTTCATCTCCAGTGCTGACATGGATCTTGGGGTTCCTCTGGATTCTCGACTGGGGAGTCAGCCCTCGTTTCGAGTGGAGATGTGGACGTCCACTTTCCTCCCGGTCTTTAGCAGCAGTGGCAGTCTTCGTATCGAGTTGACACAGGGATCTGTGACTTTCCTTTGAGCGGCCACAGGGCTGTCACACGTTCCACCATGGTGTGAGTCTATACTCGCGGTGACAGTCGAGGCAGTGCAGGGAAATCAGGTTCATCTAGAGTGTACTGAGATTTTTGGGTTTTTTTTGGTATGGTGGCACGACCCCTTGAGTTCCTCTCGACTTTCCTGTTGAGAGCGTCTCCTCTTGAGATGCGACGGGAACGCCAGTAATCCTTTCCCAAAGAAGCAGGGAAAAGAAGCCTCATCTCAAGCTTAGGAGGGGGAAACGGGGCTCCTCTTGAGTTTTTACCAGACCTCGGTGTTCCTCTCGAGTGGGGAGAGGTGTGTTGGGGAACTTCTTGAGTTGCAGCAAGGGTGTGCAGGAACCTTTCGAGGTTCAAGAGGGAAGGTGTGATTTCCCTCGAGACATGGCAGCGGAAAAGGGCCTCATCTCGCTTGGAGGGGAGAACCTCCTGTTTTTTCTCGAGTTGCGGCAGTTTCCTCTCGAGTTACGATGGGGAACTCAGGGACCCGCTTCTGTGGCCTCAGGATAGGCCAGTCTCCATGTGAGCTGCAAGGAGTCTCTCGGGATTCCTCTCCAGATGGTGCTGGGTCCTAAGTCCTCGTATGGAATTGAGGCCAGAACCTGGAGTTTCTTCTCCAGTGCTGATATGGATCTTGGGGATCCTCTGGGGTCTCCAAGGGGACTCAGGCCTCATCTCGAGTGGAGACATGCACGTTCGCTGTCCTGCCAAGCTGTAGCAAAAGTGTCAGGCTTCCCGTCGAGTTGACACAAGAATCTGTGGCTTTCCTTCAAGGTGCCACAGGGTTGTCACACGTGCCACCATGATGTGAGTCAATACTTGGGGTGACAGTTGAGGCAGTGTCTGGAAATGAGGTTCATCTGGAGTGGACTGAGACATTTGGGGGTCTTTTGGAATGTTGACACGACCCCTGGAGATCCTCTCGACTTTCCTGTTGAGAGTGCCTCCTCTTGAGGTGCTACAGGAATGCCGGGAATCCTTTCCCTGAACCCTCACCTTGAGCTGTGGAGTGAACAACGGGGGTCCCCTTGAGTTGTGGTGGGACGCTCGGTGTTCCTCTCGAGTGGAGACGGGTATGTCGAGGAGCTTCTTGAGTTGCAGCAAGGGTGTGAAGGACCCTTTCGAGGTTCAAGAGAGAAGGTGTGATTTCCCTTGAGACCCCGCAGCAGAAAAGGGCCTCATCTCTCCTGGAGGGTAGAATTTCCTGGTTTTCCTCGAGTTACGGCAGGTCCCTCTCCAGTTACAACGGGGACCTCAGGGATCCACTTATGTGGCCTCAGGAAAGGCCAGTCTCCATGTGAGTTAAGAGGGGCCTCTCAGGATTCCTCTGCAGTAGGTGCCAGGTCCTAAGACCTTGACTGGACCTGAGGCCGGAACCTGAGGTTTCCTCTCCAGTGCTGACACGGAACTTGGGGTTCCTCTGGAGTCTCCACAGGGGAGTCAGGCCTCATCTCGAGTGGAGACATGCACGTCCGCTTTCCTCCTAAGCTGTAGCAGCAGTGTCAGGCTTCCCGTCGTGTTGACTCAGGCATATTTGGCTCTCCTGCGAGGTGCCACAGGGCTGTCAAACCTGCCACCATGGTGTGAGTCAATACTCGGGGTGACAGTGAGGCAGTGCAGGGAAATCAGTTTCATCTGGTGTGGACTGAGATATTTTGGGGTGTTTTGGAATGGTGGCTGTCTGGGTCCAGCTGCGGTGGATCCAGGAAATTCAATGCGGAGATGGCATTGGTGAGGAAACTTGTTTATTTATTAATATAAGATTAGATTAGGAAGAAATAGTGTAGTAGGGAAATTAAGTCTAGAAAAGAGTCTGAATAACATGGCTTACAGGGAAGGTCAATAAAGTTCCACACAAGTAGCTTGCCCTATTTACGTTGGGCCACTGGCACCCGCTTGAATATCTAAGGGTGCCCCACCTTAGGCTCCCTTTTGTGCGGGTCTTAGAAGCCAGGACCAGTAAGTAGACTTGGTGAACCGCCCACTCCAGATGGAAATTCAGCCTGAATTTAGAGTAAAGAGGAGAGGGAGGGAAAGGGCCAAAAAGAGAGAGAGAGAGATATGGGGGGAACCAGATTCCCAAGAAACTAGGCCGAGAGACTAGTCCAAGAAACTGGTCCATCCTTTATTGCTCAGAAAGCCTTTTATACTTTTGATAAAACATGGAGATCAATGGGTAACATAAAGTTATGCAGCATTAACAGCCCAGACTCATCAAAAACAGGCTTTTCTCTCTGCATACCTAATTGTATACACAAGTCTTAGATAACTTACATCTCTTCTGGCCAAAAAAGGTCAATTAACATTTTACAGCCTTTTTCCGATAAGGGTTTGTCAACCAGAAGACTTATTTGTGTTGATCTTCCCAAAGTCCGGTGCCACTCTCAGAAAGCACTAAATAAAGTTATATTCATACATAGCAAAGATACAGAAATTTATAACAAGTGAAAGGAGTACAGTGATATAACAAAAGAAAAGTGATTAACTCAAAAGTCTAGTGTTGGTAACATCAAAACTACTATGTATCTTTTCCCATATCCCATTTACATTGATTAACATCCACCCAGGTGCCTAAAAGATAAAGAATATGGAGGCCTGACTGCAATCATTGAGCCAACAGTGAAAACCTGTCACTAATATGATTTTTAACTCTTTAGAAAAGGCTCTGTTTCTTTAAGTTGTTTTTAAGCTTTGTGCATCTCACAGTTGGGGGCTGTAAGCAATTCACATGCTGTAAGAGGTCCGGGGGAACCTGTTAGGCAAGCTAGAGAGGTATCAAAGGGGGTTTAACTGAAACATCCCTTTCAAATGCAGAAGACTAAAGCCCTCATTTGACTTTATCCAGAGAATATTAGAAGAGTGGAAAAGCAGAGTACAAAGGCCAGCAGATTCTTATTTTTGAGGGGCTGGATTCTCAGGGAATTCCAGGGGGAACCCTTGAAACCTGATCACATCCTTGCATTTTGTCAGGCTTCCTTCCACATGACCTTGTCATGGGCAGGATTCCTCACACTGGCCCTGATATCTCCCCCTCTTTTATTATTTTTTAAAAAAATCAGGTGCACTTCTGTTGTGAGATTCCAAATGCTCTGCCGAAGAATCCTGACAATACATCCATCAGAAAGAATTCATTTGAATCTGTTCTAATGAGATGGATGAAACTGGAACCTATTATACAGAGTGAAGCAAGCCAGAAAGAAAAACACCAATACAGTATACTGACACATATATATGGAATTTAGAAATATGGCAATGATGACCCTGTATGCGAGACACCAAAAGAGACACAGATGTACAGAACGGACTTTTAGACTCTGTGGGAGAGGGAGAGGGTGGGATGATTTGGGAGAATGACATTGAAACATGTATATTATCATGCAAGAATGAAGCATCAGCCTATGTTCGATATAGGATACAGGATGCTCGGGGCTGGTACACGGGGATGATCCAGAGAGAGGAAATGGGGTGGGATGTGGGAGAGGGATTCAGGATTGGGAGCTCATATACGTCTGTGGTGTATTCATGTCAATGTATTGCAAAACCAATATGGTATTGTAAAGTAAAATAAAGTAAAAATTAAAAATAAAAATAAAACTTTTGGCAAACCTAAATACAAGAAGCAAGTAAAGAGCTGTTACACAATATTTTTATAAGCTTTTGCAATGATCTTTCTATAACCCAAATCTGGTCTATAGCCTTTTAGGTGACAAGTAACCATTTAATCTTTGCTTGGATACCTAGAACGGACTTTTAGACTCTGTGGGAGAGGGAGAGGGTGGGATGATTTGGGAGAATGACATTGAAACATGTATATTATCAGGCAAGAATGAAGCATCAGCCTATGTTCGATACAGGATACAGGATGCTTGGGGCTGGTACATGGGGATGATTCAGAGAGAGGATATGGGGTGGGATGTGGGAGGGGAATTCAGGATTGGGAGCTCATATACGTCTGTGGTGGATTCATGTCAATGTATTGCAAAACCAATATGGTATTGTAAAGTAAAATAAAGTAAAAATTAAAAATAAAAATAAAACTTTTGGCAAACCTAAATACAAGAAGCAAGTAAAGAGCTGTTACACAATATTTTTATAAGCTTTTGCAATGATCTTTCTATAACCCAAATCTGGTCTATAGCCTTTTAGGTGACAAGTAACCATTTAATCTTTGCTTGGATACCTCCAGCAATGGGGAGCTCAATACTCATCAAGGTTTTAAACTCTTTCTCACCTTTTCTTCTACAGCATTCCCATCCTGCATACCACTTTCTCTAATCCGACCAACTCATTTTCAATAGTATGTGTGTTGGCCAGGAGCTGGGCCAGTTTTTCTCAGCAATGCAAGAAATCTCTGCTCTAGTGTCTAACAGCCCTGACATTTTATTCCTTGAATTAAAAAATCTTTTAAAGGCCTAGAAGCTATAATTTTCTGCACCCAAAAAGCTCGATGCAAATCCTCTGGGGCTTTTAGCTTGAGAAGTCAAGGATTTTCTGTCTGATAATAAGGTAAAAGCAAAAGCTGTGCTATTTTTTGACCTTTATTAATTTGCACAGTTTTAGCAGGTGGCGAGGCCAAAACTTTAATTTTCTTAGTATATTCAGAATCTACTACACCAGACACCACCAAAATTCCTTGAAAAGAAAGCAAGCTACGCCCTAACACAAGTCCTACAATGCCCTCAGCCAGGGGGCTATCTGCTCCCATTGGAATCTGTCACAAGTCCTACAATGCCCTCAGCCAGGAGGCTATCCGCTCCCATTGGAATCTGAGCAACCGGCACATCAGGGGTTAATATTGTGCCATGGTGGAGCTGAGGCCTAGTCCTGAGATGCTGCTGCTGCTGCTGCTACCCGGGGTTGATTGGCACCGCTTTTTGTCTCTGTTTAGCAGGACATTGTCAGCAAAATGTTCTATTTGACCACAAGATAAACATTTTGTATTTGTAAAATCTTTCTTATTGTAATTATTTTTCTTTCTTTTTCTATTTTTCTCTTCCTTTTCTCTTTTTCTTTTCTTTCTTTCTTTTTTTTTCCCTTGGGTGAGTCCCCCCTGTGGGGGTTTTCTGCAAGGAGCAGGCCCTGTTTTAAAAGCTCTTTTGCTCAAAAATATTCTCCCTATCCTTTTCAACCTTAGGCAATGTTCTGGGAGGCTTTGGATGCAAATAGGGGAGTTCTTAAGCCCTGGGGAGTCGCAAGCAGAAGTTGCAGTGGTCCCTTAAATAAGATAATTTTTTTACTTTCTGCAAGGAGCAGGCTCTGTTTTAAAAGCTCTTTTGCTCAAAAATATTCTCCCTATCCTTTTCAACCTTAGGCAATGTTCTGGGAGGCTTTGGATGCAAATAGGGGAGTTCTTAAGCCCTGGGGAGTCGCAAGCAGAAGTTGCAGTGGTCCCTTAAATAAGATAATTTTTTTAAAGGTTTGGATTGTGTAGAGGGGAAGGGGGCTCTCCAGGGCACTCGGCCACTGTGTCCTCTAAGCACTCTCCTTCCTCAGGAGAAAGAGTACAGTCGCCCTCATTTTCTTTGCCAATGGCAGAAAATATGATCTGCGTGGAAGGTGGAGACCCACTACCATCCACCGCTATAGCCTTTCTCATAGGCTAATTAACAGCCTCATGATGGGGGTCCAGAACATTTCTAATCATATTCCACAGAGCAAAAACATTTACAGGAACTTTTTCTGGCTCATGCAAAGTATAATAAGTTTTTAGCTGTTTTGTACCTTCACCCAAGTATCTAAATCCCTTTTCTGGAAACCAAGGACATTGCTGTTGTAACAAAAGACTTTTTATCTTTATCTTTTGTTTAACAGTTGCTAAATTACTTCTATAAAGAGTTGTCATCCTTTTGACTCATTGTTACCCATGTCATAAAATTAAGATTTATAGAAAATCTCCCTTGACAAAAAGGTTTTACCTTAGCCAAGGGTGGGGGACGTTAACCCAAAGAAAGCAGGTTTCTTTCAACCTCTAGAGAACCAGGTTTCTCTTAAACCCTTCAACACTTCCCACTCTTACTCACCCTGTCTATCCTACGGGGGGCTCTGCAACACCCTGAGTGGGGTCCTATCCGTCCTGAACACTCAACACTGGGGGAACAACAGGGCTGATGACCCTAGTTGCTCTGAGCAATAGGGCTGATGACCCTACTTGCTCTGTACTAGGGGAACAACAGGGAAGATGACCCTAGCTGTCCAGAGCAATAGAGCTGATGGCCCTAGTTGCTCCAAGGAGGTGGCAATAGGGCTGATGACCTTAATTGCTCAGGGAACCTACCTTCAAGTTGCCTGTTCCGGGCACCACTTGCTGGGTTCCACCCCAGTGGAACCAGGGAATTCGAAGTGGGGACAACCTTGGCGAGGAAAACTTATTTATTTATTAATATAAGATTAGATTAGGAAGAAATAGTGTAGTAGGAAATTTAGGTGGAGAAAAGAGGCTGAATAACTTGGTTTAAAGGGAAGGCCAATAAAGTTCCAGACAAGGAGCTTGCACCATCTACATTGTGCCACTGGCACCTGCTTGAAAATCTAAGGGTGCCCCGCCTTAGGCTCCTTTTCACGCAGGTCTTAGAAGCCAGGACAAGTAAGTAGACTTGGTGACCCGCCCGCTCCAAAAGGAAATTCAGCCTGAAATTAGAGTAAAGAGGAGAGGGAGGAAGAGGGAGAAAAAGACAGAGAGAGAGAGACACAGGGGGAGCCAGATTCCCAAGAAACTAGGCCGAGAGACTAGTCTGAGAAACTGGTCCATCCTTTATTGTTTAGAAGGTCTTTTATACTTTTGATAAAACATGGAGATCAATGGGTAACACAAAGTTATGCGGCGTTAACAGCCCAGACTCCTCAAAAACAGGCTTTTCTCTCTGTATACCTAATTGTATACACAAGTCTTAGATAATTTACATCTTCTTCCAGCCAAAAAGGGCCAATTAACATTTTACAGCCTTTTTTCTGATAAGGGATTGTTAACCAGAAGCCTTATTTGTGTTGATCTTCCCAAAGTCTGGTGCCACACTCAGAAAGCACTAAATAAAGTTACATTCATACATAGCAAAGATGCAGCAATTTATAACAAGTAAAAGGAGTACAGTGATTATAACAAAAGAAAATCTAGTGTTGCTAACATTAAAACTACTATGTATCTTTTCCCATATCCCATTTAAATTGATTAACATCCTCCCAGGTGCCTAAAAGATAAGGAATATGGAGGCCTGGCAGCAATCATTGAGTCAACAGTGAAAATCTGTCACCAATATGATTTGTAACTCTTTAGAAAAGGCTCTGTTTCTTTAAGATGATTCTAAGCTTTGTGGCTCTCGCAGTTGGGGGCTGTAAGCAATTCACAAGCTGTAAGAGGTACGGGAGAACCTGTTAGGCAAGCTAGAGAGTTATCAGAGGGAGTTTAACTGAAACATCCCTTTCAAATGCAGAAGACTAAAGCCCTGATTTGACTTTTTCCAGAGAATATCAGAAGAGTGAAAAACCAGAGTACAAAGACCAGCAGATTTTTATTTTTTGGGGGGTGGATGCTCAAGAAATTCCAGGGAAACACCTGAAGCCTGACCATGTCCTTGTGTTTTGTCAGGCTTCCTTCCGCATGACCTTGTCATGGGCGGAATACCTCACACTGGCCCACGACAGTGGCAGTACCCCTGGAGTTGATCTTGACTTTCCTGTTGAGAGCGCCTCCTCCTGAGATGTGATGGGAATGCTGGGAATCCTTTCCCAGTGAAACCGGGAAAGGAACCCTCATCTCGAGCTGTGGAGGGGACAACGGGGCTCCTCTTGAGTTGTGGCGGGACCCTCGGAGATTCTCTCGAGTGGAGACAGGTATGTTGGGGAACTTCTTCTGTTGCAGCAAGGGTGTGAAGGACCCTATCGAGGTCCAAGAGGGAATGTGTGATTTCTGTCTCTTATACACATCTGGCTATCCGCTCTCCTCTTGAGTTGTGGCAGGACACTCGGAGACCCTCTGGAGTGGAGACAGGTATGTTGGGGAACTTCTTGTGTTGCAGCAAGGGTGTGAAGGACCCTATCGAGGTCCAAGAGGGAATGTGTGATTTCCTTCTTGACGCCACAGCAGAAAAGGGCCTCATCTCGCCTGGAGGGGAGAATCTCCTACTTTTTCTTTAGTTGCAGCAGGTCCCTCTCGAGTTACAAAGGGTATCTCAGGGACACGCTCGTGTGGCCTCAGGAAAGGCCAGTCTCCATCTGAGTTGCTAAGGGCCTCTCGGGATTTGGCTCCAGTCATTGCTGGGTTCTAAGTCCTCATCTGGAGCTGAGGCTGGAACCTGAGGTTTCCTCTCCAGTGCTGACATGTACCTTGGGGTTCCTCTGGAGTCTCCACAGGGGAGTCAGGCCTCATCTCGAGTTGTGACATGCACGTCCTCTTTCCTCCCGAGCAGTAGCAGCAGTATCAGGCATCCTGGTGAGTTGACACAGGGATTTGTGGCTTTCCCTCGAGCTGCCACAGGGCTGTCACACATGCCACCATTGTGTGAGTTTTTACTCAGGGTGGCAAACGAGGCAGTGCAGGGAAATCTGGTTCATCTGGAGTGGACTGAGACATTTGAGGGTCTTTGGAATGGTGGCAAGACACCTGGAGTTCCTCTCGACTTTCCTGTTGAGAGTGTTTCCTCCTGAGTTGTGACGGGAACACAGGGAATCCTTTCCTGACGAAGCAGGTAAAGGAACCCTCATCTCGAGCTGAGGAGGGAACAACGGGGCTCCTCTTGAGTTGTGCTGGGACCCTCGGAGTTCCTCGTGAGTGGAGACAGTTATGTCAGGGAACTTCTTTAGTTGCAGCAAGGGTGTGAAGGACCGTTTCGAGGTCCAAGAGGGAAGGTGTGATTTCCTTCCTGACATCACAGCAGAAAAGGGCCTTGTCTCGCCTGGAGAGAAGAATCTCTTCGCTTTTGTTGAGTTGCCTCAGGTCCCACTCGAGTTAAGACTGGGACCTCAGCAACACACACGTGTGGCATCAGGAAAGGCCAGTCTCCATGCGAGTTGCGAGGGACCTCTTGGGATTTGGCTCCAGTCGTTGCCGGGTCCTAAGTTCTCGTCTGGAGCTGAGGCTGGAGCCTGAGGTTTCCTCTCCTGTGCTGATATGAATCTTGGGGTACCTCTGGAGTCTCCACAGGGGATTCAGGCCTCATCTCGAGTTTTGACATGCACGTCCACTTTCCTCCTGAGCAGTAGCAGCAGTATCCTGCTCCCCGGTGAGCTGACACAGGGATCTGTGGCTTTCCCTCGAGGTGTCACAGGGCTGTCACACGTGCCACCATTGTGTGAGTTGATACTCAGGGTGGCAGTCGAGGCAGTGCAGGGAAATCAGGTTCATCTTGAGTGGACTGAGACATTTGGGGGTCTTTTGGAATGGTGGCATGACCCCTGGTGTTCCTCTCGACTTTCCTGTTGAGAACACCTCCTCCTGAGTTGCAACGGGAACGCAGGGAATCCTTTCCCAATGAAGCAAGGAAAGGAACTCTCATCTCGAGCTGAGGAGGGGACAACAAGGCTCCTCTTGAGTTTTTCTGGGACTTTCGGAGTTCCTCTCACGTGGAGACAGTTGGAGACAGTTATGTCGGGGAACTTCTTGTGTTGCAGCAAGGGTGTGAAGGACCCTTTCGAGGTCCAAGAGGGAAGGTGAGATTTCCCTCAAAAAGCCACAGCAGAAAAGGCCTCATCTCGCCTGGAAGGGAGAATCTCTTGGTTTTTGTTGAGTTGCCACAGGTCCCTCTTGAGTTAAGACAGGGACCACAGTGACACGCACGTGTGGCCTCAGGAAAGGCCAGTCTCCATTCGATTTGGGAGGGGCCTCTCAGAATTTGGCTCCAGTCGTTGCTGGATCCTAAGTCCTCGTCTGGAGCTGAGGCTGGAGCCTGAGGTTTCCTCTCCAGTGCTGATATGGATCTTGGGGTTCCTCTGGAGTCTCCACAGGGGACTCAGGTCTCGTCTCGAGTGGAGACATGCACATCTGCTTTCCTCTGAGCTGTAGCAGCAGTGTCAGGCTTCCTGTCGACTTGACACAGGGATCTATTGGTTTCCCTTGAGGTGACACAGGGCTGTCACATATACCACCATGGTGTGAGTCGATACTCAGGGTGGCAGTCGAGGCAGTGCAGGGAAATCAGGTTCATGTGGAGTGGACTGAACATTTGGCAGTCTTTTGGAATGGTGGCAATACCCTGCAGTTCCTCACGACTTTCCTGTTTGAGAGTGCCTCCTCCTGAGATGCAACAGGAAAGCCGAGAATCCTTTACAGACGAAGCAGTGAAAGGAACCCTCATCTTGAGCTGAGGAGGGGACAACGGTGCTCTTCTTGAGTTGTGGCAGGACCCTCGGTGTTCCTCTCGGGTGGAGACGGGTATGTCGGGGAACTTCTTTAGTTGCAGCAAGGGTGTGAAGGACCCTTTAGAGTTCCAAGAGGGAAGGTGTGATTTCCCTCGAGACACCACAGCAGAAAAGGCCTCATCTCGCCTGGAAGGGAGAATCTCTTGGTTTTTGTTGAGTTGCCACAGGTCCCTCTTGAGTTAAGACGGGGACCACAGTGACACGCACGTGTGGCCTCAGGAAAGGCCAGTCTCCATTCGATTTGGGAGGGGCCTCTCAGAATTTGGCTCCAGTCGTTGCTGGATCCTAAGTCCTCGTCTGGAGCTGAGGCTGGAGCCTGAGGTTTCCTCTCCAGTGCTGATATGGATCTTGGGGTTCCTCTGGAGTCTCCACAGGGGACTCAGGCTTCATCTTGAGTGGAGACATGCACGTCTGCTTTCCTCTGAGCTGTAGCAGCAGTGTCAGGTTTCCTGTCAACTTGACACAGGGATCTATTGGTTTCCCTCGAGGTGACACAAGGCTGTCTCACGTACCACCATAGTGTAAGTCGATACTCAGGGTGGCAGTCGAGGCAGTGCAGGGAAATCAGGTTCATGTGGAGTGGACTGAGACATTTGGCGGTCTTTTGGAATGGTGGCAATACCCTGCAGTTCCTCACGACTTTCCTGTTGAGAGTGCCTCCTCCTGAGATGCAACAGGAAAGCCGGGAATCCTTTCCAGACGAAGCAGTGAAAGGAACCCTCATCTTGAGCTGAGGAGGGGACAACGGTGCTCTTCTTGAGTTGTGGCAGGACCCTTGGTGTTCCTCTCTAGTGGAGACGGGTATGTCGGGGAACTTCTTTAGTTGTAGCAAGTGTGTGAAGGACCCTTTAGAGGTCCAAGAGGGAAGGTGTGATTTCCCTCGAGACGCCACAGCAGAAAAGGCCCTCATCTCGCCTGAAGGGGAGAATCTCCTGGTTTTTGTCGAGCTGTGGCAGGTCCCTCTTGATTTATGATGGGGACCTCAAGGAACAGCTCGTGTGGCCTCAGGAAGGGCCAGTCTCCACGCTAGTTGCAAGGGGCCTCTCATGATTCCTCTCCAGTCTATTTGAGTTGTGCTGGGACCCTCGGTGTTCCTTGTGAGTGGAGACGGGTGTGTCGGGGAACTTCTTGAGTTGCAGCAAGGGTGTGAAGGACCCTTTCGAGGTCCAAGAGGGAAGGTGTGATTTCCTTGGTGACACCACAGCAGAAAAGGGCCTCATCTCGCCTGGAGGGAAGAATCTCTTGGTTTTTGTTGAGTTGCCGCAAGTCCCACTTGAGTTAAGACTGGGACCTCAGCGACACGCACGTGTGGCATCAGGAAAGGCCAGTCTCCATGCGAGTTGCGAGGGGCCTCTCAGAATTTGGCTCCAGTCGTTGCTGGATCCTAAGTCCTCGTCTGGAGCTGAGGCTGGAGCCTGAGGTTTCCTCTCCAGTGCTGATATGGATCTTGGGGTTCCTCTGGAGTCTCCACAGGGGACTCAGGCTTCATCTTGAGTGGAGACATGCACGNTGTGGCCTCAGGAAAGGCCAGTCTCCATTTGAGTTTTAAAGGGCCTCTCGGGATTTGGCTCCAGTCATTGCTGGGTCCTAAGTCCGCATCTGGAGCTGAGGCCAGAACCTGAGGTTTCCTCTCCAGTGCTGATATGGATCTTGGGGTTCCTCTGGAGTCTCCACAGGGGACTCAGGCCTTGTCTCGAGTGGAGACATGCACGTCCGTTTTCCTCCTGAGCTGTAGCAGCAGTGTCAGGCTTCCTGTGGAGTTGACACAGGGATCTATGGCTTTCCCTTGAGGTGACACAGTGCTGTCACACGTGCCACCATGGTGTGAGTCGATAAAAGAGGTGACAGTCGAGGCAGTGCAGGGAAATCAGGTTCAACTGGAGTGGACTGAGACATTTGGCAGTCTTTTGGAATGGTCACAATACCCTGCTTTTCCTCTCGACTTTCCTGTTGATAACACCTCCTTCTGAGATGCGATGGGAACGCCAGGAATCCTTTCCCGACGAAGCAGGGAAAAGAAACCTCATCTCGAGCTGAGGAGGGGACAACGGGGATCCTCTTGAGTTGTGGCAGGACCCTCGGTGTTCCTCTCAGGTGGAGACAGGTATGTCGGGGAACTTTTTGAGGTGAGGCAAGGATGTGAAAGACCCTTTTGAGGTTAAAGAAGGAAGGTGTGATTTTCCTTGAGATGCCGCAGTGGAAAAGGGCCTAATCTCGCCTGGAGGGGAGAATCTCCTGGTTTTTCTCGAGTTGCAGCTGGTCCCTCTCGAGTTACGAGGGTGACCTCAGGGACCCGATCGTGTGGCCTCAGGCAAGGCCTTTCTCCATGCGAGTTGCGAGGGGCCTCTCAGGATGCCTCTCCAGTCGGTGCTGGGTCATAAGTCCTCGTCTGCAGCTGAGGCTGGAAACTGAGGTTTCCTCTCCAGTGCTGATATGGATCTTGGCGTTCCTCCAGCGTCTCCACAAGGGAGTAAGGCCTCGTCTCGAGTAGAGACATGCACGTCTGCTTTCCTCCCAAGCTGTAGCATCAGTATCAGGCTTCCCGTCGAGTTGACACAGGGATCTGTGACTTTCCATCGAGGTGCCACAGGGATGTCATACGTCCCACCGTGGTGTGAGTAAATACTCAGGGTGACAATCAAAGCAGTTCAGGGAAATCAGGTTCATCTCGAGATTACTGAGATATTTGGGGCTCTTTTGGAATGGTGGCCCCACCCCTCTATTTCCTCACCACTTTCCCGTTGATAGTGCCTCCTCCTGAGATTCGAAGGGAATGCTGGGAATCCTTTGCAGACAAAGCAGGGAAGGGAACCCTCATCTCGAGCTGATGAGGGTGCAACGGGGCTCCTCTTCAGTTGTGCCTGGACGCCCGGTGTTCTTCCCAAGTGGAGACAGGTATGTCTGCGAACTTCTTGAGTTGCAGCAAGGGTGTGAAGGATTCCTCACCACTATCCCATTGATAGTGCCTCCTCCTGAGATTCGAAGGGAATGCAGGGAATCATTTGCAGACAAAGCAGGGAATGGAACCCTCATCTCGAGCTGACGAGGGTGCAACGGGACTCCTCTTGATTTGTGCCAGGATGCCGGTGTTCCTCTCAAGTGGAGACAGTTATGTCTGCAAACTTCTTGAGTAGCAGCAAGGATGTGAAGGACCCTTTCAAGGTCCAAGAGGGAAGGTGTGATTTCCCTCGATACGTCACAGTGGAAAAGTGCCTCATCTTGCCTGGAGGGGAGAATACCCTGGTTTTTCTCGAGTTGTGGCAGGTCCCTCTTGAGTTACAACGGGCATCTCAAGGACCTGCTCGTGTGGCCTCATGAAAGGCCAGTCTCCATGTGAGTTGAGAGGGGCCTCTCGGGATTCCTCTCCAGTCTGTGCTGGGCCCTAAGTCCTCATCTGAAGCTGAGGCCGGAACCTGAGGTTTCCTCTCCAGTCCTGACATGTATCTTGGGGTACCTCTGGAGTCTCCACAGGGGATTCAGGCCTCGTCTCGAGTTTTGACATGCACGTCCACTTTCCTCCTGAGCAGTAGCAGCTGTATCCTGCTCCCCGGTGAGTTGACACAGGGATCTGTGGCTTTCCCTCGAGGTGCCACAGGGCTGTCACACGTGCCACCATTGTGTGAGTCGATACTCGAGGTGGCAGTCTAGGCAGTGCAGGGAAATCAGGTTCATCTGGAGTGGACTGAGACATTTGGGGGTCATTTGGAATGCTGGCAAGACCCCTGGAGTTCCTCTCGACTTTCCTGTTGAGGGTGCTTCCTCCTGATTTGCGACAGGAATGCAGGGAATCCTTTCCCAATGAAGCAGGGAAAGGAACCCTCATCTCGAGCTGAGGAGGGGAAAACGGGGCTCCTCTTGAGTTTTGCTGGGACTTTCGGAGTTCCTCTCGCATGGAGACAGTTGGAAACAGTTATGTCGGGGAACTTCTTGTGTTGCATCAAGGGTGTGAAGGACCCTTTCGAGGTCCAAGCGGAAAGGTGTGATTTCCCTCGAGACGCCACAGCAGAAAAGGCCTCATCTCGCCTGGAAGGGAGAATCTCTTGGTTTTTGTTGAGTTGCCACAGGTCCCTCTTGAGTTAAGACGGGGACCTCAGCGACACGCACGTGTGGCCTCAGGAAAGGCCAGTCTCCATTCGAGTTGGGAGGGTTCTCTCAGGATTTGGCTCCAGTCGTTGCTGGGTCCTAAGTCCTTGTCTGGAGCTGAAGCTGGAGCCTGAGGTTTCCTCTCCAGTGCTGATATGGATCTTGGGGTTCCTCTGGAGGCTCCAAAGGGGACTCAGGCCTCGTCTCGAGTGGAGACATGCACGTCTCCTTTCCTCTGAGCTATAGCAGCAGTGTCAGGCTTCCTGTCGACTTGACACAGGTATATATTGGTTTCCCTCGAGGTGACACAAGGCTGTCACACGTACCACCATGGTGTAAGTCGATACTCAGGGTGGCAGTCGAGGCAGTGCAGGGAAATCAGATTCATCTGGAGTGGACTGATACATTTGGAGGTCTTTTGGAATGGTGGCACGACTCCTGGAGTTCCTCTCGACTTTCCAGTTGAGAGCGCCTCCTCCTAAGAAGTGACGGGTTCACCGAGAATCCTTTCCTGACGAAGCAGGGAAAGGAACGCTCATCTCGAGGGGAGGAGTGGACAACGGGGCTCCTCTTGAGTTGTAGCGGGACCCTCGGTGTTTCTCTCGAGTGGAGACAGGTATGTCGGGGAACTTCTTGAGTTGCAGCAAGGGTGTGAAGGACCCTTTCGAGGTTCAACAGGAAAGGTGTGATTTCCCTCGAGAAGCTGCAGCAGAAAAGGGCCTCATCTCGCCTGTTGGGGAGAATCTCATTGTTTTCCTTCAGTTGCAGCAGGTCCCTCTTGAGTTACAACAGGGATCTCAAGGACTCTCTCGTGTGGCCTCAGGAAAGGCCAGTCTCCATGTGAGTTGCGAGGGGCCTCTTGGGATTCCTCTCCAGTCAGTGCCGGATCCAAGTCCGCGTCTGGAGCTGAAGCTGGAACCTGAGGTTTCCTCTCCAGTGCTGACATGGATTTGGGGTTTCTCTAGAGTCTCCAAAGGGGAGTCAGGCCTCATCTCAAGTGGAGACATGCACTTCCGTTTTCCCCCCAGCAGTAGCAGCAGTGTCAGGCTTTCTGTCAAGTTGACTCAGGGACCTGTGGCTTTCCCTCAAGGGGCCACAGGGCTGTCACACGTGCCACCATGATGTGAGTCGATTCTCGAGGTGACAGTCGACACAGTCCAGGGAAATTAGGTACTTCTGGAGTGGACTGAGATATTTGTGGTATTTTGGAATGCTGGCACGACCCCTGGTGTTCTTCTCAACATTCCTGTTGAGAGCGCCTCCTCCTGAGTTGTGATAGGAATGCCGGGAATCCTTTCCCAATGAAGCAGGGAAAAGAACCCTCATCTGGAGTTGAGGAGGGGACACTGGGGCTCCTCCTGAGTTATGGCAGTACACTCGGTGTTCCTCTCGAGTGAAGAGTTGTATGTCGGGGAACTCCTTGAGTTGCAGCAAGGGTGTGAAGGACCCTTTAGAAGTCCAAGAGAGAAGGTGTGATTTCACTCGAGATGACACAGCTAAAAAGGGCCTCATCTCACCTGGAGGGGAGAATCTCCTGGTTTTTCTCGAGTTGTGGCAGGTCCCTCTCGAGTTAAGATGGGGACCTCAGGGATCAGCTCGTGTGGCCTCAGGAAAGGCCAGTCTCCATGCGAGTGGCGAGGGGCCTCTTGGGATTCCCTCCATTTGGTGCCGGGTCATAAGTCCTCATCTGGAGCCGAGGCCAGAACCTGAGGTTACATCTCCAGTGCTGACATGGATCCTGGGGTACCTTTGGAGTCTCCACAAGGGAGTCAGGCCTCGACTCCTGTGGAGACATGCACGTCCGCTTTCCTCAAGAGCTGTAGCAGCAGTGTCAGTCTTCCCGACGAGTTGACACAGGGATGTGTGGCTTTCCCTCGAGGCTTTCCCACAGGGCTGTCACACGTGCTACCGTGGTGTGAGTCAATTCTTGGGGTGACAGTCGAGGCAGTGCACGGAAATCAGGTTCCTCTGAAGTGGACTGAGACATTTGGGGATCTTTTGCAATGGAGGCACGACCCCGGGAGTTCCTCTCGACATTCCTGTTGAAAGCGCCTGCTCTTGATATGCGACAGGACGCCGGGAAGCCTTTCCCAAAGAAGCAGGGAAAGGAATCCTCATCTCGAGCAGAGGAGGGGCAAACGGGGCTCCTCTTGAATTTGGCGGGACCCTCGGTGTTCTTCTTGACTGTACATGGGTATGTCGGGGAACTTCTTGAGTTGCAGAAAGTGTGTGAAGGACCCTTTTGAGGTTCAAGCGTGAAGGTGTTACTTCCCTTGAGACGCCGCAGCGGAACAGGGCCTCATCTCGCCTGGAGGGGAGAACCTCCTGGTTTTTGTCGAGTTGTGGCAGGTTCCTATCGAGTTACAATGGGGACCTCAGGGACCTACTCGTGTGGCCTCAGGAATGGCCAGTCTCCATGTGAGTTGTGAAGGGCATCTCGGGATTCATCTCTAGTGGAGATGGGCATGTCGGGGAACTTCTTGAATTGCAGCAGGGGTGTGAAGGACCCTTTTGAGGTTCAAGAGGGAAGGTGGATTTCACTCAAGATGGCACAGCAGAAATGGGACTCATCTCGACTGGAGGGGAGTACCTCCTGGTTGTTCTCGAGTTGCGGCAAGTCCCTCTCCAGTTACAATGGGGACCTCAGAGACCCACTCGTGTGGCCTCAGGAAACGCCAGTCTCCATGCCAGTTGTGAGGGGCCGCTCGGGATTCCACTCCAGTTGGTGCCAGGTTCTAAGTCTTCTTCTCAGCCTAGGCTGAATGTGAGGTTTCCTCTCCCGTGCTGACATGGATGTTGGGGTTCCTCTGGAGTCTCCACAAGGGAGTCAGGCCTCATCTCGCATGGAGACATGCACGTCCGCTTTCCTACTGAGCTGTAGCTGCAGTGTCAGGCTTCCCATCGAGTTGACACAGGGATCTGTGGCTTTCCCTCGAGGCTTTCCCACAGGGATGTCACATGAGCCACCGTGGTGTGAGTCGATACACGGTGTGACAGCTGAGGCAGTGCAGTGAAATCAGGTTCCTCTGAAGTGGACTGAGACATTTTGGGTCTTTGGAATGGGGCAACGACCCTGGATTCCTCTCGACATTCCTGTTGAGAGTGCCTCATCTAGAGTTGCGACGGGAACGCCGGGAATCCTTTCCCAACGAAGCAGGTAAAGGAAATCTAATCTCGAGCAGAGGAGGGGGAAACAGGGCTCCTCTTGACTTTGGCAGGACTCGCGGTGATCCTCTCAAGTGGAGATGGGTATGTCGGGGGTCTTCTTGAGTTGCTGCAAGGGTGGGAAGGACTCTTGCGAGGTTCAAGAGGGAAAGTGTGATTTCTCTCGAGACACCGCAGCAGAAAAGGGCTTCATCTCGAATGCAGGGGAGAACCTCCTGGTTTTTCTTGAGTTGCAGCAGGTCCCTTTCGAATTATGACGGGGACCTCAGGGATGCGCTGGCGTGGCCTCAGGAAAGACCACTCTCCACGAGAGTTGCGAGGGGCCCATCGGGATTCCTCTCCAGTCAGTGTTGGGTCCTAGGTACTCATCTGGAACTGAGGCCAGAACCTGACGTTTCCTCTCCAGTGCTGACATGGACCTTGGGCTTCCTCTGGTCTCCACAGGAGAGTCAGGACTCTTCTCGAGTGGAGATATACATGTCCGTTTTCCTCCCGAGCTGTAGCAGCAGTGTCAGGCTTCCCGACGAGTGGACACAGGGATCTGTGGCTTTCCCTCCATGTGCCACAGGGCTGTTGCACGTGCCCCCATGGTGTGATTCGATGGTTGGGGTGAACTTTGAGGCAGGGCAGGGAATTCAGGTTCATCTAGAGTAGACTGAGACATTTGGGAGTCTTTTGAAATGGTGGCACGACCACTGAAGTTCCTCTCGACTTTCCTGTTGAGAGCACGTCCTCTTGCTGTGCGACGGAAACGCCAGAAACCTTTCCTACGAAGCAGGGAAAGGAAGCCTCATCTGGAGCAGAGGAGGGGGAAAGGGAGATCCTCTTGAGTTGTGGTGAGACCCTCAGTGTTCCTCTCGAGTGGAGACGAGTATGTTGGGGAACTTCTTTACTTCCAGCAAGGGTATGAAGGACCCTTTTAGGTTCAGGAGGGAAGACGTGATTTCTCTCGGGATGCCGCAGCAGACAAAGGCCTCATCTCGCCTGGAAGGGAGAACCTCCTGGTTTTTCTCGAGTTGCGGCAGGTCCCTCTCAAGGGATGACGGGGACCTCAGCGACCCACTCCCGTGGCTTGAGGAAAGGCCAGTCTTTGTGCGAGTTGAGAGGGTCCCCTCGGGATACCTTTCCAGTTGGTGCTGGGTCCTAAGTCCCCGTCTGGAACCAAAGCTGGTACCAGGGGTTTCCTCTAGAGTGCTGGCATGGAACTTGGGGTTCCTCTGGAGTCTCCACAGGGGAGTCAGGCATTGTCTCCTGTGGTTACATGCACGTCACCTTTTCTCCCTAGCTGTAGCAGCAGTGTCAGGCTTCCTGTCGAGTTGACCAAGGGATCTCTGTCTTTCCCTCGAGATGCAACAGGGCTGTGGCACGAGCCACTGTGTTGTGAGGCGATACGCAGGTGACGCTCATGGCAGGGCAGGGAAATCAGGTTCATCTGGAGTGAACTGAGACATCTGGGGGACTTTTAGTATGTTGGCACGAACCCTGGAGATCTCAGCTTTCCTGTTGAGAGCGCCACGTCGTGAGATGCAACGGGAACGGCGGGAATCCTTTCCCGATGAAGCAGGGAAAGGGACACTCATCTCGAGCTCATGAGGGGAAAATGGGTCTCCTCTTGAATTGTGCCGGGACCCTCGGTGTTCCTCCCGCATGGGGACGGGTATGTTGGGGAACTTCTTGAGTTGCAGCAAGGGTGGGAAGGACCCTTGCGAGGTTCAAGAGGGAAGCCGTGATTTCCCTCGAGACGCCGCAGCAGAAACTGGACTCATATCGCCTGGAGGGGGAACCTCCTGGTTTTTGTTGAGTTGCGGCAGGTCCCTCTCAAGTTATGACGTGGACCTCAGGGACCAGCTCATTGTTCCTCAAGAAAGGCCAGTCTCCGTGCAAGTTGCGAGGGGCCCCTCAGGATTCCTCTCCAGTCAGTGTCGGGTCCTAAGTCCCCATATGGAGCCGAAGCTGGAACCTGAGGTTTCCTCTCCAGTGCTGGCATGGATCTTGGGGTTGCTCTGGAGTCTCCACAGGAGAGTTAGGCCTCATCTCCTGTAGTTACATGCAAGTCTGTTTTCCTCCCGAGCTGTAGCAGCAGTGTCAGGCTTCCAGACGA
Source organism: Cephalophus harveyi (assembly GCA_006410635.1). NCBI lineage: Eukaryota > Metazoa > Chordata > Mammalia > Artiodactyla > Bovidae > Cephalophus > Cephalophus harveyi. The sequence goes on along the minus strand of SJYT01016398.1, from coordinate 104,374 downwards.
GTGGACACAGGGATCTGTGGCTTTCCCATGAAATGCCACAGGGCTCTCAGCAGAAAACGGTCTCATCTCGCCTGGAGGGGAGAACCTCCTGGTTTTTCTTGAGTTACAGCAGGTCCCTCTCGAGTTATGACGGGGACCTCAGGAAAGGCCATTCTCCATGAGAGTCTAGAGGGGACCCTTGGGATTCCTCTCCAGTCATGTCAGTTCCTAAGTCCTTGGCTGGAACTGTGGCCAGAACCTAAGGTTTTCTCACCAGGGCTGACATGGATCTTGGGGTTCCTCTAGAGTCTCCACAGGAGAGTCAGGACTCTTCTCGACTGGAGACATACACGTCCGTTTTCCTCCCGAGCTGTAGCAGCAGTGTCAGGCTTCCAGACGAGTGGACACAGGGATCTGTGGCTTTCCCATGAAATGCCACAGGGCTCTCGCACGTGCCACCATGGTGTGATTTGATCCTCAGGGTGACCTTCGAGGCAGGGCATGAAAACCAGGTTCATCTGAAGTGGACTGAGACATTTGGGGGTCTTTTGAAATGGTGGAATGACCCCTGGAGTTACTCTCGACATTCCTGTTGAGATCGTGTCCTCTTGCTCTGCGATGGGAATGCCAGAATCCATTCCTGATGAAGCAGGGAAGGAACCCTCATCTGGAGCAGAGGAGGGTGAAAGGGGGCCCCTCTTGATTTGTGGTGGGACCCTCACTATTCCTCTCGAGTGGAGACGGGTATGTCGGGGAACTTCTTGAGATGCAGCAAGGGTGTGAAGGACCCTTTGAGGTTCAGGAGGGAAGGCGTGATTTTTCTCGGAATGCTGCTGCAGAAAACGGACTTATCTCGCCTGGAGGGGAGAACCTCCTGGTTTTTCTCAATTTGCAGCAGGTCCCTCTCGAGTTACGATGGGGACTTCAGGGACCCACTCGCGTGACCTCAGGAAAGGCGATTCTCCATGCGAGTTGAGAGTAGCCCCTTGGGATAGCTCTCCAGTCAGTGGCGGGTCCTAAATCTCTGTCTGGAGCCAAAGCTGGAACCTGAGGTTTCCTCTCCAGTGCTGGCATGGATCTTGGGGTTCCTCTGGAGTCTCCCCATGGGAGTCAGGCCTGGTCTCCGTTGGTTACGTGCATGTCCTCTTTCCTCCTGAGCTGTAGCAGCAGTGTCAGGCTTCCCATTGAGTTGACTCAGGGATCTCTGTCTTTCCCTTGAGATGCCACAGGGCTATGGAATGAGCCACCATGGTGTGAGGCGGTACGCAGGTGTCACTCGAGGTAGTGGAGGGAAATCATGTTCATCTGGAGTGGACTGAGACATCTATGGGACTTTTAGTATGGTGGCCCGACCCCAGGAGAACTTTGCTTTCCTGTTGAGAGCGCCACCTCTTGAGATGCGACGGGATTTTCGGGAATACTTTCACGATGAAGCAGGGAAAGGGACCCTCATCTCGAGCTCACGATGGGGAAATGGGGCTCCTCCTGAGTTGTGCCGGGACCCTCGGTATTCCTCCATTGTGGTGACAGGTATGTCAGGGAACTTCTTGAGTTGCAGCAAGGGTGGACCTTTGCGAGGTTCAAGAGAGAAGGTGTGATTTCCCTTGAGATGCCGCAGCAGAAAAGGGCCTCATCACGCCTCATCTCGCCTCCTGGTTGTTCTCGAGTTGCAGCAAGTCCCTCTCAATTTATCACGGGGACCTCAGCGAACCGCTGGCGTAGCCTCAGGAAAGACCAGCCTCCATGCGAATTGCGAGGGGCCCCTCGGGATTCCTCTTCAGTCATGTCGGTTCCTAAGTACTTGGCTGGAACTGCGGCCAGAACCTGAGGTTTCCTCTCCAATGCTGACATGGATCTTGGGGTTCCTCTGGAGTCTCCACAGGAGAGTCAGGACTCTTCTTGAATGGAGACATACATGTCCGTTTTCCTCCCGAGCTGTAGGAGCAATGTCAGGCTTCCCTACGAGTTGATAGGGATCTGTGGCTTTCCCTCGAGGTGCCACAGGGCTGTCGCACGTGCCACCGTGGTGTGATTCGATGCTCAGGGTGACCTTCGAAGCAGGGTGGGGAAATCAGGTTCATCTGGAGTGGACTGCGACATTTGGGGGTCTTTTGGAATGGTGGCACAACTCCTGGAGTTCCTCTCGACTTTCCTGTTGAGAGCACGTCATATTGCTGTGCGACGGGAAAGCCAGAATCCTTTCCAAACGAGCAGGGAAGGGAAGCCTCATCTGGAGCGGATGAGGGCGAAAGGGGGCCCCTCTTGAGTTGTGGACGGACCTTCAGTGCTCCTCTCGAGTGGAGACGGGTATGTCGGGGAACTTCTTGAGTGTGCATCAAGGGTGTGAAGGACCCTTTGAGGTTCAGAAGGAAAGGTGTGATTTCTCTTGGGATGTCAGGGCAGAAAACGGTCTCATCTCGCCTGGAGGGGAGAACCTCCTGGTTTTTCTTGAGTTACAGCAGGTCCCTCTCGAGTTATGACGGGGACCTCAGGAAAGGCCATTCTCCATGAGAGTCTAGAGGGGACCCTTGGGATTCCTCTCCAGTCATGTCAGTTCCTAAGTCCTTGGCTGGAACTGTGGCCAGAACCTAAGGTTTTCTCACCAGGGCTGACATGGATCTTGGGGTTCCTCTAGAGTCTCCACAGGAGAGTCAGGACTCTTCTCGACTGGAGACATACACGTCCGTTTTCCTCCCGAGCTGTAGCAGCAGTGTCAGTCTTCCCGATGAGTGGACACAGGGATCTGTGGCTTTCCCTCGAGGTGCCACATTGCTGTGGCACCAGCCTCCATGGTGTGATTCGATGCACGGGGTGACCTTCGAGGCATTGCAAGGAAATGAGGTTCATCTGGAGTGGACGGAGACATCTGGGGGACTTTTAGTATGTTGGGCTGACCCCAGGACATCTACGCTTTCCTGTTGAGAGCATCACCTCTTGAGATGCGACGGGAATGGCGGGAATCCTTTCCCAACGAAGCAGGGAAAGGGATCCTCATCTCGAGCTCACGGTGGGGAAACAGGGCTCATCCTGAGTTGTGCTGGGACCCTCAGTGTTCCTCCAACGTGGAGACGGGTATGTCGGGGAACTTCTTGAGTTGCAGCAACGGTGGGAAGGATCCTTGCGAGGTTCAAGAGAGAAGGCGTGATTTCCCTCAAGACGTCGCAGCAGAAAAGGGTCTAATCTCCCCTGCAGGGGAGAACCTCCTGGTTTTTCTCGAGTTGTGGCAAGTCCCTGTCAATTTACGATGGGGACCTCGGTGGCCCGTTGGCTTGGCCTCAGGAAAGACCAGCCTCCATGCGAGTTGCAAGGGGCCCCTCGGGATTCCTCTCCAGTCATGTCGGGTCCTAAGTCCTTGGCTGGAACTGAGGTCAGAACCTGAGGTTTCCTCTCTAGTGCTGACATGGATCTTGGGGTTCCTCTGGAGTCGCCACAGGAGAGTCAGGACTCTTCTCGAGTGGAGACACACATGTCCGTTTTCCTCCCAAGCTGTAGGAGCAATGTCAGACTTCCCTAGGAGTTGACACAGGGATCTGTGGCTTTTCCTCGAGGTGACACAGGGCTGTTGCACGTGCCACCGTGGTGTGATTTGATGCTCGGGGTGACCTTCGAGGCAGGGCAGGGAAATCAGGTTCATCTGGACTGGACTGCGACATTTGGGGGTCTTTTGGTATGGTGGCATGAACCCTGGAGTTCCTCTCGACTTTCCTGTTGAGAGCGCGTCATCTTGCTGTGCAACGGGAAAGCCAGAATCCGTTCCTGATGAAGCAGGGAAGGGGAGCCTCATCTGGAGCGGATGAGGGGGACCGGGGGCCCCTCTTGAGTTGTGGTCGGACCTTCAGTGTTCCTCTCGATTGGAGACGGGTATGTCGGGGAACTTCTTGAGTGTGCATCAAGGGTGTGAAGTACCCTTTGAGGTTCAGGAGGAAAGGTGTGATTTCTCTCTGGATGCCACAGCAGAAAATGGCCTCATCTCGCCTGGAGGGGTGAACATCCTGGTTTTTCTCGAATTGCGGCATGTCCCTCTCGAATTACCATGGGGACGTCAGGAACCCTCTAGCGTGGCCTCAGGAAACGCCAGTCTCCGTGCGAGTTGAGAGGGGCTCCTTGGGATTCCACTCCATTCGGTGCCAGGTCCTATGTCCCCATCTGGAGCCGAAGCTGGAACCTGAGATTTCCTCTCCAGTGTTGGCATCGAACTTGGGGTTCCTCTGGAGTCTCCCCTGTGGAGTCAGGCCTCATCTCCTGCGGTTACATACACGTCCGCTTTCCTCCCGAGCTGTAGCTGCCATGTCAGACTTCCTGTAGAGTTGACCCCAGGATCCCTGTCTTTCACTCGAGATGCCACAGGCCTGTGGCATGAGCCACCTTGGTGTGAAGTGATACGGGGGTGCCCTTTGAGGAAGGGCAGGGAAATCAGGTTCATCTGGAGTGGACTGAGACATCTGAGGGACTTTTAGTATGTTGGCACGACCCCTCGAGATCTTGGCTTTCCTGTTGAGAGCACCACCTCTTGATATGTGACAAGAATGGCGGGAATCCTTTCCGCACGAAGCAGGGAAAGGGACCCTCATCTCAAGCTCACGATGGGGAAACAAGGCTCCTCCTGAGGTGTGACGGGACCCTCAGTGTTCCTCCCGCGTGGGGACGGGTAGGCCAGGGAACTTCTTGAGTTGCAGCAAGGGAGAGAAGGATGCTTGCGAGGTTAAAGTGGGAAGGCAGGGTTTCCCTCGTGATGCAACAGCAGAAAAGGGCCTCATCTCGCCTGCAGGGGAGAACCTCCTGGTTTTTCCCGAATTGCGACAGGTCCCTCATGAGTTACGACGGGGACATCTGGGACCTGCTTGCATGGCCTCAGGAAAGACCAGTCTCCATGCAAGTTGCCAGGGGCCCCTCGGGATTCCTCTCCAGTCAGTGTCGGGTCCTAGGTCCTCATCTGGAACAGCAGCCAGAACCTGAGGTTTCCTCTACAGTGCTGACATGGATCTTGGGGTTCCTCTGGAGTCTCAGCAGGAAAGTTAGGACTCTTCTCAAGTGGAGACATACACGTCCGTTTTCCTCCCAAGCTGTAGCACAGTGTCAGGCTTCCCGACGAGTTGACACAGGGATCTGTGGCTTTCCTTCGAGGTGCCACAGGGCTGTTGCAGATGTCACCGTGGTGTGATTCGATGCTCAGGGTGACCTTCGAGGCAGTGCAGGGAAATCAGGTTCATCTGGAGTGGACTGAGCATTTGGGGGTCTTTTGGAATGGTGGCACGACCCTGGAGTTCCTCTCGAGTTTCCTGTTGAGAGCACACCCTCTTGCTCTGCGATGGGAAGGCCAGAATCCTTTCCTGTTGAAGCAGGGAAAGGATCCCTCACCGGGAGTGGAGGAGAGGGAAAGGGGGCTCTTCTTGAGTTGTGGTGGGACCCTCAGTGTTCCTCTCGAGTGGAGACGGGTATGTCGGGGAACTTCTTCAGTTGCAGCAAGGGTGTGAAGGACCATTTTAAGTTCAGGAGGGAAGATCGGTTTTCTCTTGGCATGCCGCAGCATTAAACGGCCTCATCTCGCCTGAAGGGGAGAATCTCCTGGTTTTTTTCGAATTTTGGAAGGTCCCTCTCGAGTTAAGACGGGGACCTCAGGGACCTGCTCGCGTGGCCTCAGGAAAGGCCAGTCTCCGTGTAAGTTGAGAGTCGCCCCTCGGGATTCCTCTCCAGTCGGTGCTGGGTCCTAAGTCCCCGTCTGGAACCAAAGCTGGAACCTGAGGTTGCCTCTCTAGTGCTGGCATGGATCTTGGCGTTCCTCTGGAGTCTCCCCAGGGAAGTCAGGCCTCCTCTCCTGTGGTTATATGCAGGTCGGCTTTCCTCCTGAGCTGTAGCATCAGTGTCAGGTTTCCCATCCAGTTGACACAAGCATATCTCTCTTTTCCTCAAGATGCCACAGGGGTGTGGCACGAGCCACCCTGTTGTGTGGTGCTAGGTGAGCACCACTCCTTAAGTATCAGGCTTCCCATTGAGTTCACACAGGGACCTCTGTCTTTGCCTCGAGATGCCACCTGGCTGTGGCACGAACTACCGTGATGTGAGGAGATATGCGGGTGATTCTCGAGGCTGGGCAGGGAAATCGGGTTCATCTGGAGTGGCCTGAGACATCTGGGGGACTTTAAGTATGTTGGCACGACCCCTGGAGATCTCATCTTTCCTGTTGAGAGCGCTACCACTTGAGATGCGACGGGAAGGGTGGGAATCCTTTCCCGATGAAGCAGGTAAAGGAACCCTCATCTTGGGCTCACGAGGGAGAAACGTGGCTCCTCTTGAGTTGTGCCGGGACCCTCGGTGTTCCTTCCGGGTTGGGACGGGTATGTCGGGGAACTTCTTGAGTTGCAGCATGAGTGGGAAGGACCCTTGCAGGGTTCAAGAGGGAAGGCGTCATTTCCCTCGAGACACCGCAGCAGAAAAGGGCCTCCTCTCGCCTGCAGGGGAGAACCTCCTGGTTTTTCTCGAGTTGCGGTAGGTCCCTCTGTAGTTACGACAACGACCTCAGGGACCTGCTGACGAGCCCTCAGGAAAGACCAGTTTCCATGCAAGTTGCGAGGGGCCCCTCGGGATTCCTCTCCAGTCAGTGTCGGGTCCTAGGTCCTCGTCTGGAACTCCGGCCAGAACCTGAGGTTTCCTCTCCAGTGCTGACATGGATCTTGGCGTTCCTCTGGAGTATTCACAGGAGAGTCAGGACTCTTCTCAAGTGGACACATACACGTCCGTTTTCCTACCGAGCTGTAGCAGCAGTGTCAGGCTTCCCGACGAGTTGACACAGCGATCTGTGGCTTTCCCTCGAGGTGCCACAGGGCTGTCGCACATGCCACCGTGATGTGATTCGATGTTCAGGGTGACCTTCGAGGCAGTGCAGGGAAATCAGGTTCATTTGGAGTGGACTGAGACATTTGGGGGTCTTTTGGAATGGTGGCACGACCCCTGGAGTTCCTCTCGACTTACCTGTTGAGAGTACGTCCTCTTGCTGTGTGACAGAAATGCAGGAATCCTTTCCCGAAGAAGCAGGGAAAGGAACCATCATCTGGAACGGAAGAGAGGGAAAGGGGGCTCTTCTTGAGTTGTGGTGGGACCCTCAGTGTTCCTCTCAAGTGGAGACGGTTATGTCGGGGAACTTCTTCAGTGGTAGCAAGGGTGTGAAGGACCCTTTGAGGTTCAGAAGGGAAGGCGTTATTTCTCTCGGGATGTCACAGCAGAAAACGAACTCATCTCGCCTGGAGGGGAGAACCTCCTGGTTTTTCTTGAGTTGCGGCAGGTCCCAATTGAGTTACGAAGGGGACCTCAGGGACCAGCTCGCGTGGCCTCAGGAATGTCCAGTCTCCGTGCGAGTTGAGAGGGGACCATCGGGATGCATCTCCATTCAGTGCTGGGTCCTAAGTCCCCGTCTGGAGCCGAAGCTGGAACCTGAGGTTTCCTCTCCAGTGCTGGCATGGATCTTGGGGTTCCTCTGGAGTCTCCTCAGGGGAGTCAGGCCTCGTCTCCTGTGGTTACATGCACATCTGCTTTCCTCCCGAGCTGTAGCAGCAGTGTCAAGCTTCCCATTGAGTTGACCAAGGGATCTCTGTCTTTCCCTCAAGATGCCACAGGGCTGTGGCACGAGCCACCGTGGTGTGAGGCGACACCGTGGTGTGACAATCAAGGCAGTGCAGGGAAATCAGGTTCATCTGGAGTGGACTGAGACATCTGGGGGACTTTTAGTATGTTGGCACGACTCCTGGAGATCTTGGCTTTCCTGTTGAGAGTGCAACCTCCTGAGATGCGATGGGAACGGCGGGAATCCTTTCCTGATGAAGCAGGGAAAGGGACGCACATCTCAGCTCACGAGGGGGAAATGGGGCTCCTGCTGAGTTGTGCCAGGACCCTTAGTGTTCCTCCCGCGTGGGGACTGGTATGTCGGGGAAACGACCCCCGGAGATATTGGCTTTCCTGTTGAGATTGCAACCTCCTGAGATGCGACGGGAATGGCGGGAATCCTTTCCTGACAAAGCAGGGAAAGGGACCCACATCTTAGCTCACGAGGGGGAAATAGGGCTCCTCCTGAGTTGTGCTGGGACCCTTGGTGTTCCTCCCACATGGAGAGGTGTATGTCGGGGAACTTCTAGAGTTGCAGCAAGGGTGAGAAGGACCCTTGGAAGGTTCAAGAATGAAGGCGTCATTTCCCTCGCGGTACCGCAGCAGAAAAGGGCCTCATCTAGACTGCAGGGGAGAACCTCCTGGTTTTTCTCGAGTTGCAGCAGTTCCCTCTTGAGATATGACGGGGATCTCAGGGACCCGCTCATGTAGCCTCAGGAAAGACCAGTCTCTATTCGAGTTGCGAGGGGCCCCTCGGGGTTCCTCTCCAGTCATTGTCGGGTCCTAAGTCCTCGTCTCAAACTGCGGCCAGACCTGAGGTTTCCTTTCCAGTGCTGACATCGACCTTGCGATTCCTCTGGAGTCTCCACAGAAGAGTCAGGACTCTTCTCAAGTGGAGACATATACGTTCTTTTTCCTCCCGAGCTGTAGCAGCAGTGTCAGACTTCCCGATGAGTTGACACAGGGATGTGTGGCTTTCCCTCGAGGTGCCACAGGGCTGTCGCACGTGCCACCGTGGTGTGATTCGATGTTCGGGGTGACCTTCGAGGCAGTACAGGGAAATCAGATTTATCTAGAGTGGACTGAGACATTTGGGGGTCTTTTGGAATGGTGGACAACCCCTGGAGTTCCTCTCGACATTCCCGTTGAGAACATGTCCTCTTGCTGTGCGACGGAAACGCCAAAATCCTTTCTCGACGAAGCAGGTAAAGGAACCCTCATCTCGAGTGGAGGAGGGGGAAAGGAGACTTCTCTTGAGTTGTGGTGGGACCCTCAGTGTTCCTCTCGAGTGGAGACGGGTATGTCGGGGAAATTCTTGAGTTGCATTACGATGGGGACTTCAGGGACACACTCATGTGGCCTCAGAAAAGGCCAGTCTCCATGCGAGTTGAGAGGGGCCCTTCTGGATTCCTCTCCAGTTAGTGCCAGATCCTAAGTCCCCGGCTGGAGCCGAAGTTGGAACCTCATATTTCCTCTCCAGTGCTGACATGGATCTTGGGGTTCCTCTGGAGTCTCCCCAGTGGAGTCAGGCTTCGTCTCCTGTGGTTACATGCATGTATTCCTTCCTCACGACCTGTAGCAGCAGTGTCAGTCTTCCCGTCGAGTTGAAACAGGCATCTCTGTCTTTCCATCGCGATGCCACAGGGCTGTGGCATGAGCCACAGTAAGGGACATGCTCGTGTGGCCTCAGAAAAGGACAGTCTCCATGCGAGTTTAGAGCGGCCCTTCTGGATTCCTCTCCAGTTGGTGCCGGATCCTAAGTCCCTGGCTGGAGCCGAAGCTGGAACCTGAGATTTCCTCTCCAGTGCTGACATGGATCTTGGGGTTCCTCTGGAGTCTCCCCAGTGGAGTCAGGCTTCGTCTCCTGTGGTTACATGCATGTATTCCTTCCTCACGACCTGTAGCAGCAGTGTCAGTCTTCCCAGCAAGTTGACACAGGCATTTGTGGCTTTCCCTTGAGGTGCCACAGGGCTGTCACACGTGCCACCATGATGTGAGTCAATACTCGGGCTGACATTAGAGGCAGTGCAGGTAAATCAGGTTCATTTGGAGTGTACTGAGTCATTTGGGGTCTTTTGGAATGGTGGCATGTCCCCTGGAGTTCCTCTCGAATTTCCTGTTCAGAGAGCCTCCTCCTGAGATGTGACAGGAAGGCTGGGAATCCTTTCCTGACAAATGAGGGAATGGAACCCTCATCTAGAGCTGAGGAGTGGACAACGGGACTCCTCTTGAGTGGTGGTGGGACCCAAGGTGTTCCTCTCGGGTGGAGACGGGTATGTCGGGGAACTTCTTGAGATGCAGCAAGGGTGTGATTGACCCTTTCGAGGTCCAAGAGGGAAGTTGTAATTTCCCTCAAGGTACCGCAGCGGAAAAGGACATCATCTCACCTGGAGGGGAGAATCTCCTGGTTTTCCTCCAGTTGTGGTAGATCCCTCTCGAGTTACGATGGGGACTTAAAGGACCCGATCATGTGGCCTCAGGAAAGGCCAGTCTCCATGCGAGTTGTGAGGGCCTTCTTGGGATTCCTCAACAGTTAGTGCCGGGTCCTAAGTCTCCGTCTGGAGCCGAGGCCAGAACCTGAGGTTTCCTCTCTAGTGCTGACATGGTCCGTGGGGTATCTTTGGAGACTCCACAGGGGAGACAGGCCTCGTCTCGAGTGGAAAGATGCACTTCTGCTTTCCTCCCGAGCTGTAGCAGCAGTGTGAGACTTCGGGTCGAGTTGATACAGGGATCTGTGGCTTTCCCTCGATGTGCCACAGGGGTGTCACACGTGCCACAGTGGTGTGAATTGATACTCGGTGTGACAGTCGAGGCAGTGCAGTGAAATCAGGTTCATCTAGAGTGGACTGAGACATTTGGGGGTCTTTTGGAATGGTGGAACGACCTCTGTAGTTCCTCTCGACTTTCCTGTTCAGAGCACCTCCACCTGAGATTCCATGGAAATCGGGGAATAATTTCCCAATGAAACAGGGAAATGAACCCTCATCTTGAGCTGAGGAGGGGACAACGGGACTCCNTGGACTGAGACATTTGGCGGTCTTTTGGAATGGTGGCAATACCCTGCAGTTCCTCACGACTTTCCTGTTGAGAGTGCCTCCTCCTGAGATGCAACAGGAAAGCCGGGAATCCTTTCCAGACGAAGCAGTGAAAGGAACCCTCATCTTGAGCTGAGGAGGGGACAATGGTGCTCTGCTTGAGTTGTGGCAGGACCCTCGGTGTTCCTCTCGAGTGGAGACGGGTATGTCGGGGAACTTCTTGAGTTGCAGCAAGGGTGTGAAGGACCCTTTCAAGGTCCAAGAAGGAAGGTGTGATTTCCCTAGAGACGTTTCTGGAAAAGGGCCTCATCTCGCCTGGTGGGGAGAATCTTCTGATTTTTCACGAGCTGTGGCAGGTCCCTCTTGAGGTATAACGGGGACATCAGGTACCCACTCGTGTGGCCTCAGGAAAGGCCAGTCTCCATGCGAGTTGTGAGGGGCCTCTCAGGATTCCTCTCCTGGCGGTGCCAGGTCCTAAGTCTTCGTCTGTAGCTGAGGCCGGAACCTAAGGTTTCCTCTCCAGTGCTACCATGGACCTTGGGGTCCCTCTGGAGTATCCACAGGGGTGTCAGGCCTCGTATTGAGTGGAGACATGCAGATCCGCTTTCCTCCCAAGCTGTAACAGCAGTGTCAGGCTTCCCGTCATGTTGACACAGGAATCTGTGGCTTTCCCTCGAGGTGCCACAGGGCTGTCACACGTGCCACCATGGTGTGAGTTGATACTCAGGGTGACAGACGAGGCAGTGCAGGGAAATCAGATTCATCTGGAGTGGACAGAGACATTTTGTTGTCTTTTGGAATGGTGGCACGACCCCTGGATTTCTTCTCGACTTTCCTGATGAGAGCGCCTCCTTTTGAGATGTGATGGGAATGCCAGGAATCCTTTCCCGAGGAAGTAGGGAAAGGGACCTTCATCTCGAGCTGAGGATGGGACAATGGGGCTCCGCTTGAGTCACATGTGGCCTCAGGAAAGGCCAGTCTCCATGTGAGCTGTGTGAGGCCTCTCAGGATTCTTCTCCAGTCAGTGCTGGGTCCTAAGTCTTTGTCTGGAGCCGAGGCCAGAACCTGAAGTTTCCTCTCCAGTGCAGACATGGTCCTTGGGGTTCCTCTGGATACCTCACAGGGGAGACAGGCCTCATCTCGAGTGGAGACATTCACGTCTTCTTTCCTCTCGAGCTGTAGCAGCAGTGTCAGTCTTCCCAGCGAGTTGACACAGGCATCTGTAGCTTTCCCTTGAGGTGCCACAGGGCTCTCACATGTGGCACCATGCTGTGAGTCAATACTCAGGTTGACATTAGAGGCAGTGCAGGTAATTCAGGTTCATCTGGAGTGGACTGAGACATTTGGGTGTATATTGGAATGGTGGCATGACCCCTGGAGTTCCTCTCGACTTTCCTCTTGAGAGCGCCTCCTCCTGAGATGCAACATGAATGCCAGGAATTCTTTCCAAACGAAGCAGGGAAATGAACCTTCATCTCGAGCTAAGGAGGGGAAAATGGTGCTCCTCTTGAGTTGTGGCAGGCCCCATGGTGTTCCTCTCAAGTGGAGACGTGTATGTCGGGGAACTTCTTGAGTTGCAGCCAGGGTGTGAAGGACCCTTTTGAGGTCCAAGAGGGAAGATGTGATTTCCTTTGAGACACTGCAGAGGAAAAGGGCCTGATCTCGCCTGGATGGGAAAACCTCCTGGTTTTTCTCGAGTTGCAGCAGGTCCCTCTCGAGTTCTGATGGGGACCTCAGGGACCCGCACGTGTGGCCTCAGGAAAGGCCAGTCTCCATGAGAGTTGTGAGAGGCTGTTCAGGATTCCTCTCTGGTCAATCTTGGGGACTAAGTCCTCGTCTGGTGCTGAGGCCGGAATCTGTGTTTTCCTCTCCAGTGCTGACATGGATCTTGGGGTTCCTCTGGAGTCTCCACAGGGGAGTCAGGCCTCGTCTCGAGTGGAGACATGCACGTCCACTTTCCTCCCAAGCTGTAGCAGCAGTGTCAGGCTTCCTGTCGAGTTGACACAGGTATCTGTGGCTTTCCCTTGAGGTGCCACAGGGCTGTCACACATGCACTGTGTTGTCAGTCGATACTGGGCGTGAAAGTCGAGGCAGTGCAGGGAAATCAGGTTCATCAGGAGTGGACTGGGACATTTGCGGGTCTTTTGGAATGGTGGCATGACCCCTGCAGTTCCTCACGACTTTCCTGTTCAGAGCGCCTCCCCTTGAGATGTGACTGGAATGCCGGGAATCCTTTCTTGAAGAAGCAGGGTAAAGAACCCTCATCTCGAGCTGTGGAGGGGACAACAGAGCTCCACATGGGTTGTGGCGGTACTCTCAGTGTTCTTCTCGAGTGGAGAGAGGTATGTTGGGTAACTTCTTGAGTTGCAGCAGGGGTGTGAAGGACCCTTTCCAGGTCCAAGAGGGAAGGTGTGATTTCCCTCGAGACGCCTCAGTGAAAAAGGACCTCATCCTTCCATGTAGAGGAGAGCCTCCAGGTTTTTCTCGAGTTGCGGCAGATCCCTCTGGAGTTATGACGGGGACCTCAGGAACCCGCTCGTGTGGCCTCAGGGAAGGGCATTCTCCATGCGAGTTGCGAGGGGCCTCTCGGCATTCCTCTCCAGTCACACGGTCCAGGATTCAGGAGTGGACCTCGACTCCGGTCTTGGACTCCAAAGGAGAGTTCACGACTGTACCAAGAACCCCAGGGAGACCACAGAGGTGTCCCCTCAGTCCGGTGCAGAGCTCACCTCTGTACGTTCAGACGAACGGAGGACTCGACATCGTCGTCACACTCAGAAGGGCAGGACAACTGTGTCCCTAGACACAGAAAGGGAGGTCCACTGTGTACACGGTGACACCACACTCAGCTATAAGCCCCACTGTCAGCTCTGTCACGTCCCTTTAGTCCATGTAGACCTCACCTGATTCTGTAAACCCCAAGAAAACCTTACCACAGTACTGTGGACCTCTAGGAGAACAGAAAGGACAACTCTCGTGGAGGAGGACTCTACACTGCCCTTACGGCCCTTAGGATAGGACAACTTCGTCCCTTTCCTTGGGAGTAGAACTCGACTCCTCCCCTGTTGTCCCGAGGAGAACTCAACACCGTCCTGGGAGTAACAAGGAAAGCTCACCTCTACACAAACAGCCCCTTGAAGAACTCAACGTTGTTCTCACACTTTCTGGGATAGTTCCAGGATCTCCCTTCCACACTAAAGGGAACTCTGCGACGTCGTCTTTTCCCGGAGTTGTACGGACCTCTACTCTTAGAGGAGGTTTTTCTCAAGTTGCAGCAGGTCCCTCTCGGCTCACGATGGGGACCTCAGGGACCCGCTCTTGTGGCCTCAGGAAAGACCAGTCTTCATGCGAGTTGCAAGGGGCCTCTCAGGATTCCTCTCCAGTTGGTGCCGGGTCCTAAGTCCTCATCTGGAGCTGAGGCCGGAACCTGAGGTTTCCTCTCCAGTGCTGACATGGATCTTGGGGTTCCTCTGGAGTCTCTAAAGGGGAGTCAGGTGTCATCTCGAGTGGAGACATGCACGTGTGCTTTCCTCCTGAGCTGTAGCAGCAGTGTCAGGCTTCCCGTCGAGTTGACACAGGGATCAGTGTCTTTCCCTCGAGGTGCCACAGGGCTGTCACATGTGGCACTGTGGTGTGAGTCTATATTCAGGGTGACAGTCGAGGCAGTGCAGGGAAATCAGGTTCATATGGAATGGACTGAGACATTTGGGGGTCTTTGGAATGGTGGCACGACCCCTAGAGTTCTTCTCGACTTTCCTGTTGAAAGCAAATCCTCCTGAGATGTGACAGGAACGCCAGGAACTCTTTCCTGACGAAGCAGGGAAAGGAACCCTCATTCGAGCTGAGGAGGGGATAATGGGGCTCCTCTTCAGTTGTAGTGGGACCGTTGGTGTTCCTCTCTAGTGGAGACAGGTATGTCAGGGAATTTCTTGAGTTACAGCAAGTGTGTGAAGGAACCTTTCGAGGTCCAAGAGAGAAGGTGTGATTTACCTCGAGACGCCACAGTGGAAAAGGGCTTCGTCTTTTCTGGGGGGGGGGGGGCGGAATATTCTGGTTTTTCTTGAGTTGCAGAAGGTCCCTGTCTTGTTATGATGGGGACCTCAGGGAGCCGGTCGTTTGGCTTCAGGAAAGGCCAGTCTCGATGCGAGTTGAGAGGGACCTCTCAGGATTCCTATCCAGTCGGTGCTGGGTCCTAAGTCATCACCTGGATCTGAGGCCAGAACCTAAGGTTTCGTCTCCAGTGCTGACATGGATCTTGGGGTTCCTCTGACGTCTCCACAGGGGAGTCAGGCCTCATTTTGAGTGGAGACATGCACGTCCGATTTCCACCCAGGCTGTAGCAGCAGTGTCAGGCTTCCCTTCGAGTTGACACTGGAATCTGTGGCTTTCCCTCAAAGTGCCACAGTGTTGTCACAGGTGCCACCTTGGTGTGAGTCGATACTCGGAGTGACAGTCGAGGCAGTGCAGGGAAATCAGTTCAGCTGTAGTGGACTGAGACATTTTGGGGTCTTTTGGAATGGTGGCACGACCCCTGGAGTTCCTCTTGACTTTCCTGTTGAGAGCACCTCCTCTTGACATGCGACGGGAATGCTGGGAATCCTTTTCTGATGAAGCATGGAAAGGAATCCTCATCTCGTGCTGAGGAGGGGACAACGGGGCTCCTCTTGAGTTTTGGCAAGACCCTCGGTGTTCCTCTCAAGTGGAGACGGGCATGTCGGGGGACTTCCTGAGTGGCAGCAAGGGTGTGAAGGACCCTTCTGAGGTCCAAGAGGGAAGGTGTGATTTCCGTCGAGACGCCGCAGTGGCAAAGGGCCTCATCTCGCCTGGAGGGGAGATTCTCCTGGTTTTTCTCGAGTTGCAGACGGTCCTTCTTGAGTTACAACGGGGACCTCAGGCACCTGCTTGTGTGGCCTCAGCAAAGGCCAGTGTCCATGTGGGTTGCAAGGGCCCTCTCGGGATTCCTCTCCAGTCGATTCTGGGTCCTAAGTCCTCATCTGGAGCTGAGGCCAGAACCTGAGGTTTCCTCTCTAGTGATGACCTGGACCTTGGGGTTTCTCTGGAGTCTCCACAGGGAGTCTTGCCTCGTCTAGAGTGGAGACATGCACATCTGCTTTCCTCCCGAGCTTTAGCAGCAGTGGCAGGCTTCCTGTCGAGTTGACAGTGTGGTCAGTGGCTTTCCCTCAATGTGCCACAGGGCTGTCACACATGCTACCGTGGCTTCTGTCGATACTCAGAGTGACAGTCGAGGCAGTGCAGGGAAATCAGGTTCATCTGGAGTGGACTGAGACATTTGGGGGTCTTTTGGAATGGTGGCACAACGTCTGGAGTTCCTCTCATCTTTCCTGTTGAGAGAGCCTCCTCCTGAGATGCAACGGGAATACTGGGAATCTTTTCCCGATGAAGCAGGGAAAGGAACCCTCATCTCGAGCTGAGGAGGGTCAACGAGGCTCCTCTTAAGTTGTGGCGGGACCTACGGTGTTCCTCTCGAGTGGAGACTGGTATGTCGGGGAACTTCTTGAATTGCAGCAAGGGTGTGAAGGACCCTTTCGAGGTTCTAGAGGGAAGGTGTGATTTCCCTCGAGACATCACAGAGGAAAAGGGCCTAATCTCACCTGGAGGAGAGAATCTCCTGGTTTTGTTGAGTTATGGCAGTTCCCTCTCGAGTTACGATGGGGACCTCAGGGACCCACTCTTGTGGCCTCAGGAAAGACCAGTATCCATGCGAGTTTGAGTTGCCTCTCGGGATTCCTCTCCAGTCAGTGCCAGGTCTTAAGTCCTCGTCTGGAGCTGAGGCTGGAACGTGAGGTTTCCTCTCCAGTGCTGACATGGATCTTGGGTTCTTCTGGAGTCTCAACAGGGGAGTCAAGCTTCGTCTCGAGTGGAGTCATGCACGTCTGCTTTCCTCCCGGGCTGTAGCAACAGTGTCAGTCTTCTCGTCGAGTTGACACAGGGATCTGTGGCTTTCCCTTGAGGTGCCACAGGGTTGTCACACGTGCCACCATGGTGTGAGTCAATACTCGGTGTGACAGTCAAGGTATCACAGGGAAATCAGGTTCATCTGGAGTGTACTGAGACATTTGTTGTTCTGCTGGGGTACAGCCCCAGTGGATCCAGGGAATTTTAAGCGGGGACGACGTTGGTGAGGAAAAACTTATTTATTTATTAATATAAGATTACATTAGGAAGAAATAGTGTAGTAGGAAAATTAATTGGAGAAATAAGCCTGGATAACTTGGTTTACATGGAAAGCCAATAAAGTTTCATACAAGGAACTTGCACCATCTATGTTAGGCCACCGGCATCCATTTAAATATCGGAAAGTGCCCCGCCTTGGGCTCTCTCTCTTATGGATCTTCGAAGCCAGGACAAGTAAGTAGACTTGGTGAGCCTCCATGCCCCAGATGGGAATTCAGCCTAAAATTAGAGTAAAGAGGAGACATGGAGGAAACCAGTCCAGCAACTGGCCCTGCCCCTATTGTCCAGAAATGCCTTTTATACTTTTTTGATTGTACATAGAGATCAATGGGTAGTACAAAATTATGCAGCATCAGCAGCCCTGACTCTTATTAAAACCGGGCTATTCTCTCTGCATACCTAATTGTAGACACAAGTCTTAGGTGATTTACATCAACTTCTAGCCAGAAGGCCAATTAACATTTCACAGCCTTTTTTCTGATAAGGGTTTGTCAACCAGAAGACTTATTTGTGTTGATCTTCCCAAAGTCTGATGCCACTCTCAGAAAGTACTAAATAAAGTCACATTCTTACATAGCAAAGACACAAGAGGAGTGCAGTGATATATAACAAAGAAAAGTAACTAACTCAAAAAGTCTAGTGTTGCTAACATCAAAACTACTATGTATCTTTCCCCATATCACAGTCACATTGATTAACATCCTCCCAGGTGCCTAAAAGATAAAGATATGGAAGCCTGGAGCAATCACTGAGTCAACAGTGAAAACCCATCACCAATATGATTTTTAACTCTTTAGAAAAAGCTCTGTTTCTTTAAGATGCTTTTAAGCTTTGTGCCTCTCACAGTTGGGGGCTGTAAGCAATTCACAACCTGTAAGAGGTCCAGGAGAACCTGTTAGGCAAGCTAGAGAGTTATCAGAGGGGGTTTAACTGAAACATCCCTTTCAAATGTAGAAGACTAAAGCTCTGATTTGACTTTTTCCAGAGAATACTAGAAGAGTGGAAAAGCAGAGTACAAAGGCCTGCAGATTCTTATTTTTTGGGGGGTGGATGCTCACGAAATTCCAGGGGAACCCCTGAAACCTGATCACGTCCTTGCCTTTTGTCAGGCTTCCTTATGCACGACCTCGTCACGGGTGGGATTCCTCACGCTGGCCCCCGACATCTCCCCCTTTATTATTATTATTATTATTATTTTAATCAGGTGCAGTTCGGTAGCAAGATTTCGAATGCTCTGCCGAAGAATCCTGACAATACAAGGAAGAATGATTACGAGGAGCAAGATTATAAACTGTAGACAGAATAGTCTTTCTAGAAATGAAGTTAGAGAAGGTATGGAAAAAGTTATTGGCTTCTCCTGTGGTGGTAAAATCTAATCGGGAGTGTTGCAAGGTCTGAGTCGTCTTATGAAATTTCCCTAAGTCTAAACTAATATCTGAGCTGTTCCAAACACCTAAAATGTGATTTCTCAACATATTGGGCATTTGCACTTGAGTCAATGATAATGCTGCCACAGTAACAATAACAGTAACAGTTGTTGTTACACAGCAAGAACATAATTATCATATAAATAAGCTGTTACAGTTATAGGATGTTTTTAAAGCAACAAAAGAGCAAACATTATTTTGAGGAGTTAAACAAGATGAAAGCATACATTGTTCACAAGGCACTACATTGGGTTCATTTGTACATTAAGTTTTCCAGAATCATTAGTAAAAAGAAAAACACAAGGAGAGGGTAGACAAGCCAAAATATAGTAAATAGAGTCATTTTCTGGTTGGAGTTTGTGCTGCAGCAGCTGTCAGTCCCACCAGGATCTCAATGTTTATCTTGTCTCTCCTGCCGACATGAGTGGAGGCCCTTGCTCTGCCCTCTGCTGAAATGGCTTCGGGTCTAGCAGCGGCCAAGTGAGACAAAAACTGAGCAAATAGTATACAGTTCCCATATATCCCCTTTCCCCATCAAGTCTCTATCCTATACTTTTTGCAGATGGACTCTGGCGCTGCTACGGGGCTGCGAGTGCAGCACACTGGGTTCCATCTGTCAGTCAGGCTGGCCCCTCCTGTGGCTCATGGCTCTCAGCTGTTCTGTGCCACTACAGTGGCAGAGGAGTTCCCTCTTTGTTTTGTGCCATATCAGTCTATCCAGGATCCAAACTGACGAATCTACATCCTGTGGAAAAAATACAAACACTTCCTTGACCAGCAGTTAATTTTGGGTTGGGATCTTTTTATTATTGTCTGGAGAGGAGGTCTTTTCACTTTACCAACGGTTTTACATATTATTGTTCCAGACGAATCAGCATTTCATTTATTATAAAGAGAACATATTGTAAAATCTGATGGGGAAAACTATACTTAAATTCTTCTTTTTTAATTTTTGAATTAACAAAGCATGTGAGAGTAAATGATGCAAGATTTGACCACAACAATTTCCTATAGCAATCTGCCAATCATCATCAAACATTTGAAAAGCATCAAATGCTTGTTTTCTGTTATATGGAATTACAATTTTTGATGGCTCTTTACTAAACAATTTAATAAATCAATATACTTGAATTAATCTTTAAAATTGATATATTAATTAATATATATATTGCAGCAATACAACATGCACACAACTAATACCAAACAACACAAACCAATGCATTGTAATAATACATGTCTCACACGCACAATATAATTATACAGTATATATAACATATGTTAACCACTCTTGAGCTGTGCTGGGATCCTCAGTGCTCCTCCCACGTGGGGACGGGTATGTCGGGGAACTTCTTGAGTTGCAGCAAGGGTGGGAAGGAACCTTGCGAGGTTCAAGAGGGAAGGCGTGATTTCTCTCGAGACGCCACAGCAAAAAAGGGCCTCATCTCTCCTGCAGTGGAGAACCTCCTGGTTTTTCTCGAGTTGCGGCAGGCCCGTCTCAAGTTATGATGTGGACATCTGGGACCCGCTGGCGTGGCCTTCAGAAAGACCAGTCTCTATGCGAGTTTTGAGGGGCCCCTCGGGATTCCTCTCCAGTCAGTGTCAGATCCTAGGTACTCGTCTGGACTGCGGCCAGAAACTGAGGTTTCCTCTGCAGTGCTGACATGGATCTTCGGGTTCCTCATGGAGTCTCCACAGGAGAATCAGGACTCTTCTAGAGTGGAGACATACACGTCCGTAATCCCAGGGATGGCGGAGCCCAATGGGCTGCCATCTGTGGGGTCGCACAGAGTCGGACACAACTGAAGCGACTTAGCAGCAGCAGCAGCATAACATATGTTATTGCAGCACGCCAATCTATACCAATTAATATCAGCCACATACATATTATATTACTGCAATATACACACATATATAATTATACAGTATATATTCAATATGTATATATAGTATACATCTTAATTTATATATGAATTAATTAAGTATCGATCTATAAATAGAATTAGGTATACCCCCCTTTTTTTTTGCACTGTGTAATTCCTTCATATTTCTGTGTATTAGTCCTTTAACAACACTACAACCATAAAGAACACAATTTCAAGTACTGTACTTTTTAGTTTGGGGAGATCCCAGCCTACAGACTCATTTACTTATATTAGACAAGATTAACCCATTCAACTTACTGCAGTTTTTAAAGGCACATAAAATACAAAAATTGATGCAATTAAACAAAATCTTCAGGATATTAGTTTTTGAATTTTTAGATTGTAATTTTTTTTCTTTTTTGCAGGCTTAATTACTGGTCCCCATGATCACCAATGGTTATGGCTCAATCTAACTACACCAATTTATCAGTCTTTCATATCCTTAAAGATAACATAAGTAAAAATTATAATTTCTTATCAAAAGGTTTAGGGTTTTCTGAATTTTAAATATTTGTTCTCCCTCCTTCCCTCACCTTAAGACATTTCAAATAAACTGAAAATAACCACACCTCACCTGCAACATTCCTTAGCAATCGTTTGATGTATAAAATTTTAACTATGCCCCCAGTTATTTTAAGACACAAAAATAGCTGCCTACCAACCTGTCTTGTCACAAGTTAGAAATACTACATTAAAGAGTTAACATGAGGGTTTCAAATTTCTTCCAGTTTAGACATTTATACCTTGTTCTTAAAGATAACATAAGTAAAAATTATAATTTCTTATCAAAAGGTTTAGGGTTTTCCGAATTTTAAATATTTGCTCTCCCTCCTTCCCTCACCTTAAGACACTTCAAATAAACTAAAAATAACCACATCTCACCTGCAACATTCCTTAGCAATCGTTTGATGTATAAAATTTTAACTATGCCCCAGTTATTTTAAGACACAAAAATGGCTGCCTACCAATCTGTCTTGTCACAAGTTAGAAATATTACATTTAAGAATTAACGTGACGGTTTTAAGTTTCTTCCAGTTTAGACATTTATACCTTGTTGCTTCTGGATGTTACTGTAACATTGATATTTGTATAACTCATGTTTATGTTCCTTATATGTAATCCTTTAAAACACTATTAATTTAAAACACCGGTAGGTATACCTTTATTAATAATATTTATACCCATGCCCAATCAGGCAAACTGTAATTAGGCAAATATACTATATATATATTATAAAATATTATAAATATATATTATAAAAATTATATTATAAAATTATATTATAAAAATTATATTAAAATATTATAAAATATATTATTAAATATATTATATATTTGCCTAATTACACTTTGCCTGATTTGGT